>CM077182.1:20180617-20703117 GCA_039654105.1 Coreius guichenoti | reverse complement strand
AATCAGAAAGCGGGTTCTCAGACAGTTCTCTTTTGCGATTTATTGAGCTTGAGTGGCAAAAACACACAAAATTGTGTCAATTTTTGGCATGTATCCTCATAAGCATAATCTTAAATGAGTTAAAAAGTCTTAAGGGTAATTCCTTGTTAAATCAGGAATTACCCAAATTTCAGAAGCTTCCCCAGCTCAAATTTTTTATTTTGTTAATTTTTTTTCTGTAGAAAGACAAACTAAATACTAAATAGTGATGAAATCCAAAATGTCATGAATGAATATTTATTGAGTAATCCACTCAAAGTTAGCCATAATGAACCATAATGTACAATCATATTGAGATACCTTTAATACTTCAGACATCGAAAATCGAAAGTCACAGACACCGAAAATTATTCAACATAATTTGAACAAAAAAAAAAGTTTAAGAATCTAAAAGAATATTTAGATATATCTTTAATACTGCTTGAGTAAGAAGCATGTAAACTTCGGGGAAAAAACACAAGTGCTTTTTTCCATTTATGAAATGTCACTATTGGCATATAATGCAACAGAAATGACTAAAGTGGATAGATTTAATTAATAGACATACCAATCTATATGTAAAAATAAAATAATGATGCTGCTCTTTCTAAAGTAATTTTTACCCCCCTGTAATCTGGCTCCAAATCTCAGATGAAAATTGTCATTTTCACCTCCCTCTACAAAATATTGGATTACTCAGTAAATATTCATCCAACAATGTTTTGGCTTTTTTTTTTCATTTATGTGTTTTTCACCAGAAAAGAAATATGTTTTAGCCAGGGACCTCTGGTTGAATTGACAAGGAATGTAAAGAGCTGTAACTATTGTCTTTTCATATTAACAAAACATTTCACAACATAAAAGGATAGGTTTCAGGAATCTACAGTCAGATAAACTCACAGATGTTTAGTATGTCAGCAAAATCCTGTGTGGGTGTGATAAATCCTCCTTAAATTATTAAACTGGACCCTTCTTCCATTTCTTCTCTCACAGGTGTTTTGTTTCACCAACAAGTGTAAGCTTGGCCTCAAATGTATCACCCCACAGGGGTGGTCTGTGCTCTGTCTGTGCCCTCACACACATGCTGAAATGTTTTGGGAGTTGTTCTAGAGGTGTTTTTGTGTGAGCATCAGGGCGCCGTATGAAGAACATCATATTTTTCAGGCCTTGGGCTCTGTGATTATGTCTGGGGCGCTGAAGGCACTGAGGGTGTGCCGTTTGCGTTTGTCTTTTGAAGAGGAAATGGTACACGGTTCTTGGATCTTGTTGTAGTTCACTGTTTTCATCCACAATAGATGGACACTATGTAAATTGTATAATAAACAAAAACCAAACCACATCAATAAAGTTTCAACCACATCACAGAACGTTTTAACAGAGATATGTAATGACACATATCAACATATAACCACTAAATAAAGCAATTTTCAGTAATGTAAACATTGCGTACAATGTTCAGGAACTTTTAAGATGTCAATTAACCGTGAAACCAGACTTTACTGCTCCCTCTGAACAGTATAATTGCCACTGGAGCAAATGTGTTTGTTCTGAGATGAGTCAGTGAGTAAGTGCTGATGGGGACAGGGAGAACTAGAGGACTCAATATATCATCATCAGTGGATGTTTTGAACTCCTCTGTTTTTACAGAATTTGCTCAGAGGTCTTTTGGAGCCAGTGGTTGTGTGTTGTATGGACTTGAAATGCCAAATGTCGGAACGGGAAAAAACCATTAAGTCCTCAAATACAACCATTGGAAAGATTAAAATAATTGTGATATCTGTCAAAAAGTATACACTGATACAGTTGAATAGTTTATAAAAGTCCCATTAGGCACAGCAGTAAGCCTTTTCCTATCATATGACATGAACAGAATGAAACCGTTACTAACATTTATATGGTTTAATATTTCATCTCTTTAGTTTATTTATATAAACAACCTTTTTCAGGATACTGTATGTTAAAGATAATTTTGTCATTTTCCAAATAAGCTTTCTTTATTAGAAAGAGTTAAAAAAAAAATGTCATGCTTGTTCAATGAACCAAAAACAATTATTGCACATGCACCTTTGGAACAGTCAGTAAAATTCTTTAAAATCCTGGGCCATTTCTCAATATGCGTTCTTGTCTGTACTTGTGTTCTTGTGGACTTGTGAAATCTCATCAGTCGCTGCCCAAGTACTGTTCCAATTCAAAGTTCACATCTAGCCAAGTACAGTTCAAATCCACAGATGTGTTCTTGATCCGCCCCTTTTATCGAGGATGCATTGAGGTGACTTGTGGGACTTGAGACAGACAGGTATCCCAGAATGCATCTCGCACCAACCGGCAAGCATCAATAGTGGTGGAGAAAACCCGCGTAATTTAAAAAAAATACTACTGTTATTGTGTCATGAAATGTAGTTTTAAGAGTTTTTCAGGCGAGAATGTAGTTGTTTAAAGCTGAAATCTGTGGTTTATTTATAAAGATAGTGCCTAATTGAAAATTTAATCTAACGTTTTCGGAGTTGTGAGATCCAGGCGATCACCGGACGCTCAACACTTATGTACCCCGCCGAGAGCAGCCCTTCTTCTGCTAGTCCTCCTGATGTTTGGCGCTGGCTCTGATGTCTCTGTAGTGTCTGTACCACATCAAAAAGCTTTAAAAAAAAAAGTATAAATATGCCTTTTATACATTTATATTACATGAGATATCATTTGTCTTGTGTAGATCTAACGGGTGATCTTTGGTCTCATGAATCTATAATTTGTTCCCTGGCAAATCATTTTGGCTAAGGGGCAAAGACAAGTTTCATAACTTTATATCAAAGGTTACTAGACTAGGCTACTAGAGCGCTGACTTTGTATGTTTGACTGAATTGTTTGTTTTATTTCTTATTGTATAGCTTCTTATACCTTTTACTTATGCTTTTATAATGGCTATTTGATATACTGACATTTAACAAAAAGAGACAGGGTTGTGTTTAATGTCATATTTAATTTTATTTCAGTGAAGATAATCAGAGTAGCCTACATATGCTCATTTTGCCTGAACCACATGTTAATGTTTAATATTTTTAAAATGTAAATGGAAAGAGGCAAGGTTGTGTTTTATGTTTTGTTATAAATATACATGCAGTGAAGATAATGTACGCATTGCCTGAACCACATTTGTGTGGCTATTAATGTTTACGATTTTTAAAAATGAAAACGAAAAGAGGCAGAGTGGTGTTTTATAACATATTTTGTTTTATTGTAGCCGAAAATATTCATACAGAGATAACTGGAGTAGCCAGAAAGAGCTGAGTGACGTTATCAAGAACGCTGCTGTTCCATTTGCAGAATTACTGGACTTGCGTCCCTGGAGTTTGTTCTTTGTGGAGTTGAACTTGGCAAGTCCGAAGTTTGCGTACTTGTTATTGAGAAACGGTGCTGGTGTGCTTGTAAATGTCTCGTATCCCTTTATTAAGGGAAAAAAAATATATATGTTTATTATTTTATTTTGATAAATTTTCAATATGCCCCTAAAGTTTTTAATTGCTCTCAAAGCTCTCCTAATTTTGTCAATGTGCTTCTCACATGTGCTTCTCTGGGATATTAAGCCCTGTTTTATATTTTATCTATAATTTTATACATTTATATTATAAGTATGCATGCTTTGTGTTTGTTTATGCATTGGCATGGTTTTGTTTATGGGTGTTTTATGTCTCTTTTGGAAAGGTGTGTTATCTCACTGATGAGCTGATGTGTGCTGTGGTCTGTTTCAGCTGTCACAGATAACAGTGTGTAAACGTACACACCATGACCCACTGTTAGACCCAGACTACAGCACCCCAGGACAGACAGTTTAACCCACAACTCGTGCTTCATAATCACAGGACGCACTGTGTCACAATGTGTATGATGGTGCTCATTCGGATATAGTTTCCTAGAAAATGGGTTTTCCTTAGTGGACAGAGGCAGTCATTTCTCAGAAAGTGTACAGAGACATCCACACCAGACCGATACTATCTATCTGTAGTCTCAATGCTTGCATGTTGTCTTATATGAGCGTCTCGGGCATCAGGTTCTGCGAGTAGTTTCTGGTATAGCTGCTCCTGTAAGATGATAGTAGCGCAAACTCTCCCCTAACCACATCAAAGCGCCCCTGGCGTCCTGTGACGTCCAGAAGAGTCAACAATGTGGCATGAACGATCTATTCAGTGATCAGTTCCTGTAAGGAATGGAGCAATTCATTTCCTGCTGAAGATTCTGTCATAGTGGTTTTACAACCCCAATTCCAGAAAAGTTGGGCCATTTTGTAAAATGTAATAAAATCAAGAATCTGTGATTTGTTCATTCTTTTTAACCTTTATTTAACTGACAAAGGTACAAAGAAAAAAATCCACTGTTTTCACTGGCCAAATTAATTTTATCTTGTAAATATAAACACATTTGGATTTTGATGGCTGCAACACGCTCCAAAAAAAGTTGTGACAGAGGCAAAATAAAAGTGAAAAGATTACAGAATATCCTAGTTAAACTGTTTTGAAACCATCCAAAATTAGCAGGTGAATTGGTAATAGGTGAGGGTGTCGTGATTGAGTGTAAAAGGAGCGTCTCAGTCTTTGCAAGCAAAGATAGGTCATCATGGCTCATCATCACTTTGTGTCAAATTTCATGAGATAATTGTCAAACATGCCACATTTCTCAATGCAAGATTGCAAAGTATTCAGGTCTTTCACCTGGATTACTCATACATAATATTGTGGAAAGATTCAGGGAATCCAGAGAAATCAGTACATGTTTGGCAAGGCAGGAGACCTCTGTTGAATGTGCGTTACCTTTGAGCCCTCAGATGGCATTGCATGAGAAACCGTCATGCTACTCTGTTAAATACAGCTACATGGGCTCGGGAGTTCTTTGGAAAACCGTTGTCACTTAACACAGTCTGCTGCTGCATCAAGAAATGCAACTCGAATCTCAGTTACGTAAGGAGAAAGCTATACATCACTTCTATGCAGAGATGGTGCTGAGTTCTCTGGGACCGAGCTCATCTCAGATGATCCAAAACACAGCGGAAATCTGCGGTCCACATTTCAGCTTGTTATTGGGAAAAACTGACATTGAGTTCTCGGTCACCAAGACGAAAGGGACCATCCATACTTACATCAGTGACAGGTGCCAAAGCAAACATCTGTCATGGTATGGGGGTGCATCAGTGCAAACGGCATGGGTGACTTGCATATCTGTGAAGGGACCATTAATGTCAAGGTGTATACTGGATTGTACAGAGACATATACTGCCATCAAGATGACATCTTTCCTAGTAAGTTAGACAATGCCAGGCGTCATTCTGCACGTGCTACAACAGAGTGGATCTATTGTGCTTGACTGGCCTGCCTGCAGCCCAGATCTGTCTCTTGTTGAAAATGTATTGACCCATCATGAAAAGGAGAATCAGACAGCGATGACCACTGACTGTTGAGCAGATGTCTTGTATCAGGCAAGATTGGGGGAAAATTCAACTTGCAAAACATCAACAATTAGTATCCTCAATTCCCAAACATTTAAAAAGTGTAATTAAAAGGAAAGGTGTTGCAGTGGTAAACATGCCTCTGTCCCAACTTTTTTGGAGTGTGTAACAGCCATCAAAATCAAAATTTGTTTATATTTACAAAATTCGCTTAAGTTGGTCAGTGAAAACTTTGAAAAAATGTTCTTTATACTTTTGTCAGAGAACTGACAAATCATAGACTTGATTTTGATTTTATAAAATGTCCCAACTTTTCAGGAATTGGGGTTGTATAATTGAAGACATTACATTTGAAAGAACAAATATGAGTTTGTTGTGGTGAATTGACTAACTGTGCACACCTAAACGGGTACAATGTTATGAAGTGACAAGATAAAAGCCATCACTTCAATGTTAATCTGAGGTTCGCTCTAAGTAGGTGCAACCGATTACTGGAATCGGCTAACCAAGACATTTTGTCAGTTACTTGGTTTCTATTTCCATTCTGTCACTCTGGGTAGCCCCATCTACAGCTACATATCATATCTGCTCTGTTTGGCTGTTACTGTGCGGTTTCTTGTACTTTTTTTCTTTTTTTTTTTTTTTTTCTTTCAGTGTATATAAAAAAAAAAAAATGTATTTTTTTTAATAAAAAAAAAAAAAAAAAAATCCAAACTAATCGCCTTGACCTGACTGCATTTACCTACACGGATCCATTCAGAATTACTAAACACAGCAACATACACATGAAAAATCAAAACATTATCCTGAATTTGTGTGTGGAAACAACGTGAATGTGTCTGTGCGTGAATACAATGTGCGATCAGTGTGTCGAGAGCGCACATATACGGTTTGTTTACACATCAATATAACAGACTCCAGTACATCACCCCAATCGTCTTTACCTTGATTGCAATCCTCATCCATCAAAACTTTACTAGCGAGACACTGGTTTGCTTTATCCAGCCGAGAATCATAATTTGCGTATCATCTGGTCATACAGCAGTGGGATTTGACGCTCTGTTTAGTATGTATTTTTATACAGTGCGATTCATGAGAGCTTGCGCTCTTTAGAAACAATCACAGAATACGACAGAGCTTGTGTTTTAAAGCGAATCACACATTGGAATAAAAAATTCACTGAAAACGCAACATGAGTCTATTCTCTCTGCCATCTCTGCCGTAATCAGCCTGGTTTTCTTTACATTAGCTCTGTTTTGGACTGATTGTTTGAATGAATTCGCTTCGCTTTCCCGGAGCTCAGCGGCTTAAAATTATCTGATCGCAAACAGAGAAGTGAAATCTGGTTAAAGGGTTTGAATAGAAATCTCTGCCTACCAGGGTTACAGGTGCTTGAGCCATTGTAGATGATCAGTGTGAAAAACTCCCTACTTCCCTAAAATAATCTAACTGCGTGATTTAAAATTGCATTAATGATGCAATTTCGCATGCTTCAGTATTTTTTTTTTTTGCGTTAACATGTAATTACACGTTAATGCGTTAACGTTGACAGCCCTATATATATCAAAAATCGTTGAAGTTGAAAGTTTCAACTTTTTTTACTTTTGACACTGTATATTTGTGATTCTCTCTGTGCAGGCAGTGGGGCGTGTGTTATTGATTCAGTTGATCAGTTATCTGGCCAGCCGTTACCTGAGTGATCCGCTGGTGACAAGTATGTTGAACAGCAGCCGTGTGCACATCCTGCCATCCATGAACCCGGACGGTTTTGAGTCATCTACCCGGGACTGCGTGAACACAGTGGGCCGGTAAGTGTGAGAGATAAATAATAAAATTCTATATGAATATCCCACATTTCTGTGCAGTACCATGCTTTATAGTTAGTATTACTACAGTAAAGGCCAATTCACACCACACAGACAAACGCCAACAAACAAGTCTGTCGGAGTTTGTTGGATCAGTGTGTTACCCCTGGGCGTGCTTAGTAAATTATCCTTGTTGTGAAAATGCCAGGTTTCTGGACAAATCAGAAGACAATTCTAGAAAAAAGAGCAAGGAGGTAGTCGGGAGGGCACACTGGACAAAGTTTGAGCGCGCACAAGTAAAATCTGAGCGAGAGCAGAGCCATATTTGAAAGCGTGCGTCCCGTCCATTAAGTTTTGTGTTTGTGAAAGAAATCTGTCTGAGAGCGGAGAGATTCAATACATGGATGAACTCTCGCGTTACAATAATGTGGCCATAGAAACGGCCTCAAATGAACTATAAAACGAGAAGAAAGTCGTGTCTGAAAGCTGCAATGTTTTATTTTTATTGGTTAAAAGGAATGGGGATTATCTCGTGTTTTTCCGTGGCTGCCTGAGTTTGTTGGTGTTTGTTGGGGCAGTGTGAATTGGCCTTAAATCAATAATGAATGTTGGTGATTTGTGGTTGAAAAAGCCTAGATCGTTGTTGCACAATGTTTCTCCTGTTTTCTGCGCGAGTGTAAAAACGTCAGTGCAGCTTCATTTGGCTTTAAACTAGTTTGTGGTTTGTTCTGGAGAACTTGAATGCTTCTCACTGAATCTCGCAGCGCTGTTTAGTGGTCGTGTTATCAACACCAGTCAGCGACTAAACGACTGAGCTGTCTTTTGGACCGAGATTATAATTGGTGCAGGTCAAACGAATAGTGCTGTTTCGTTCTGCTTTTGGCATGTTTGCCACTGGATGTTTTTAATACGCAACATAAATGGCAGTGCTTATTACCATTTAGGCAAATTAGTAGTGGTAGCAGTGCGACCTCCAACAAAATTCAGAGGTACCGGCAGGAAAAAGTCGCAGTCTGGAGCCCTGCATTTAAATTAAAAAAAAGTGGGCAAACCAACGATATTTTCATTGTACTGTTGAAGTGTAGCCTCGAGCTCACAGCTGATTGGTCCGTGGTGACATTCAGCTTCAACACTTCCACTGGCAACGGTCCATAGCGTTGGGTGTACATGGTTTCAATAAATGATCTAAGTGGACCGAGTGGAGAGGTTTACGCTGTTTAATTTAGTATATCAGAAAAAGCAGGGAAAATCTTTTTTCTCCATGAAATGACCCTTTAACATCCAGTGGAACAATTTATTTTCATAAGCTAAATTCTTTTTTCTGCAAGGAATTCAGAACAGTTTATTTCCAAATTGTTAGAGTATGTAACTGTCTGCCCAGAGAAATCATGGCTCAGATGAGACGTTTAGAGATACAGAGCACTTTTTCCACAAATCATCCAAAACTTTGCTGATAAGCAGGATACAAAGGCTCAAAACACACGTCTTATCTGGCATGAGGGATCTTACTCACACATACACACGCACAAAGATAAACATCCATTATAGCAAGCAGACTGAAACTCAAACTATGTGGCCCACAGGCTCCCTAACAGCGGTACATAGTTTTGCCGTAGAAAAATGGGTGTCATAAGCCTGAAGGAATGGAAAATAACTTCCTTGGTCTGTTGCCACGACCCGCTGACAATGATCTACCCAAGTGGAAAAATGGTGAAATCTGTAATCAAAAGATATGAAATCCCCTATCTGGATCACTAAGTTTCATTCATCCTGTGGATGTAACAATGCAGCTTTTGATCAGACCGTGCCGATCAGACAACAAAATGCTCTACAAGTCTTCTGTTTTCAACGATACGGATCAAAGACAAGTCAGCACCTCACGTTGTCCTTTTTTATTTAGAGAAACTAGATGATGTAGATGGATCATATCCGTGGAAGCTCAATCTAGAATCGCTCTGTGATTAGCAATAAAGCAAATTTAATTAGCCAAGCTCAAACATTGAAGACAAATAGAGATGAATAGTTAGATGTCATTCATGTCAGTTTGCTTTTGGCTACTGGCGGTTGTTTTAAGAGAACAGTGTGGTTATCAGCTCTATTCCAAACTCCAGTGTGCAGCGATATTTTAGATATGATCTTTTTTTTATTAGGTGTGTTGTAGAAATTGAAACCAAAACTTTCTCATGCATATGCCACCTCTCTCTAGTATGATTGGTGCAGCTTCAAATGTGTGATTTGACATGTAATGTAGGTATTGTGTTGTGAGGTTGTAACTTAACTTATGATGACCCCCTTCTTACAGTTTCTGTATATAAATTGGCTTTTATGTTGGCTTTTATAAGGTCAAGGGGGGAAGTGGGGTGCATAATAAAGTGCATTATCATTGTTGGTTTTTGGTAACACGGAACACCACAGCCCATTTTCTGTGTTTTCAGTCACGTTTCACTGATGTATTCATTTCATTTTTTGCATTTCTACTGCATAGACAGTCACGTTTTATTAAGAGCCCATTTTGCCATCTTTAAAAATAAGGTATAAAGATGTTCAGTAGTTTGTTCTCATTATTAGAGGAGTGTTCGCATTTACTTGTATACTGCATAAATATCGTTCCAATCGCTTTACAAACAATATAGTCTTATAACAATCACAGTTAATCCCTTGTTGACAGAAATGCAATATAATATACATACCTATGTTTTCAGTGGTGCATAAAGACCTTACATAATGAACCGTTACGTTTTTATTACATTAGAATGAGCCATTTCTACATACACCGCAGGTCCCCTTACAGTGAAGTCGCCATTTTGCGCCGTCATGTTTGTACAGTAGCCCTAAACAGACAAACTGCTCTATAGAGCGCTAGCTACTCCCTGCTGTCTCAGACGAAGACATCTTTGTTCTGTGTTGGCCACCGTAGCTTCTCTATGTGCTTCGAAAGGGAGGGGTGAGCAGTGGACGGTTGTAATTCTCAACCTCACTGCTAGATGTCGCTAAAATTTACACAGTGCACCTTTAATATGTGAAATTTTGTAAAATCTTTTTATTCTCAGATTTTCAGCAAACCCCTTGGGCCACAGTGCACACAGATATCGGTGTTATTAATTTTCAGTGAGTTTGCATTATGATGTTAGCTACACAGACTATTAGTGAAGTGACAAAATTGAGCTCAGCATTATACAAATAGCTGCTTTTATATAATGTAGACAGTGAGCAAGCTTTGAAACAGAGGCTACATGAGACCAGTGTCAACCATATGTCCAGCTCAGTAAGCCCCAAATTTTGGAGACACACCAGACCTCATCTAATACCATAGAAGCCATATCCTTGAATACAAACCATCCTGCTCCTGCAGTCTGAGACCACATAAGCGCTCCTGCTCAGATGGGGCGCAATTGGAAACAGATCTGATCTGGATTTGATGATATGGTGGGTAAACGCCAAGAGACAGTGATTGAGCAAGAGTGAAAGCGAGAGAGCACGCTACAACAACAGCCATGCAGCTGTACACTTTGACAACGATGATTGTATTTTTACACGGTGCGGTTCGTTCTTATTGCCGTGGCTCTCGCTATGAGTTTCCTGTGAGGTTTGGCACCACTTTCAACCAACTGAAACAAACATGCTTAACCTACGACTTTTCACATTGTAAGTAAGAGCGATGGGATTCACAAGCAAATGCATTACTCTGATTCCAGTTCTGATTGAATAAAATCTTCAAGCAGAATGAGCTCAATTAAATATTCTGAATGATACCAATCCACAATCTGATTTATGATGCAGCCTGGAATCATAATCGCACAATGTTCGTTCATTTGGCCAGAGAACAACTGGCCCCTGACTGAGCCTGTTTTTTTTTCTGTCACCTGATGGAGTTTGGGTTTCTTGCCACTATCGCCTTTGACTTGCTTAGTTGGGGACACTTAATATTTGGCAGTATTATTGATTTGACTGTACTGACACTATATGATGAGAACTGAACTGAGCTGGATGGCATCACTGTTTTCCCCAGAGCTGCTTTACAGCTGAATTGAAAGCTGTTTGTACCATCGATCATTTTCTATAAAATGCTTTATAAATGAAGGGGACTTGACTTAACAATTACTTAAATACATTTAGTAACTGAGGAAGAACCAGAACTTATTTTTCAGTAACTTTGTTGTTGCATTGTAGTAACCTAGGTATTTATACATGCATTTAAATCATTCTCCTTATGTAAGATGTTGCGTATTATGTAAGATATTTTCCTACCCTGCTGTACCACCACTTCATGTATTTCTCGTAAACCCATACCTTTGTGTATGTGCCAAGTCTGCAAAGAGGAAAAAAAAAAAAAAAAAAAAAAAAAAAAATATATATATATATATATATATCTATATATCTATATATCTATATCTCACCTAAAGGATTATTAGGAACACCTGTTCAATTTCTCATTAATGCAATTATCTAATCAACCAATCACATGGCAGTTGCTTCAATGCATTTAGGGGTGTGGTCCTGGTCAAGACAATCTCCTGAACTCCAAACTGAATGTCAGAATGGGAAAGAAAGGTGATTTAAGCAATTTTGAGCGTGGCATGGTTGTTGGTGCCAGACGGGCCGGTCTGAGTATTTCACAATCTGCTCAGTTACTGGGATTTTCACGCACAACCATTTCTAGAGTTTACAAAGAATGGTGTGAAAAGGGAAAAACATCCAGTATGCGGCAGTCCTGTGGGCGAAAATGCCTTGTTGATGCTAGAGGTCAGAGGAGAATGGGCCGACTGATTCAAGCTGATAGAAGAGCAACTTTGACTGAAATAACCACTCGTTACAACCGAGGTATGCAGCAAAGCATTTGTGAAGCCACAACACGCACAACCTTGAGGCGGATGGGCTACAACAGCAGAAGACCCCACCGGGTACCACTCATCTCCACTACAAATAGCAAAAAGAGGCTACAATTTGCACGAGCTCACCAAAATTGGACAGTTGAAGACTGGAAAAATGTTGCCTGGTCTGATGAGTCTCGATTTCTGTTGAGACATTCAGATGGTAGAGTCAGAATTTGGCGTAAACAGAATGAGAACATGGATCCATCATGCCTTGTTACCACTGTGCAGGCTGGTGGTGGTGGTGTAATGGTGTGGGGGATGTTTTCTTGGCACACTTTAGGCCCCTTAGTGCCAATTGGGCATCGTTTAAATGCCACGGCCTACCTGAGCATTGTTTCTGACCATGTCCATCCCTTTATGACCACCATGTACCCATCCTCTGATGGCTACTTCCAGCAGGATAATGCACCATGTCACAAAGCTCGAATCATTTCAAATTGGTTTCTTGAACATGACAATGAGTTCACTGTACTAAAATGGCCCCCACAGTCACCAGATCTCAACCCAATAGAGCATCTTTGGGATGTGGTGGAACGGGAGCTTCGTGCCCTGCATGTGCATCCCACAAATCTCCATCAACTGCAAGATGCTATCCTATCAATATGGGCCAACATTTCTAAAGAATGCTTTCAGCACCTTGTTGAATCAATGCCACGTAGAATTAAGGCAGTTCTGAAGGCGAAAGGGGGTCAAACACAGTATTAGTATGGTGTTCCTAATAATCCTTTAGGTGAGTGTGTGTGTGTGTGTGTGTGTGTGTGTGTGTGTGTGTGTGTGTATATATATATATATATATATATATATATATATATATATATATATATATATATATATATATACATACATACATACATACATACATACATACATACATACATACATACATACACATACCACGGAAAACTGTTTATATATTTCAAAGGAAAAAATGAATCAACACTTATGAGTTAAGACACAAAAATACACAAGCTGATCACTGTGAAAATGGCCTGAGTTTAAGGCCTGAAAGATACTATATGTGAGTACATGAAAACTTGGGTTTGTGTATAATGTAGTTCTTGACACAATGTAAATCCAGGTTTGATTGTCAGTGCTGCTACAAGGGGCGCAATAAAAGACATTAGCATGAACTTCTACAGTCTGACACAAAAATGTGCAACAAGTGCGTACACTTGCGATAAGTTGGCCATTCTTTTTTTTTTTTACGTGTATATTGAATATTTTATGGTTTTCTGTTCGCAGACATTCCAGAACTGCTAACATACCTGAACTGTTTTCTATTTTATTTTATTTTTTGGAAATGTAATTAATTTATTCCTGTGATGGCAAAGCTGAGTTTTCATTAATGAAAATAGTGTCACATGATCCTTCAGAAATCATTTTAAAATTCAAATTTAGTAGGCTACTAAAGTAACATTTCTTAATCAATGTTGAAAACAGTTAATAGTTCAAAAGAACAGCATGTATATGGAGCAAGCTGTGAAGCTCTAACCGGTTGTCAGATCTAAGCCCAAATAAGGAATTATTTTTCTCTTTATTTTTTGGGTTATTTTGGGTGAATAAATATCTTGAGTTAATACTAGAACCGCCAGGGGTTGTTGTATACCTAAAACTGCCAGCGGGTAAAATTTACCCATGATTACTGTTTTGATATGGCTAAAAACTTATTATGTCACTGTATTATGCCACTGTCTTCACAAAGTAATGTCTAGAGTCATAAAATTATTTTTTTTTGTCATCAACTATATTTTTGTCCTGTTGTTTTATGCTATTTTAGGCAGGCTACACTCTTCACTTTTTGGTGAATATAGGCTAAACCAGCCTGCAATGACGATGAGAATTAGAAGAAAATAAATACATTGGGTGGTGTAATATTATAATAAAATGTCATTAATCACATATTAAGATAACCCATGTTATTTAAATGACTAAAATACCCTAAATAGACAATAAAGAGCAATAATAATTCACCGCACTGCATGGGATGTATGATGCAACGATAAATCAAGCGCACAGTTTCACCCAATTAATTATCAGTTTGTTTAGTTATGTCATTTATAATTTGAATAAGAGAACAACACCAATAAACTTGGGGTAATCATACAAATTGTTTTATTAATTGCATCATAGATTGGAAATATTTTTTTTCAGGAAACGTGCCGACTTGAATAAAAAGCAACACAGTAGCAAATAATACACAACAAAAATTGCAAAACAAAAATTAATAATTAATCCAAAGTTTGAACATTTATGAGTAGGCTAAACCATCTTCATTTGAATGTGCATTGTGTGACTGTTTACAGTAAACCTACACTTTGCTCAAACACAGCACGAAAATAAAGGAATTATATCTAGAAACCTGCTGGCGGTTTTAGGTATAAATGCCCTGTTTTTTAATCTGGTTTTATCTAAGCATTTTTTAACAACAGGGGATTGTAGATAACAACACAATTTTAGTAAAAGTCAATGAGACATATTTTATTGAAAATCTGTTATGTACATGGGTAAATTTTACCCCGTGGGGTAAAATATGTCAGTGCCATTGTTTTGTCTCAAGATGAACACCAGTGATGGTTTTTTTTTTTTTTAATCCTGGCTTTATCTAAGCCCTGTCTGTGAAACTAGGCCTCAAAGTCACAAGAAACTAGTCGACTAAATCGAATAATCCTTGGGATCTAATACAGTATTTTACTTGTATAACCTCAGTTATTAGTTTGTGGGAAAAGTTTATATTAGTCCTTTGCACATAGGAATAACAGACCATAATTAGCAATATCATGTGGCCACCCTTATGATTCAGAGGAAATGTGCCACTCTCAAAGGACTAATTGACAGGAAATGGATGTTCTGATAAATTCATTTGGGAAACGGACTATTTTCAGACAGTCATGTACTGTGACTATATTTGGAAGCTAATGAAATCCGCTCTGTTGTCAGATTTATGTCCAATATGGCAATAATTTAACCTTCCGATTTAAGCAAAGACAACTCTTGAGGTTTTAGACGTTTAGGGCAACTTGACTCGATCAAAAGGTCCACAGATGTTTTGGCCTGGCATTTGCAATTTTCTCTGCGGAAAAAGGCAAACATGCACACAACTGGTCAGTTTGTTATTGCCGCAAATCTAAGTCATCTGAGGTTTTAGTGAAAGTACTATAATTTGATGCCGAAAGCACAGCTGGACTGCAGGACTTTTCCCTTAGGCCGAGTTTGAGAGTCTGTAGTGGAATGCGGCCACTACATCTTGATTCCATATATCCATCTTCTATATCTCTCACACACCGTAAACATTAAGGGTATTTACCTTGAAAGGGCAACATGCAATAATTTCTGCCTCATTTTAACGTACAGAGCTAATTATAAGTAAGCCATTCCTAGGTCGACTTCCTGAGTAGTGTAAACACTGCGGCTCTTTTAAAACATTTGACATGTCAACCTCTGGCTCTGAACAATGGCAGATAGGGGTGGAAGGAGGATTTGGGAAATCCAGCTATGATTGGAATCGAATATAAGCTTACTAATTAGTGAATCCTGCGCAGTATATACTGTGTCCTGTACTAATTTAAATTCTAGAAAGTGAACCTGAAGTATTGTTCCAGAAAGGACCTCATCACGCTGCATGCAAGTGGTATCTTGGAAATATAACGCATTATTTTGCCTTTTTAGATACATTTCTCTAAATACATCAAATACATTTTCACTTTCGAATGTACACAAAAAAAGAATGTTTTTAATACTTATGGTGCCTTTTTTGTCATTTTTGGAGTTTGACAGACCCAGTCCCCATTGTATAGCAAAGAGCAGCTTGCGCATTCTGCTAAACATCTACTTTTTTGTTCCGTCGATGGTTTGGAACAACATGAGTGAATAAACAATGACACAATTTTTGGTAAATTATTCCTTTAAAGATCAGTGAAACACACCAGAAATATTTGCATTCTCCACTGATCACTCCACAGCCACAAAGCACAACATAAACACTATTTAATGCTTTTCACTCAGAGATTAATGGCTCTCACACATCCTGGCGCCCCGTGACAGCCCTGATACTCTTCCAAATTAAACTGACAGACCTAGAGTGCAGGCTGACAAAGATTATATGGCTGTGTGCATGCATAGAGATCTGTCTGGCAAGGCGTGTGTGTGAAATTGTACTGATACAAGTCATCCTGAAAACACCATGATCTAAGCTGTCATTACATATAAACAGTGGTTAAAGGAAAGTAAGCCGCACCACACATTGCTCCATCCCTGTTATATAGAGTGATAAGGAAGGTATGTGTCTTAGTCTGACCCAGGATCAGCTAACCCTAACAAAACCATATTCTGAGAGAAATGGCAGACATTTGTCTGATCAGAGATGCAGAAAGCATCAGACAAGATTAAGATCTGTTCTGCCCCATCAAACTTAACAGCTCACCACTAATGGAAACCTCAAGAGCTCTTTTAGACAAATAGTTTATAGAGCTGAAAGCAGTTAATCAACCATTTTCATGACAAAATGTGGTTTGCGCCACATAGATCAGCTTAAGTGTCTGGCGTGATTTAGATTCTAGGGTCTTAAGAGAGAAATCAGGTGTCTGGATGAGGCCGGCAATCAGAGAAAGAAAACAACCCAAGTCCAAACCGAGCCAGAGACACAAGAGAATCTGAGTGGATTTATGAGGTGCTTAATCAGTTTCCAAAAAGCTTTCAAACAAGTTGAAGAGTTCCAATATTTGCGAGAGAACCTGGCATAAACAAGCTCATCTCTGCCATTAAACTAAAACAGCAATCGAGGCTGAGAGTGCAGGCCAACTTTTGGAGGCTTTTTAAAAAAAAATGTATTGTGAAAGCAGGAGGAAACAGCTCTGTGTTCAAACTCCAGCGAAATGTGGCGCACACACATCCTGTTTATTGCGTCTGGGTTGGTTTCATATGCATCTGACGTTGACCACCCAGGAAGGCTTGATTATTGAACCTCTAAACCTGTGTACAAAACGCAACCAAAACATTTAAATCTGTTTTTCCCCATTGTCTGGCTTCTGAGCAGCATTCATTGTGTAGCAAAGAGCAGCTTGCGCATTCTGCGAAACATCTACTTTTGTGTTCCATTGAGTTTGACAGATATTTTGGGTCATTCTTTTTTTTATACAATGGTTGTATGTATTAATTCAGTATACGTACTGGCATCCAGACATGCTGCTTTAGCTCTACAGCATTTGTTGACTAAGAGAGGCTGTTTAAAAGCACTTCAAAGCATTGCAACAGTAAGCAGATAGGAATCCCTGAGGGAAGCACTTCTATATGGCGTAGAGCGGGTGCCCCGTGTTCGGGATTAAGGATCGCTCCACCCGATGGTGTCACGGCAAACACACTAATCCACCCGCACAAATTTAGACCTGCCAGTGCAAACTAATGCGAAGGGCTGCCACTGGCCTGTTCGTTTGCTAGTTAGCCGTTTGATGTTCTTCATCCCTGAAGATTTTGGTGTCAGCAGCACAGATGCAGGCTGCAGATGACACAGTCAGGTCTTCTATTCAATATGTCCACAAAAGAATACGTTTTTTTTGTGAATGTGTAAAAGAAATATTTGCGATTATTCCAGAAAAGCACATTTATAGGCCATAGTTTCCTTGAGTAACTAGTTTCCCCTTCTCCTTCAGGTATAATAAGAACGGCGTGGACCTGAATCGGAATTTTCCGGATGCATTTGAGACTAATACCGAGCAGGAAAGGGAGAAAGAAGTCAGGGCAGTGATGGACTGGCTGAAGACGGAGACTTTTGTCCTGTCGGCCAATCTCCACGGAGGTGCGGTGGTGGCCAGCTACCCCTACGACAACAGCAACAAAGGTCAGTTGCTTGTACACATTAATGAACCTTTTTCAGTGGCTTCCCCACTGTCATGTTAAATGACAAAAAATATTGTCAGCTCTTAAAAGGTAACGCATTTATGGTAATAAATGGAGACCTATTCAAAGCAGAATATTTGTTCTTTTTGGAATTATTCTAAAAAAAAAACAAATCTCATGATCATTGTCTGTGGTAATACTTTATAGACAGCTATACAGCCTTAAAAAATAATGAAGGTATTACACATTATAAAATGCAAACTAGAAAAGTTTTAACAGAACAAACGGCCTGATGACCGAATCAGTTGGAATTGTTTCGAGTCCAGCATCGCAAATCTGCACGGCTCTCATTGCTGGGACCGTAAACACATCATGATCATGAGATTAACAGGAATGTCATTCGCTGTCATTCAGGAAGCGAGCTGCAAGGAGGCCAGAGCATCTCCCCCGACGACGATGTGTTTGTCCACTTGGCAAAGACCTACTCCCACAACCACACTGAAATGCACAATGGAAATAGCTGTTATGAATTGACGGACTTTGTCAACGGCATCACTAACGGATACTACTGGTATCCTCTAAAAGGTAAAAGTGTTTAATACAGCATTTTAATATTTGTTCATGACATTGTGTCAGCAAACAACATGGATGATATACTTTTATCCATTGGACAATTTTATTTTACACATTTTTATAAAAATAAAAGTTTGTACTCATATCATACATATAGAGGTTACCTCAAAATGGCAAAACAAGTGCTTCTCAAACCCCACCACTGCACATTTTGGATGTCTGATTTAACTCATCAGCTCATTAGTAAAGACTGCATGACTTGAATCGGGTGTGTTCGATGAGGGAGACATTCAGAATGGGCAGTGGCGGGGGGTCCCCAGGTGTAGCTAGTATGTCGATGTACTAAGTGTAACAATTAAAGATGCAATCCATTAGATCACATGACGTTTACAAGTTAATGTGGCACAAGCGCTGGAACTAGTAGGTGAATATCCTGCTGTTTGTACCAATCAATGGTTATGTGTTGTTCTCTTAGGGGGAATGCAAGACTATAACTATGTGTGGGCACAGTGTTTAGAGCTCACACTGGAAATTTCATGCTGCAAGTTTCCTCCAGAGACACAGCTTCCTGGCCTATGGGAGGCCAACAGACCTGCACTACTGGCTTACATGCGGCAAGTACACCTAGGTAGGTACTGCATAGACACATTTGCCCACTTAAAAACCATATTCTATGCACTATGCATAGTTTTCCAAAAATATACAGACTTGTACAAAAAAAAAAATCCTTATGATCCACTGGGGGTGGTGATGTTTGTGTTTAGACACGCTGCCATGTGCCTGTAAATTCTTATTTTCTTGTTTCACTGTTCTCGGGACATTTCTGGGCTGTAGCCTTTGTCCAGTGAGTGTGTCGCCCCCAGACAATAACGACGCAGTTGACTTTATCATCTGAAGCTCCGCTAAGTTGTCCTGTATCGACACAAAAATACAATTTGCTAATATTGCTATTGCCTTTTTGACTGCTATCTGTAATTAGATAGATCACTGTGAATTTGAACACAATCAAAATCTATTCAGAGAACTGTTTTGGCCCCACATGAAACTCCCGATTGCATGTATTCCTTTTGAAATAAGTGGATTTCTCAGAGTAACAGTAGACGTGACAACACCTTTAGCCCTTTTATTAAGTCGAGAAGGTATGTGATTTAAGGTTTTACCAATGAAATGTCCCACCCAGACTTTGGTTGCTTAGCTTGTTTATTTAGTGGCCACTTAACCAAATAATGAGCTACATGACATGCGGTATAAGCCACTGTATTATTATAGCACAATAAACACATTCTGTTACAGTCGCAATGAAATGACACACACACACACACACACACACACACACACAGCTTCATCCTGACTTTTAGTGACATGATAATCCCACAGCTGAGTCACAGGGACAAAGCCGCTGTCCACACCCAGCATTGACACAACTGTCCCTGTAACCCAACCACAAGCAAAACATCCCAACATATGCTACCACACCTCTTAAACAACAATGTTAAAGAGATGGCTAACCAACTAGAGAACACCTAAAGTTCTGTAATACCTCGTAGACACCACTAAAATGTTTACTTTAAAAGTCACTCGTACGTACACAGACACCGACCTGCAGGTGTTGCAACTGCAGTGTTTACATGTGACTCCATAATTGATGGGAGGTCATGCAGGTTTACAGAAAACCAGGAGAAGAAATATTCTCCATTTTAATAGAATGGTGGATGTTGTGTGTGATTGATAGGTGGCTGCTTACTGGCCCAAGTGGTTTTGCAAATAGAAATCAAGTCAAAGAGTTTGTCTTTTGTTTTGCACAGGGGTGAAAGGAGTAGTGATGGACTCAGACAGGAAGCCTGTGCAAAACGCTGTGGTCGAGGTGGTGGGAAGAAAAAACCTGTGTCCATTCAGTACCGATCGTAACGGAGAGTACTACAGACTGCTGCTGCCCGGTACTTACACCATCACGGTAAGATAGTGACCCCGTGTGGTGAACTTCAAATCTCATTTTGCTGAAAGCTTTACAGACAAGTCACAGTGTTATTGCACAAGAGTAGGCCTATCATTACAAAAAAGACTCCATATTCAGGGCAAGAGTGAGAAGCAATCACATTTTAAAGCACTATTTGAGTTGTAAATGTCAGCAGCATTGCCTGAGCTGGTCACAAGTCGAGTCCTCAAGGCATCTTAAGAATGTGGCACCTCAGGGTTTGAGTTAGCCAGGGATTTATTGAGCAAATAAAGACGGAGCACAGTAGGCACCATGCATAAACGCACTTTTTTGGTGTCCCTCAAAAACATCATTGTGGAGAAATGAATTGCACTTAACTGTAAAGTTGGGGATAAACAGTCAAAGCTCAAGGTCAAAAAGTTCATTCACTCAGACTGTAAAGATTTACGATCAGCAGTTAAAAAACAAATTTTATATTGTGGCCTCGTTGCAGGATCAGTTATTTAACCCGTTAATATACATCAGGATGAACTGATGTGTTATTAGTTCAAAACTAGCCTGAACTAGTGTAAACAGTTTTACTACAAAAATGTTTTAGTGATTTAGATTTATGCCAAATCAAGCCACAAGTCCATACCTTTAAAAAAAAAAAAAACTGAGCTGGAATAAGATTGTTACATTTCTCCACCGATACCATTAGCCGATTATTCTGAGTGATATCTGCTGATAACGATAGTAAAAATCTCTCCCAGCTAATGCTGTAAACTATACAGGAAACCCTCGCATTTGGTACATTACTATAATATTAAAGGTTAAAATTAACCCAATAAACATTATAATCAACTGCTATTTAATTTTTTAGATTACACTCAAATAAAACTGAAATGTTTGTATACAGCTCTGCACACAAGGTGGTTTTCGTAAACACTTGTCTTCATGACAAATGTATTCAAATATACACAAATAATTAACAGTAAATAAGATCCTCTCTAGTGTTTTTATAGCCAGCTAATGAACTGTGAATAACTTTCCTGAGGTAAATACAACGTTAAGCGACATATTGTTCACAAGCTGTTTTATTGATGTCTTTGAGCACAGAGACACAGAGCGATTACAAAAGACGTGATCTATTTTGCTAAGTTGTACTGTATCTTTTAACATAACTTTTGATGTTCATGCATGTTTTTCCGTACTACAACACCTCTTGGGCTGAGGCGTTACAGTGATCTGTCACGTCACATTTAAGAGTGTCAAAACACCATTCATTTTGTTTCTTAATCGCAAGTGCTTTGCGATTATTGGACAGGAGGCCCACAGCTTTGGGTGTAATGCAGTATTTTTCCCTTGAAAAAGTAAGGAATTACTCTTAATTTTTCTGTAATTTACAGTTACTTGTGATGTATTCAATATTTATAGACCAGTGTTTCCCAACCACGTTCCTGGAAGGCCCCCAACACTGCACAATTTGCATGTCTCCTTTGTCTGACACACCCATTTCAGGGGCCTCATTTATAAAATGTTGCGTAGAAACTGTCCTACGTTTGATCTACGATCGTTTCTCAAATGTGTGTACGTGTGATTCCGAAAAACGAACGTACACACAAACAAAAACGTGCGTACGTCTCTCGTTCGCATGTGAAATCTATAAATCGCAAATGATCTTGAAATTGTGCGCAGCTGAATGGTTTCAGATCTCCGCCTTGTAAACGCCCTCTAATTAATTATATGCTAATGATAAAGAGCACCAATTTTTTTACTTCAGAATGGCAAGCGGCCAGAAAAAGAATTTTAGCGAGGCTGAAATTGGGGTATATGCAGTTTTGTTTTGTTAATGCGTTAATTATTTAAGTGAAACATATTTCATGTAAGCCTATTTATTTTATTCCTCATATATAATTTTATTCTGTTTTTTTCTCCTTTCACAGGTGCATAATGTACCATATGTGAAAACTCATGTTCTGTTGTCAATGCTGATATTTGCACATGTAAAAATAATAATAATGGGGGACAGACATTTATCTATTCTAGAGTACATTTATCTGTTAGGATAAATAACTATTATCAATCATGGGGGATATTATTATTGCTACTGCTTATAGATTTCCAAATACCTGCAGTACTCCGACTCTGCCACGAGGAAAAGTGCGTACGTACGTTTTATATATGTGGCCCCAGGTCTTGGAGTCTCTACTAATAAGCTGATGATTTGAGTCAGGTGTGTTTGATTAGGGAGACAAGCAAAATGTGCAGTGTTGGGCAGGGCTCCAGGAATGTGGCTGGGAAACACTGTTATAGACTATAGAACAATTCTGTATAAAACAGTCACTAATACAGAATTGTTTTATACTTGTAAAAAATATTTACTAACCTTCATGTTTTACTACAAAATGTTAAGGTTAGATGTTAGATGTTAAATTTTAAATACTTTATACATGTGTGATATTTTATTTGATTCAACAAACTTTCAAACCTGTATGACTTATGTTGAATCAAATAAAATATTTATGAAGCTACTTTTTGTAATGTCTATTCAATGCTTGTCTCATTTAACAATAATGTCTTTAAAGCATCTTTTGCGGGTAATAGATGTGCGATTAATCGCTTGACAGCCCTAATATGAATACAGTCTGTATATGAATATCTATGAATTTATTACAATTCTACAAGTATATCAGAATATCTACAAACGCATTAAATGAATATCTATATAAAGCGTGTACATCTGCTCAGACCCTGATGTGGCACTAAGCACTTTCCACGTCAAAGACGATATTTATAAATGTGCGTTTGCACGTATTATAAATGAGGCCCAAGGAATTTTTCCCGGCAAATGAAGCTTCCAGTGCACACAACATGTAAATACAAGACACATAATAATAAAGGTACAAAAATATGACCAGTATGACACAGAATAGGCATATTTACCGTTACCAGTATTATGGATATTAAATTTAACAAGATATTGAACTAAGCGATGCCCTGGGAGGCATTTAACTGTTCAGGAGGGAGATGGCCCGTAGAAAGATGCTCTTCCTGTGCCCAGTGTACTGAAGGCAACAGTTCAAATAGGTTGTGGGCAGCGTGAGTGAAGTCTATGGTGATTTTACCTGTCCTCTTCCTCACTCTGGAATAATACAGGTCCTAGAGGGTGGTCAGGGGAGCACCAATAATCCTTTCAGCAGTCCAGACTGTCTGTTGTAGTCTTCTAAGACTCAATGACGGCTGAATAAAACTGGGTAAGCATCTCCTGTGACAGGTTGAACTTCTTTTCAGCTGGCTTCGTCAGCCTTTTTCATAACGGAGTCAATGTGAGTGTCCCAATTCAGGTAGTAGAGCCCTGAACTTGAATGACTCCACAGCAGCCCCAGTGCTGTCCATGATGATAAGGGAGTTCCTCCTGAAGTCCACCATCATCTCCACTGTCTTGAGCGTGTTCATCTCCAGGTTGTTGTGACTGCACCAGATAGCCGGCTGCTCAACCTCTCTTCTGTATGCAGACTCGTCACCATCCTGGGTGAGGCTGAAGTTGGCCTGGGTGTGGTGTCGTCGGCAGCTTCAGGAGCCTGTAGAGATGTAGTCATTTGTGTAGTGGGGAAAGAACACATGCTTGTGGAGCACCATTGCTGATCGTGCAGGTGTTGGATGTGAATTTTCCCAGCCTCACTAGCGGCTGTCTGTCTGTCAGTCAGGAAGTTGTTGATCCACTGACAGATGGAGGTGGGCACAGAGAGCTGGGTTAATTTGGGCAGGAGGAGGTTCAGAAAGAAGGAAATTACATTCTGAAATGAAGGACAACATGGAAACAGCATTTTACCATCCTCACATCACAATGATTTGGAATACTGTAAATCTGTATGTGAATTTCTCCATGCATCAAACAACTTTACAGCCATGACTAAACAAATAGCGCAAGTGATTATGTAGACATGTTACTGGTCTTTTATATTGCGTTTCCTAGTCATGCCAATAAAGCTATTCAAATGTAATATACATTGAAATTCTCCCTCCCAGAAACTTTGGATTCGGTGTCAGATACATGCTTTACATTCAAATAAACATTTATACACATTGTTGCTTTGTCTACAGGTGACATACCCAGGACACAAGACCCTCACACAGACCATTAAAGTGCCATATGGTCCCGACTCATTCTCTGCCCTGACACACAACTTCCTCCTTCAGCAGAGTGCCAACAGCTCAACAGGAACACCACGACCCCAGTCCTGCACCAGTGTAATCACTACACTTACCTTATTCATCCTCCAAAGACTGTTGCTGTCCTGAGAGGGACCAAAGACTCTTTTAAACATTAAGGACAAAGTCATCTGCTTTTCTTGCACATTAATTTTTTTTTTATTCTGTACTAAATCATGATGCCATATCTAGCATTGTCAAACTATTTGACTAAATATTACACGGAGGAAGTAAAGACTTGATCCACAGCCTTGTTTGGTGACACTGGTTGCAGTGCCAAGGAGCTTTTACCAAGAACTGCTCAACAGCTTTTAATGTAGGGGGCGTTTACACAACATGGGTTTCAACTAAAAATGGAAAACTTGTGCGTTTGGGGGCCTGAAACAAGGTTTCAAAGTGCAAGTTTTTGAAAATTATACAATTGAACGTGAAACTTACTTATTAACTGAAATACAGAAGGACTTTGAAACTGTTTTATAATGCTATAAGATGCCTGCATATCTGCTTTCAATATTGGAAGACCAGTTGCTACAATACTGACATATGAAGATTATAAAAGTTGAAGGATATGTGTGTACAATTTTTAACTCTTGGAGAAACTTACTAGTCATGATTGTTTTATCATTTGAAGATGCTGCAGGTAGTTTGTCACACAAATGACCTTAACCTTTTGCATATCAATATGTCTTTGCAGCTGTGAGACATGACTGAAAACAACCAAGCCAAAAAACTCTTTGTGCTCTTTCTACCTCACTCAATCCCACATTACAAAGACTGGCAGTGCCTTCAATAAACATCATATACACAGGATCTAGTGTCTGATTTTTCATGTGTCAGATACTGTATGAATATTTAAAACATAATGAGTAGTGTAATGAATTACTGTTGCCTGGAAGTAATAAGTATTAATACTACTTTTGAAAGGTGTAATGAATATCAAATGACATTTGAGTAAGGAGCTCAACACTCCTTAAAATGTATTACATGTTCACTGGGTGACCCTTGTTGCGGAAAAAAAAATAATATATGACATTACACACATTTACGTGTCCTGTCTTTTGTAAATCATGGGTTTTCAAAATGGAGTTCAGTATTTACAACCACTGGACCGCTAGAAGGTGCATGGAAAATTTCAGAAACATTAAAAACAATAAAACTTGCTTTGTTTGGACCATTATTTGTGAACGGCACTATACATAAATTTACATACATATAGTTGTATATACATACAGTAGTGGCCAAAACACAAAATTTGGTTAAGGTATTTATCTGACAAAATTGTGTGGCAAAAAGCAAACTACAGCCACAGGTTTTATTTTACTATGCAAAAAAATTTGAAAAAAAGATTTGCATCCAAAATAAAAGTTTGTGTTTACATAATATATGTGTGTGTACTGTGTATAATTATGTATATATAAATACACACACATTTAACAAAAATATGTTATATTTATATATAAAATATTTATAAGATAAATTATATAAATACATATACAGTATATACATGCAAATATTTCTTAAGTATATACATTAAGGAGTGTGTATTTATATATACATAATATATGCGTGTGTAATGTGTATAATTATGTAAACAAACTTTTATTTTGGATGCAATTAAATCGCAATTAATCGATTGCCCAGCACAAATAACAAAATAAATAAATAAAAATGTATGCATAGAAAAACAAAAAGCTCAGGAAAAAGCATACACTGACTATGACAGGGGTTTTCAAACTGGGGTCTGGGGAACCCCAGGGGTCCTCTAGAAGGTTCTAAGGGGTCCCCCAAAAAAATTCAGAGAATAAAAAGACAAAGCAAAAATGGATAAAGTCTAACGAACATTCTAACTGGTATACTTTCTGTCTCCTTTCTTGCCGTACACATACACAGAATTGTATGTTTGCTTTGTATCTGTCTAGTGAGTTTCTCACTATAGTCCCCTTTAACTTGCTCACTGGGGTTGTAAGGCAGTATTCTTAATGCAGTGCGTAAACTGCTTACATACATTTATTGTGGAAGTTGCTTATGTAAATCATTTTTAATTGAAAATGTTCTTCAGGTTTATACATCCAACATTATATAGTAGATTTAAGTTTGGAAACAATATGTTGTATAAAGTCACACTTACTATTTATCTAACAGTTTAACCTCTGGTTTCACAGACAATACTTAAGCTAGTCCCCGACTAAAATGCATGTTTGAGTTGTTTTAACTGAAAGAAACTTGAACTGACACATCTTAAAATATGTCAGTGCCATTGTTTTGTCTCAAGATGAACACCAGTAATATTTTTATATAAAGGCATGTTTATAAAAGCTTCTTAAATGTCCTAATTGAACTAAGGCCTAATCTTGGCTTAATCTAAGCCCTGTCTGTGAAACCAGGCCTAAATGTTTTTTTTCATACATTAAAATATAGATGGATTTTAGGAAGGGGGTCCCTCATAAAAGGTTCATCATATTTAGGTGTGTGTGTGTGTGTGTGTGTGTGTGTGTGTATTTATTGCATGATCCCTTACGTAAAGGATTTCATAATTCACCATTACTCACCACTGTTCTGAGTCTGTGGCAGGTCTGCTCCCTCTCACTCCAGAACAGGAGGAACTGCACTGATGCCATAGTGTCTGTCCATAGTGGCATGTGGTACAGAAGTGCCATTCCAGGACGCAGGACAAACTGCTGTGGGACAGTATTACAGGGTGGGGAGTCCATCAGCACAGGCAAACTGATCTGTGAAGATACAACATGAAGATACTTAAATAGCGTTGCCCTCAGGCAACAGAAAGTTTTCTTAAGCCCTATTTCCAATACATGTTTCTTTAAATAATTGCAACCAAACAAAAATGTCAAATAATTATTATGGAAGTCCAATAAGGTGTGGGAGCCACTATCAAGCATCATTTGAAGGCGGGACTTTCTTTTCTAACATATGGTCACAGGAGCACATGGTGTGTGAAAAAGGTAAAATTATTTGCTTTTAGTAATCTCAATTAACATGACATTAACTGTAAATAAAAAAATATATGTGTGCATGAAGGTGTAGAGAAGCATTTTGTCAGGTTTTATTTATTTAGCATGTCCAGAAATTCAGTTTTTCTTCAGGGCAACGTTGTGCAATAAGGGGTACTTTTCAAGGAGGTCTTCGCTGACAACGTGTTTGGATGTTATCACATATCATTACATTTATTTGCGCACAATATAATATTAAAAAAAAATATATATTTTGCTTTTACAGGCTAGTTTTCAGCGCAATATCATGCTAATGACAGACGTGACTTTCTTGAAGGCCAAAATCTGTTTTTTTTTTATGTTGCTTTGTTTTCTGCACTGATGTTTACAGGAAAATGGACGCAGGGACATTTTATGGTAGGAAGCTATTTGTCAGAATCATACTCAACAATGGATTTTGTAGTAAGAACAGTGAGCTTGAGGGAAGTGACAGTGATGAAGAATGGACCGCAGAAAGAGGTTTTAGAGGCAGAAAAAAAAACATGTTTAAAGCCCTATCTTACATGCAGTAAATTCTGAATAAAAGGCATTTTTAAATCTTATATACAGTAACTCCTGAAGAAAACAGGATTTCAGAAAGTGAAGATATAGGAGGAAAGGAGGGCAATTCTATCTATCACAATTTGAGTCAATAGCTACAGACCTTCAGATTAGCCCAAGAACAGTGCGTAGAGAGCTTCATGGAATGGGTTTCCATGGTCGAACAGCCTTACATCACCAAGAGCAATGCAAAGCGTCGGATGCAGTGGTGTAAAGCACGCCGCCACTGGACTCTAGAGCAGTGGAGACGTGTTCTCTGGAGTGATGAATCACGCTTCTCTGTCTGGCAATCCAATGGATGGTTTGGCGGTTGCCAGGAGAACGGTACTTGCCTGACTGCATTGTGCCAAGTGTAAAGTTTGGTGGAGGGGGGATTTTTCAGGGGTTGGGGTTGGCCCCTTAGTTCCAGTGAAAGGAACTCTTAATGCGTCAGCATACCAAGACATTTTGGACAATTTCATGCTCCCAAATTTGTGGGGGCAGTTTGGGGATGGCCCCTTCCTGTTCCAACATGACTGCACACCAGTGCACAAAGCAAGGTCCATAAAGACATGGATGAGCGAGTTTGGTGTGGAGGAACTTAACTGGCCTGTACAGAGTCCTGACCTCAACCCGATAGAACACCTTTGGGATGAATTAGAGCAGAGACTGCAAGCCAGGCCTTCTCGTCAAACATCAGTGCCTGACCTCACAAATGCGCTTCTAGAAGAATGGTCAAAAATTCCCATAAACACACTCCTAAACCTTGTGGAAAGCCTTCCCAGAAGAGTGTAAGCTGTTATAACTGCAAAGGGTGGGCCAACTCCATATTAAACCCTATGTATTAAGAACGGGATGTCATTAAATTTCATGTGCATGTAAAGGCAGGCGTCCCAAAACTTTTTCTTAAAAATCGAAGTGGCCAAATGCCATAATGAAATATTTGAAACATTTTCCACTGAAAAGAGTACCAGATCCTTCTTGATTTTCCTAATAAATGTTAAGACAATATTAGATTTTTCTCTGTGATTTACTACCTATACTGCATATCGTTGCCCTGGGGCAACAAAATAAAACCTGCTAAGAGGGGGGGTTGATTTTTAATTTTTATTTATTTTGTTAATCTGTTATCTTAAATCTTCCAGAAAATAAGATTAATTTTTTTTTTTAAGTGCAAAAACAATTCATGCATTAGAGGGTTGATTATGATTTCACTTTTTTAATTTTAGTTAGTCAAGTCACCTTGAAGTCACTTTTTACAATGCCGATTGTTTCAAAGCAGCTTCACAGTGGTAACAGGAAAATAATGCAACAGAATTTGATTCGGCTGTACAGCCGCTCTGGTGAAAACGGTGATGTCATCCAGCTCAGTTCAATTCTCATATAGTGTCAATGCGGGCAGATCAGTAATATAGTTGAAATTTTTGTGTCCCCAATTACAGTTACAGTAATTACAGTTACAGTTAGTGTGTAATGTTGCTGTTTGAGCATAAACAGCATCTGCAAAGTTACGACGCTCAAAGTTCAAAGCAAAGGGAGATATTTTCTTTTAAAGAAATCACTTTTTAAGGACTACAACAAACGGTTGGTAGGGACTACACAAGCTTCCTTAATAGTCACTAGTTAGTGACATCACCAACCCTGAAATTTACATAAACCCTGCCCCCGGGAACACACAACAAAGGAGGTGAGGCCATGTTGAGAATTTATAGATTATCATATGACTAATCAATGACTTGAAAATAGTAATATATATTGTATATATTAGTAATATTCTATAAGATAGTAATATTCTACATAAATTCATCAACTAACCATTCAGAAACACCCTGTTGCATTCTACATGTTGTCACTTCTTCTTGAGTCTCTCTGTCCGACTCCAGTTTGAACATAAAAGGCTGAACAGTTTCACTGCCTGTCTGCATGAGGTAATCAGAGCTGCTAACATGAGCTCTTGAAGCTCCGCCCTGTGAGCAGCAGCTCATTTGCATTTAAAGGGACCCTCAAAAAGTGACAATTTTAACATGCTATAGAAATGATCTGTGGGGTATTTCGAGCTGAAACTTCAAAACGAACTTCACAAGTTTCATGACCCACAGAATATCTTGTATGAATATCTGACATGCAAATATACCAAAAGAAAGCACAGACCCTCTGCTTTATTCTAGCTTCATGAAATCTTTTTTTAATCAACACTTGAATGTTGCAAGTTCCATGAAAAGGCTACATTGAGCATAAAGCTGAGAAAATCACGTTTTTGTAAAATACTAACGTTACGCCCGGATGAGATTCAGAACGATGATCAAAACACAGATGGAGTAGATGGAGTCCATCAACACTCCCAAAGCTTCACAGTCCTATAGCTGTGAATATAGCTGTTGCTTTTCACCCTGTACATGCTACCCTTGGGCGCTATCATTAGGAAGCATGGCGTTAGTTTTCATTGTTATGCTGACGATACTCAGCTCTATATTTCTTCACGCCCTGACGAAATTTACCAATTCACAAGATTAACAGAATGCATAGCTGATTGATGCTAAAAATTGGATGACTAATAATTTCCTGCAACTTAATTCTGAAAAAACTGAATTTTTTGCACTGGCTCCCTATTAAACACTGTATACATTTTAAAATCTTGCTAAGATTTACAAAGCACTAAATGGTTTAGCTCCCCAGTACTTGAGCGAGCTCTTAACGCATTATACTCCATCACGTCTATTGCGGTCTCAAAATTCTGGCCAGTTGATAATACCTAGAATATCAAAATCAACTGCAGGCGGTCGATCCTTTTCCTATTTAGCACCTAAACTCTGGAACAGTCTTCCTAGCATTGTTTTGGAAGCAGACACACTCTGTCAGTTTAAATCTAGACTAAAAACACATCTCTTTACTATGGCATACACATAGAACATTTTTAATTTATATTATTCAAATCAGTTAAATGATTGTTTTAGGCTGCATTAACTAGGTCAGCCGGAACCGGACACCTGATGTACTGGTTACATCATAAAAAGAATGGCATCTACACTAATGTTTATCCCGAGGTTTACTGCAGTCAGCCGGATCCTGGCCGTATCCAGATCAGATGGTGGACCTCCTCCTAGACATGACCAACGCATCCCTGAAATGTCTGCAGAGACCGTGTCAACTAGACTCTCCCCTGTGAAGGCCTCATCGGCACGACATCCTCAACAAACCCGTCTCCAGCGTGACGACTCTTCAACCAGATGGAACTGGACAAATATTCTGACTATTCCGATCTAATATGACTTCTAACTTGTAATGTTGCCTGAATCATAATCATACACTGTTTGTTCATTGGCCAGAGGAGAACTGGCACCCTGACTGAGCCTGGTTTCTCCCAAGGTTTTTTTTTCTCCATTCGGTCACCTGATGGAGTTTTGGTTCCTTGCCACCGTCGCCTTTGGCTTTTGGCTTGCTCAGTTGGGGACACTTAAATTTCAACTATATTACTGATCTGCCCGCATTGACACTATATGATAACTGAACTGAGCTGGATGACATCACCGTTTTCACCAGAGCGGCTGTACAGCCGAATCAAATTCTGTTGCATTATTTTCCTGTTAACACTGTGAAGCTGCTTTGAAACAATCGGCATTGTAAAAAGCGCTATATAAATAAAGGTGACTTGACTTGACTATAGCTCGTCCTGGGTCAAAATTTCATTCAGTAACATTAGGCAGATTTGATTTATATGATGTTTAATGCTGATGATCGCGTTATTTTACATATGCATCTGCTTATATGATATCGGTCGTTTCTGCTTCTTCTTCGCCTCTGTTTTGACCTGGAGTCTGTACTCGTTCAGGAGATGTGTAATAGCGCCCCCTACCATATAACAGTAAAAACACGGAAAGCCGGAACATATCAGATAACAAAAAATAAATAAATAAATAAATAAAAAAATCACTCACTGCTCTTGACTGAATAACTTTTAATAAGGGTTAATCTATATTTATATGCAGTGATGTATAATTTTATGCAGACTATGCAGTGATATTTTACATTTGATTACTATTTTTGTACCTGTCAATCTAGTTTAGACCTACATGAAAAACCTGAAAAGAACTGTTTATTTCATTTGTATGTTTGTTTCGTTGTATTTCTTTATGCTATTGTTCGTAATTTGATTATTTGTTCTTATTTCAAGCATGAATATTACTGTCTTTAATAATATTTAAAATGTATATGAGTTAGGCTAATAGTTTTTAGAGTCATAACCTTATTTATTACGGTTACATGGATCAAAAATAACAAAAACAATACTAGGCCTATTTTAATTTTTATTTATTACTTTTTGTGGTGGGGCCAGTGAAAATTTTGGCAGGGCAAGTAATTTGAACCAGTAGAAAAAAATCATTGAGCCCTGATATATTCCAAAAAAAAAAAAAAAAAAAAAAAAACCACACGCGAGCTCCATGTAGTAACTTTAGCGGTAAAAATGACACTAGTAGTTTCGGGAGGTCTACCACCCCCTCTGAAAAAAATCCTAGGGGAAACACTGGAAACTTATTTTACATCTTGTAAAAAGGGGCAATCAACCACCCCTTTAAATCAAACAATGGCAAAACTCATTATTTAATATTTAACGTGGATGTATTTGAAACGGTAATCAGCATTATCTATATATATTTCAAAACATAAGCTCTTATGAAACTTTTAGTGACTAGACTATGCCTCTTTAAATGACCACTTCAGCTTTATCTTCTGCCCTCCTATTCTCAAACTATGTGGCTTCTGACTTCCTCCCTGAGCTCAAATGGATTGCCTTGACAATGATCTCTCATCTCCCAAGGCCTCAAAAAAATTGAGTACAACAGGGTGAACAATTCATTTATAGTAGAGGCACATCAGCCAGAATATTACATTGATTAGGCAGGTCGAGAACCATTAAAATTTTATTCACAATATGCTGCAAATGGCACCATTAAAGGGATAGTTCACCCAAAAATGAAAATTTCCTTACCCTTATGTTGTTCCAAACCTGCATGAGTTTCTTTCTTTCTCCTACTATGGAAGTCAATGGCTACCATAGTAGCCTAAAGCCTGCCACCTTTGACTATCTCAAAGTTTCCAAAAGGTTATTAAACATTGATGAGCGCTGGTTATATACAGAGCGGCACATGGAGTAGCAGAGCAGAATTTCAAATATTGTGAGGACAACATTTATGCAAAAAAGCATTGTTGTACAGTATTTAATTTCACCAAAGTACACAGGTCACACTTGACTCCTCAAACAGGTTTCATGGTTTCAGGCAATATTCTATATTGCTAGAAAGTCTACTATAAGTCTAAACTATAAGTTATGCTTGCTTAAACCACAAATAGTTAAAAGTAACCAAAAATAATCAGCTTAATTATCTTAAAATTTAAGAATGTCACAGAAACTTAAATATTTAAGTTAGTAGACTTTTTTTGAAAAATTAAGTTTACTTAATTACTTTTGGGTTTACAGTAGCTCAACTTTGTACGATATACTTTCAACATTACATACTCTTACACAATGCAGTATTTTAAATGTATTAAGTTAGTATATCACTAAAGGCTGAATTATTGGGGGACTGAAAGCACTTATTTCCAAGTCCATTGAAATAAATAGCATAACAACATCAGTAACACTTTACAATAAGGTTGTATTAGTTAAGCATTTAAGCATTAAGCATTAGTTAATCTTTGTTAACGTTAGTTAATAAAAATACAGCTGTTCATGGTTTGTTCATGTTAGTTCACAGTGCATTAACTAATGTTAACAAGATTTTAATAATGCATTAGTAAATGTTGAAATTAACATTAACAAAGATAAATAAATACATTATAAGTACAGTTCATTATTAGTTCATGTTAACTAATGTAGTTAACTAATGTTAACTAATGAACCTTATTGTAAAGTGTTACCACAACATCACTAATGAAAACATTTCAATAACAAGTCCAACCATTTTTATTTGAACTTTTCAGCATTATAACTAAACAAAATGATCTTCTTAAAATCAGAGCTGTAGAATAGAAGCTACTCTGCATCAAAATGCTAGACACATTTGAATTTCAATGAGACTTGATACTTCTCTGCCAGTATAAACTTAATAAACATACACTTAAATCACAATTACAAGCGTACACTACATACACTATTAAAAACAAATGTTTTAAAAGGGGCTTTCAACGCATTAATTTTATGCTTTCTGAAAGTAATGAAGTGAATTCCAAGCATGAATAAGTAAACTTAAAAATTACACAAATTTAACTTAAATTAGATTACAACTTCAAGATATTAATGTATTTTTATAATATGGTTACAGTGCATTTTCAAATGATAATATTGAGCATAGTTTAAAATAGGCTATACCTAAAATATATTTTTAAAAAGAATGTTCAAATAAGTACACTTTAAAAAATTACACAGAACTACGTATATAAGTATAGGCTATATTCTTCTCAAAGATTTTTAGAAAATATAGGCTATAATTAAATGATTTTAGTTTGTTAAACATTTTTTTTACAATAAAACGTTTAACAAACTAAAATAATAAGTAAAACCATAATGTTAATATAGCCTTTTATATAACTAAAAATGGTACAAATCTTTGTTACAAAGTACTACTGAAAAGGGAATATATTTGAAATACAATATTTTTTTCACATGGTAAAGTACTTAATTAAATCACAGCCTTTTGCGATTCGATAAAGACACTAAGAAATATTGTTCTGTCTATTTTAGTTCCTTTGACAGATGCCAAAGTTGTGAAACTGTAGCAGGCTGCCGGAGTCTACGTAATTGACCTATCGGTAAGCCTGTGAAACCTTTCAAAAATCAGAATACCCTCCTTAGTTACTGTTGCTAACTCAGACAAACAAACAGAGTTGCTAACTGTCTTATAATGACAGCTGTCAGTGTGAAAACCCAAGATGTTTTTGATAAATTTGGACACAGAAGGACCACCTCTCGTCGAGAAGCATTCAAGTGGGACTTAAATATGCCATGGAGGGATACATAAAAGATTTTAAAATAAATATGGTGGGTAACAAGATTAATTTGGAAGCGAGGGTTTACAGATCACAATGCAAGCGGGAGAAGCCTCATGTTACGGTCGTCACGATCGCAGATGACAACATCCAGGATCAACAATGTTTATGTACCGCAGGGTAAGATTAAATTAATTTACATTTAAACTGTTTAATATGGAGAGGCACTGAAATGTAGACCTTCGTTTATGTGTTTTTGACCTACACTGTACATAATGTGAGAACAGTTAGCTATTTAGGTTTGTACATTAGCATGGGCTCAGTGACTTTAATTGTAACTTAATAAGACTACGACAACCAGAAAATCCTCTCAGGATAACTGGGATCAGTGTTACAAGTACCCCAGGCACATCATTTTACCAGTTTTGTAGCCATCAAGCCGATGAGAGCTAATTCGGATCTTCCAATGTTTCTCTATGGTGCTGAAACCTAAAGATGTCCGAATTCCGGTCCCCGTGCAACTGATACTCAACTGCCATTGGCTCATCTGCTTTCAAGGGGAGGGGCTTACCAATAGGTCAGTTATCGGGGAACACTAAAAATTACAGCATTATACCCATTAAGCTTATTTCCACCAGTTTATCTTTCACCATTCTGGAAAAAAAAAAATTCTCAGAATTGCAAGGAGAAAAAAAAATAAAAATTATTGAACCACATAGACAATACTGAACCGAATACACATTAAGCCCTATTAAAGGGTTAGTTCACCCATTAATTACTCACCCTCATGTCGTTACAAACTTGTAATAAAATCTGAACGGTTTCTGTCCCTCCTTTGACAGCTATGCAACTGCTACTTTGACGCTTTAAAAAATTCATGAAGAGATTGTAAAACTAATCCATATGAATTGAGTGGTTTAGTCCAAATTTTCTGAAGAGACACCACTCAATTCTTAGTTGTAATTTTTTTGTTGTAAAGTACAATTTGAAGTGTATTTACTGTATTTGTGTGTGCTAACATGGAACAACTTCAAGTAGTACATCAAGTATATGGACTAATTACATGCTGTTTATACATTGAACAGATTTAATTTAGGCTTTTATTCACATATAAACATTCATCATAGCACACATCCCTTATGATAAACTGAAGCTCAAGCACGCTTGCTTGACGTGCAAGAACCAATGAGGTTCATTGTGCATCAAGCAGTTTGGTTGAGCTTCTGTTTACGTTCGCTGATCAATGTTTCTTTGTGAATTCAATCTGTTCATCATATAATGCCACCGTGTCTCTTCAGAAAATTTGTACAAAACCACTCAATTCATGTGGACTAGTTTTACGATCTCTTTATGAACTTTTTGAAGCGTCAAATTTGGTAGCGTAGCTGTCAATGGAGACTACAGAACTGCGTCAGATTTTGTTTAAAAAGAAATATCTTAATTTGTGTTCTGAAGTCTTACGGGTTTGGAACAACTCGAGGGAGAGTAAATGATGACAGAATTGTCATTTTGGCAGCAACTTTAAGGCAACAATCCCGACCACGCGAAGTTTGTTACATCAAGCGAGAGTGAATTTACCCAAGTTCAGTGACAAACAACGCTCTGCTTAGTATTTCACATGATATTACACAACTTACCCGGGCGAAGACAATGAACGTGCAAGGAAGAGGCGAGCAGTACAAGGCATAGGCCTACAACTCTCCGCGCTCAAACAAGCATCACGCCAATCATGTGACTATGATGCGCAAAGCCGCACTGCGCACCCGCGGGAATCACGTGAGGTGCACCTTTTTTTAATGCAAGAAAACACAATTACAATAAGGCAATACGAAATCATATAAAATCTCTAAATAACAGAGCAGAACTAGATAGAAAGGAAACAAAATCAGAGAAAAAGCAAGAGAAAATAATTATACAACTGGGTCTTCCAATAGTTTAAATTTCTTCAATAAACCAAGTAGGCTAGTCTTCTACCACTTTTCAATTTTAACATTCTTAAAAATTTACAGAAAATCCAAAATTCTTTCTGAAAAACAGAAAACAAAGGCTTCACGTGAGGTGCACCTGGTGGTTACGTTACGTAACCAAACCAAAAATAACCTAAACATTCAAGACGCACCAAAAAACAGCAGCCCTTGCTCTGCAGAATACATTCTGATCCAATATGGCTGCACATCAAGGACCGTGACCAAAATTCCTTAACATATCTTCAGGGCAATTTGAGGCTGTATAAACCACCCTTACGGTTTCAAAGGGGCTGTGTGAAATGATATATTTCTTTTTTAAAACCATGAAGAAATGAAGCAAGTGGAAGAATGACTAAAGTTTAGCATCGGGTCAGGAACAGAGGGTTATTGAAAGAAAAAAGAACAGCAATGCACACTAATATTTCTTTCTATGACTTAAATATTTCTGCAGGGGGCAGTATTGCTCTTTCTGACAGCCATTGGCTTATTGGCTCTCATAGATATGAACTCAAAAGTTTTTCTTTCTTTCCACAATGCCTCCCTATAAGGCAACCAAATCAGAGCAAATTGATCAATATATGCAAAAAAACAAAAAATTTAATGGACGATCCATCCCTAAATTATGAAATTCATTCAGATACGCAATCCCTCATTAAATCACATTAAATATTTTGACACATTTACATTAATTTGATTCTATTTGTAATGTAATCATTATAGTATTATAAGTTAATTATTTAATTATAATCATTGTTTATTGCATTGAATTTATATTAATTTAACATTTTATATTAATTTAACATGAGAATTAATCCCATAACACGTCCCCAACCCCACTCAAAACCCCCATGATTGATTTTAACAAACAGATATTCATTGGATCAGTTCTTTCTGTCCATTTCAGTAAACATAAATGTTTTAATGGCACTGCTTCTGTGCGAACAGATTGCCTATGGCAGAATTACTTCAGATGCCCTCTGCTTCTTCCTAGAATGAATTATGCTCATTTCTTTCTGAGTTCAAAAGAGGCTCTTGTGCCAACAGCCTTAATGTAGCGCAGAACATAAAAACAGAGGAACCATTTGCTCCTCTCTGTGGCTCTGAGCAGCTGTGGGCGTTGAACAAGCAACAATTTAGACCACCTCCACTCCAGAGCTCATTTAAATGCATTTTAACAAGTAATACATACTAACAAATCTCTGATCATGTTTGTCTACACCTTCTTATCTAACAAGAAAAGCCAAAACATAAGTCAGAAACCAGTTTTTGGGACAGAATTCAATGTGACAGCTTGAGTTACTAAGTTTGGAAGCAGTACATTTTCTTTATTCAAAGTCAAGGAAATAAAACTACATGAAAGCCTGAGGCATCCGACGTTCAGTTGTTATGAGTCACTGTGAAATATTCTTGTTTCTAGACGTAAATTGGATGAGTTGTTTTATTCCAATGAATGTATTCAGAGAACAGAAAGAAGGGGGCAATCTAAGTTATTGAACATGGAGGAAAATCAAAGGTGGAAAATATGTACAGTATGTGGCCAACAGTTACTGTTGTTACTGTAATTTGATCAGACACTCCTCAGGTGAACGCTGGACTGATCCATTCATGAATAAAACAGCATTTTAAAAGTATAAAATTAAACAAGTTAAAATATTTAATATTTTAAATAATATATTATGTACAATATATAATTAAAAATATTTAATGTGAATATTTAAAAATGAAGCTCAGTTACATTGATTTATATAATCTGTATTTTAAACCCCGCATTTTAGGCTGATCCAAACTAAAGCAAACATTGTGAGTTGACAGCCTCACTGAATTTTTAAAAATCAGGACACTTTCAGGATATGTTAACGATTACTAATGTAGATTTTAAATGAGACGGAGTCTCTTTGGCTTCAGAATCTGGGTTTGTGCCTAACAGATTGTGTTTATCCACACCTGCACAATTCAAAATACAATGTTTTGTCATTTATGTTGAGATTTTCCTGTCTATTCTGTGTTAATGATCAAATATGACAAGTTATTAAATGCTGATTTGAGTTTAAATTTGAACAGTCTTATATATATTATCTTATTATGGGTGAATAAAGAGTACATTGATAAAAAATGATTCTGTGGTGAAGTAAATACAGAAAAAAAACAAATATAATTGCTACATGAAAAAGTTAGTTCAGGCAAGAATTAAAAAAAACTAAAGTAAATTCTATATTAGTACTCAATTCAAGCTTGTAGAAATTAAAGGGTAAATGTCAATGTTATAAAATTAAGTAAAACTACTCAATGTACTATGTTCCCTTCATGCACCGGGGGTTGATTTTTTTGCTGTTTTCCAGCTGTACCTGTTTTATCATTGCTTTTGTTGTTAGGTTTAGTAACTTGCCATTTTGTGACATACGGAGATCATTTTCTACTCAAAATGACGCATTACTTCTATAATGTAGATATGGTGTCTACACAATATCTATATTTACTTAGATGTTTCTACACTGTACAAAATATTTTTGCGATTTAGTTATTTCAACTCATTTTTTTCAGTAGAGATAACTAGATTGTCCAGACAACAATAGTTTGTTAAATTTGAAGTTTTCTTGTCCTCAACTAGACTGAAAGTTAAAGGGACAGTTCACCCTGAAATGAAAATAAAGCCATCTTTTACTCACCCTGCTGTTGTTCCAATGCCTTATGTCATTCTATCTTTTTCGGACCTCAAAAGCAGAAATTTTAAAAATAGTCCTGCACGCGGGACATTCTAAAACGCTTAACGTGAAGAACTCTTAACGTGGCTTAATGTACTAAGACACTGTTATTACCAGACTAAACTCTGGAAATATCATATTAATGAAGTATACTATGTACAAAAAATCAGATGAGCCCAGAATATGAAAGCAACGCGTTTAATTACACGTTAAGCGTTTTCCTCCCATAGAAAACCATTATAACACGTTTGTTAATTAAAATTAAACGCGTTGCGTTCGTATTCTGGGCTCATCTGATTTTTTGTACATAGTATACTTTATATTAGTATTATGTTTACTGAGTTTGGTCTGTTAATAACACTGTCTTAGTACATTCAAGTCAAGTCAAGTCACCTTTATTTATATAGCGCTTTTTACAATGCTGATTGTTTCAAAGCAGCTTCACAGTGTTAACAGGAAAATAATGCAACAGAATTTGATTCGGCTGTACAGCCGTTCTGGAGAAAACGGTGATTGTTATCCAGCTCATTTCAATTATCATATAGTGACCATGCGGGCAGATCAGTAATATAGTTGAAAATTTATTTGAATATTTAGTTTAAAATTTTAGTGTCTCCAACTGAGCAAGCCAAAGGCGACAGTGGCAAGGAACCAAAACTCCATCAGGTGGCATAATGGAGAAAAATAAACCTTGGGAGAAACCAGGCTCAGTTGGGGTCTCCTCTGGCCATCATGCCGTGTCGTGTTGATAAGGCAATTTATTAGATAGGAATATTCGAAAAGATCGGAGTCATCACGCCGGGGACGGGTTTATTGAGGATGCCGTGTCGATGACGCAATTTCAGTCTAATTGACACAGTCTCTGCAGACACTTCAGGGATGCGTTGGTCATGTCTGGCGCAGGTCCACCATCTGATCTGGATACGGCCCGGATCCGGCTGACTGCAGTAAACCTCGGGATAAACAGAGAGACTAACATTAGCATAGATGCCATTCTTTTTATGATGTAATGAGTACATCAGGTGTTATGGGAAGTGTTCCTGGTTCCGGCTGACCTAGTTGATGCAGCCTAAAAATCATTTAACTGTTCCAAATAGTATAAATTAAAAATGTTTTATGTGTATGCCATAGTAAAGAGATGTGTTTTTAGTCTAGATTTAAACTGACAGAGTGTGTCTGCTTCCCAAACAATGCTAGGAAGACTGTTCCAGAGTTTAGGTGCTAAATAGGAAAAGGATCGACCGCCTGCAGTTGATTTTGATATTCTAGGTATTATCAACTGGCCAGAATTTTGAGACCGCAATAGACGTGATGGAGTATAATGTGTTAAGAGCTCGGTCAAGTACTGGGGAGCTAAACCATTTAGTGCTTTGTAAGTAATTAGCAAGATTTTAAAATGTATGCAATGTTTAATAGGGAGCCAGTGCAGTGTTGACAGAACCGGGCTAATATGGTCATACTTCCTGGTTCTAGTAAGAACTCGAGCTGCTGCGTTTTGGACCAGCTGCAGTTTATTTATTAAGCGAGCAGGGCAACCACCCAGTAGAGCATTACAATAATCTAGCCTTGAGGTCATGAACGCATGAACTAACTGTTCAGCATTTTGCATTGAAAGCATGTGCCGTAATTTAGATATATTTTTAAGATGGTAGAATGCAGTTTTACATATGCTAGAAACGTGGCTTTCAAATGAAAGATTGGTATCAAAGAGCACACCCAGGTTCCTAACTGATGACGAGGACTTGACAGAGCAGCCATCAAGTGTTAGACAGTATTCTAGGTTACAACTTGTGGAGTTTTTTTGTCCAATAATTAAAAATTCTGTTTTTTCTGAATTAAGTTGCAGGAAATTACTAGTCATCCAATTTTTTATATCAGCTATGCATTCCATTAATCTTGTGAATTGGTAAGTTTCGTCAGGGCGTGAAGAAATATAGAGCTGAGTATCGTCAGCATAACAATGAAAACTAACGCCATGCTTCCTAATGATAGCTCCCATGTACAGGGTGAAAAGCAACAGTCCTAGCACTGAGCCTTGCGGTACTCCATACTGAATTTGTGATCGGTGTGACATCTCTTCATTTACTGCTACAAACTGATAACAGTCAGATAAGTATGATTTAAACCATGCCAATGCAATTCCACTAATGCCAACATAATTTTCGCGTCTATTCAAAAGAATGTTGTGGTCGATAGTATCGAATGCAGCGCTAAGATCGAGTAACACTAATAGAGAGATACAACCACGATCGGATGATAAGAGTAAATCATTTGTAACTCTGATGAGAGCAGTCTCAGTACTATGATACGGTCTAAATCCTGACTGGAAATCCTCACAGATACCATTTCTTTCTAAAAAGGAGCGCAGTTGTGAAGACACTGCCTTTTCTAGTATTTTTGACAGAAAGGGTAGATTTGAGATTGGCCTGTAATTGACTAATTCTGTAGGATCAAGTTGCGTTTTTTTAATAAGTGGTTTAATAATAGCCAACTTAAAAGTTTTCGGTACATATCCTAATGACAAGGATGAATTAATGATATTAAGAAGAGGATCTATGACCTCTGGAAGCATCTCTTTTAATAGCCTAGTCGGTATAGGGTCGAGCATACATGTTGTTGATTTTGATGATTTAATGAGTTTAGCCAATTCTTCTTCCCCTATAGCAGTGAATGAGTGTACTTTTTCCTCAGTGACACTACAATGCACTGTCTGATGTGATACTGTAGTAGACGGCTGCATGGTTATGATTTTTTTCCTAATATCAATCTTGCACATAAAGAAGTTCATAAAGTCATTACTGCTGTGCTGTTTACAAACATCAGAAGTTGAAGCTTTATTTTTGGTTAATTTAGCCACTGTATCGAATAAATACCTAGGGTTATGTTTGTTTTCTTCTAAGAGAGTCGAGAAATAAGCAGATCTAGCAGTTTTTATGGCCTTTCTGTATGCAATCATGCTCTCTTTCCACAAAATGCGAAAAACCTCCAGTTTTGTTTTCTTCCAGCTGCGCTCCATTTTTCTGGCTGCTGTTTTAAGGGCCCGAGTGTGCTCATTGTACCATGGCGTTGGACTATTTTCTTTAATCTTCTTTAAGCGCAGGGGAGCAACTGTGTCTAAAGTGCTGGAAAAGAGAGAGTCAATAGTTTCTGTTGCAACATCGAGTTCCTCTAGGCTATCTGGGATGCTGAGGAGATGAAACTGATGAGGAAGATTATTTACAAAGCAATCTTTAGTGGCAGCAGTGATAGTCCTGCCATATTTGAAGCGAGGGGACGGCTTTGCAGCCTTAGCTAAATTAAGTATACATGATACTAGATAATGATCTGAGATGTCATCGCTCTGCTGCAGAATTTCAACGGTATCAACATTTATTCCATGTGACAGTATTAGGTCTAAAGTATGATTACGGCGATGAGTGGGTCCTGACACGTGTTGCCTAACTCCAATAGAGTTTAGAATGTCTCTAAACGCCAATCCCAATGCGTCTTTTTCATAGTCTACATGGATATTAAAATCACCAACAATTAGTACTTTATCTGCAGGCAGTACTAACTCTGATAGAAAATCAGCAAATTCTTTGGTAAAGTCTGTATGGTGCCCTGGTGGCCTGTATACAGTAGCCAGCACAAATGTCAAACAGGATTTATCATTTATACTACATAACGTTACATAAAGCACCAAGAATTCAAAGGAATTATATTTGATACTAGACTTCTGAGTAATACTGAAGATATTATTATAAATTACAGCAACACCTCCCCCTTTACCTTTCAGACGCGGCTCGTGTTTATAACATTAAGCCACGTTAAGCGTTTTCTTATAATGGTTTTCTATGGGAGGAAAACGCTTAACGTGTAATTAAACGCGTTGCGTTCATATTCTGGGCTCATCTGATTTTTTGTACATAGTATACTTTATTAATATGATATTTCCTGAGTTTGGTTGGTTAATAAATGCGGAAGGCGGTCTGCCAAAAGCTAGAGATTTTACTTTATAACGTGTTAAATATGTTTTTTTTCTTACACAAACCCATCGATTCGCTTCAGAAGGCCTTTATTAACCCCCCGGAGCCATATGGAGCACTTTTATAATAGATGGATACACTTTTTTGGTCTTCATATTTTGGGCTACCATTTACTGCCATTATAATGCTTGGATTATCCAGGTCATTTTTTAATATAACTCTGATTGTATTCATCTGAAATAAGAATGTCATATACACCTAAAATGGCTTAAGGGGGAGTAAATAATGGGGTAATTTTCATTTTTGGGTGAACTATCCCTTTAATATGCCTGTGGTTTTAAATGTTGTTTTTGTTGTTTTTTTGCATTTGAATATTGCACTTTACTAGTAGATACAGCATGAAATAAATATGTATGAACATCAGAGAACATGTTGAAAGATACAGTACAATGTATGAAATCTGTATCGTCTCATGTAATCGCACAACCAGTGTTTCAACTGCGCAGACGTTAATAAACGTCAATAAATAGCTTTTAAACAATGTCATGTCACATTTACCTCAGAAAAGATATTCTATGTCCAAAAATTCATTAGTCAGCTAGAAAAATGAACTCTAGAGAAGAACATTTTGCTCAGTATATTCACTATATTGCATAGTTATTGTATTTTTACTTTACCTGTTCTTCAGTATTTAATGTATGTTTGAATAAATCTTTTTTTTATGACAACCACCACTTAAGTTGTATCTCTCTCTCTCATTTTTTTTCAGCCAGCTGATGATGAGAGACATTGTTCATGGGGTTAATGTAGGGCATCTTGACCGTGAGTGAGGACATCAGACATGATAGTGCCTTCCCAGATGATGTTGTGGATGTGGCTGTGATACTGGAAGGGGGGATTGTGGTTTTGGATCTCCAAGATGTTCTAAATGCCTTTGCCACACTGTTTGGACTTCTTTATGCTTTGAACAATAACTGTCCCAAAGATCTACGAGGTTATCCAACATTTTTTTTTATTTTTTATCAAGGTTGGTGGGGAGAGCTGCACAGCTAAGGTTGATGGACTGAAAAAAATGCAGTGAGGTAACACTGGTGCATACAGTGGGGAGAACAAGTATTTGATACACTGCCGATTTTGCAGGTTTGCTCACTTACAAAGCATGTAGAGGTCTGTAATTTTTATCATAGGTACTCTTCAACTGTGAGAGACGGAATCTAAAACAAAAATCCAGATTGTATGATTTTTAAATAATTAGTTTGCATTTTATTGCATGACATAAGTATTTGATCACCTACCAACCAGTAAGAATTCCGGCTCTCACAGACCTGTTAGTTTTTCTTTAAGAAGCCCTCCTGTTCTCCACTCATTACCTGTATTAACTGCACCTGTTTGAACTCGTTACCTGTATAAAAGACACCTGTCCACACACTCAATCAAACAGACTCCAACCTCTCCACAATGGCCAAGACCAGAGAGCTGTGTAAGGACATTGGGGATAAAATTGTAGACCTGCACAAGGCTGGGATGGGCTACAGGACAATAGGCAAGCAGCTTGGTGAGAAGGCAACAACTGTTGGCGCAATTATTAGAAAATGGAAGAAGTTCAACATGACGGTCAATCTCCCTCGGTCTGGGGCACCATGCAAGATACCACCTCGTGGGGCATCAATGATCATGAGGAAGGTGAGGGATCAGCCCAGAACTACACGGCAGGACCTGGTCAATGACCTAAAGAGAGCTGGGACCACAGTCTCAAAGAAAACCATTAGTAACACACTACGCCGTCATGGATTAAAATCCTGCAGCGCACGCAAGGTCCCCCTGCTCAAGCCAGCGCATGTCCAGGCCCATCTGAAGTTTGCCATTGACCATCTGGATGATCCAGAGGAGGAATGGGAGAAGGTCATGTGGTCTGATGAGACAAAAATAGAGCTTTTTGGTCTAAACTCCACTCGCCGTGTTTGGAGGAAGAAGAAGGATGAGTACAACCCCAAGAACACCATCCCAACCATGAAGCATGGAGGTGGAAACATCATTCTTTGGGAATGCTTTTCTGCAAAGGGGACAGGACGACTGCACCGTATTGAGGGGAGGATGGATGGGGCCATGTATCGTGAGATCTTGGCCAACAACCTCCTTCCATCAGTAAGAGCATTGAAGATGGGTCGTGGCTGGGTCTTCCAGCATGACAACGACCTGAAACACACAGCCAGGGCAACTAAGGAGTGGCTCCTTAAGAAGCATCTCAAGGTCCTGGAGTGGCCTAGCCAGTCTCCAGACCTGAACCCAATAGAAAATCTTTGAGCTGAAAGTCCGTATTGCCCAGTGACAGCCCCGAAACCTGAAGGATCTGGAGAAGGTCTGTATGGAGGAGTGGGCCAAAATCCCTGCTGCAGCGTGTGCAAACCTGGTCAAGAACTACAGGAAACGTATGATCTCTGTAATTGCAAACAAAGGTTTCTGTACCAAATATTAAGTTCTGCTTTTCTGATGTATCAAATACTTATGTCATGCAATAAAATGCAAATTAATTACTTAAAAATCATACAATGTGATTTTCTGGATTTTTGGATTTTAGATTCCGTCACTCACAGTTGAAGAGTACCTATGATAAAAATTACAGACTTCTACATGCTTTGTAAGTGGGCAAACCTGCAAAATCGGCAGTGTATCAAATACTTGTTCTCCCCACTGTATGTGCTGTTTATGTTCATTGATACATTTACTGAAGCTTGAGAGCCTTCACATTGTTAATTAAAATGAACTTAAATTAAGTTTAGATTAAAATGGTATAAAGCCAATTCAGAGGTGTTCAACAGTCTTTGCCGTTTCATTTTGAAAGTTTCTGAAGAAAGGACATTTCTGTAATGTATGTTGTGGGGTGAGCTTGTTTCATTTAATTTTTCAAAACAAATTGCTTTATCTGAAAACTGAGGCAAGCCCAAGACATACATTAGCTATGTTTCCATCCACCTATTTTTATGTGCATTTTGGGATATTAAATACAGTGGCTTCTTTTACTTTTCCTAGTGATAATTAGTACCAGTTTATCAGGAAGTGATCATTTTCTTCTCTTTGACTGACTGAATGGAAACACTGCTTTATTCGCAATTTTTTATGCAATATTTTACACACAAGTTAAACTCGCAACTTTGGATGCAAATAGCTATTGAGGCAGGCATAAGATACCTTTTTTGTGTGGTTGTTTTAGGTGTTTGTTTTTGCAATAAATGTAATTGTGTATATGTGTTGCTGTGATTTTAATTTGCCAGAATTTTAATCTAAATCAAATGTAATTTACAAATGAATATAGTAATGCAATTAATATTGATTAAAGCAGCTTTGCAACCAACTAAAGTGAAGTTTTTATGACTAGAAAATTGAAGTTCAGAAAGCTAAAGTGAAGTTTTCATAACTAAATTGAATTAGTTCAGATAATTTATCCAAATAAGAAAAAGACAAAAAAAAAAAAACCCATGCAAAAAGATAACAAAATATATAGAGTTAAGTCAACAAATGATTTTTTTTTTTTACAGTGTAAGCATACACTTTAAAAGCATGGTTTAAAGCCACAATATGTAATTTTTCGCTGCTAGAGATCGCTTATTCAAAACAAAGGCATAGCTTGATGATGCCTGGATTTCGCAGAGCTTTTATTATGACCGCTTCCGCTTTTTCCGGTCATGCGTACGCAGTGCTGTTTTATCATATTAGATACATTATTTGAGTGTGTTGAAAGTTATGTTATAATGTAACTCTGTGTGTTCGCTCGGTGGCTACTATGAGACACTTGTTGCACACTGCAGTATAAGCCAGGTCGATATTAGGCATGGTAAAACACGGTACTCGCGGTAAATCATGAAAACGAGATTCAAATGTGTTGAGCTATATAACAATGATTAGTTTTCTGTCCATGAATGTATCCAAACAGTTGCTCACCTGTCTAATAAAACACATAGGGTAGGTTGCACCAACAAGGATTAATCTTAAATCTAGATTAAATCAAGGTTTATCTAATAATTCTGTTGCACTAAACTTTAAACCTTGTTTAAAAATAAGCAGGTTTACATTTAAACCATCATTTTGAACCTGGATTTAATTTATATTTAAAATAGATTAACTTTAATCCTGTTGCTCCATAACTTTAAACTCAGATTTAAATGTCAATTAGGGATTAATTTTAAACTTAAAACTTAAAATGTAAGGAGGTTTAAATAAAATAAAGTGCCCCTACAAATAAAATATACAGATGATTGAACAGAGATAATAACAGTGGGTGTGTCGTCAGGTCTCAGAGGGGTGTTTATTACAGATAAAAATGAAAAATAATGCGCATTGAGCCGGCAGTATGAGGGTCGTGGCGGCCTAGCCTGCTATCGAGTCCGGGATGCAGGTCCGTCACTCATCCCAGCGCACCTCGGTGAAGAGAGTAGGCCCTAATATATTTAGCATTTAACGGCAGCTGTGATGATGAGGTGAGCGCCAGTGATCTTTCCACGCGTGGCTGCTGCGCGGCGAACAAACGGGATGGGTGGCGCTGTCAAGAGCGGAGATAGTCACTCCGCCAATCATGACAGTTGTTTTGTCATAAGTTACGCTGCCACAATATACTTCATTAATTGATACTATAAATATATTTCCATGCTTATGAAATCCGCATGCGCTGCCGCAATGTTTTCATTGCCTGCTTGATCAGTAACGGTCTCTCTCCGTAGCGCTTTATAAAGACAGCTGACATTTTTCAAGTTTATTTCCTTTATCGGCAAGAGCTACTTATGTCAGAGAGAGAGTTTCTGGTGGTCAATAAAGAAGGAAATTGAATATTAGTATTGTTTCTGTCAATGGCGAATCCATAATGGCGGCGAAAATTAATCGTAAATGGAGGTTTTAATCGCAGGTTAAATTCTAATCCCCGATTTGTTAATCTGGGTTTAAAATTAAGTGCTGCAACACAATTTGTTTTAAAATAAAGCCTAGATCAACAAATCCTAGATTAGCTCTAAACTGTGCTTAATTTAATCCTTGTTGGTGCAACCCACCCATAATATATTAAAGCATCTTTAGTGTTTCCATGGTTTCTGGAAATTGAGGGTAAGGCGGGTATGATGTCATTGATAGGTGACACACGGACACTATCCCTGTCCTGGTTAAAATGGCTTATTTCTCTGGATTTAAACATTCTTGGAAACATTTGGGATAATGTAAGTACACAAGTCAACAAAATATATAACATTGTTCTAGTGGTTTTTGGATATTTTAATCTAAAAATCGTACATATTGTACCTTTAATTCAGTGTTATATTGTTTGAGTAAAAAGTATTGCAAAGGACTCTTCAACAACACACAATAAAAATGACTTGAGAAATGCTAAAATTAAGTTTACTTTATGTGCAAATTTTCTTTCAACAGACAGAAAAATTTAGATCTGAAAATCATCTGATTTTTTAAGTAAATCAAGCAGAACATTTTTATCAGTGTATGGAGTGATACAAGAGAAATTAAACTAGCACAGCTGCAGGTGACAACAATTAGTGAATCAGAATCAAGCATTCAAGGAAGTCATGTAAATAAATAAATAAATATTACTGTCCCTTAGTCAGACTTTTATATAGAGAAGATTTTGGTGGCACCGTTCACTAAACTTCACTTAAACTCAAAACCAAACAGATGGCCAGTGTTTTAATGGATACGGTTCTGTGCAATCAACAGAAAGACTGGAGAGTTTGTGAACTTATTTTTGGAATATTTTGAAATGCATTATTTTGTTCCAAATGAAAAGCGGTGATGGTGAAATGCAGTCAGATCCTATTGCGGTGTGGTACAGATCAATGGATAATGCATATGAATTGCAGGATATCTAGTTTGTTTTGGCAGGGAACATTGACTGGTGGACGTCTGGCAATCGACTGCACTGCAATCTGAAAGAAGAGCAGGACGCTCAAACACACACCGGTAATATTCAGAAACCACAGAGAGACGTCCAATATGCATGGACTGTTTTGTTCACGGTCAGAGATGGTTGAACTGCTACAAGCAGCGCTAACCGTCAGCCCGTGACTCTTTTGATATTTTCATGACAGATTATGCTAAATCATGTTGGTTTTAATTATAAACTTACTAACTTCCCATTCCTCTTGCATGAGCTGACAAAACGTCTTTCACTGTGTTTACATTTACGGTCATGTTCATAGCTGATGCTTTTCTTATAGTGACTTGCAAGAGCACGAAAGTACATAACCTGCAGCTACAGTATAGCTGAGAAAACACAACGCTCGCTAAGCCAGACCTCTGTTTCTCACCACACGCCTTTAGCTAACAAACACAGGCATGAAACACTACACATAATCTGGATTTATATATTTTAATTACCTGTTCTGTGTGACAATAATGTGAATTATGAAACAGCCGCTGAAAACACACTGGTAATTGCACTGTCATTTGTTTCTGCAAAGCTGATTGCTGAAAGTACCCATCCACCCCGGCTTTGTTCGGAATGAGGCCGACTGTATGTTTGTGTGTTTGTTGAATTGAACAGGAACTAGATGGTTGCTTTTCGCTATTGACATGCTTCTCAGGTGCTGGACTTGTGTGGTGGGTGATAAGACAGAAAGAGCTCAACATTCAAGTCAGGTGAACTCGGTCTGAATCCCTCGGTGAGACTCAGCATACGGATATTAAACCTTTGCTAGCTAAGGGTTTATTAATTGTTCATTCAAATCTGCCTTATTCATACCAGTGAAGTAAACTCATGTTGTTTTAAACCAACTGCTCCATCAATAAGGAGGAGAATTTTCCTCATGAACGTCATTTAAACTTAACACCTCATTCATTATCATATGTTGCACTTTCATTGCAGCACCGACCCGATCAGATTAAACAATAACAGCCTCAGGATTCATTCAAAAGGTAATGAAACATTACTGATGCGCCTCTGAAGGCAACAAAGCAAAAACAATAAGACGGGGGGACGTCGATACGTGCCTCTATTTGTGGTCAGTGAACATAATGGTGTGTTAATGATGACTGAACAAATACGGAGGCGACGAGGTGAGATTCTCATTGACTGCTGCTATCGGACACATTATTAGTCTAATTGGAAGTGAGACGCCGTCGGTCTTACGTTGACAATCCCGGCATGGCTAACAGTCCCTGAAATCTCATCACGTGGGACAAATCAGACATCTGGCCGACAAAATGAAGGGTGGAAAGAAAAACAAATTAGTTTTATGATGAACAAATGATGACAAACAAATGCATTCATTACTGCAAGTGACTGAGACACAAGAAGACAAATGACTTTTGGTGACTTTGGCTGGTCGGTTGTACTGAGAGACCTTTGCTTGCTATCCTGAAAGAAATTGTTTATTAGCCAGTTCAAGGTCACCTGCTGCCATGAAGGACCATATTCTGCATAGCCTACTGTTTTTCAGCTTATTGAAATATCGACTTACAAAATCCATTCTGCAATCTAAATCAGATCTATCTTTTACAATAGAAGTACTTCAGACGTAAAATGCAATAATAAGAGCCAAACAGGCAAAGCAACAGATCTTGTGTCAGTTTGAAGTGAAAATCATTGTGATAGTTTTGCAGCTATATTGGCTCCTCTCTGTTTTTATTCGGCAGATCATCCGCCCTCCTGGTGGAGGTCCTCATTATCTTGTTCCACCCACTCGATATTTGAATTATTTGCCCTGCTCGATTTGGCAGCATCAGGCCGACTCTATCATATGCCACTGGTGTGCAGACACACACGCAGAGCTCAAAATAATGCTGACACACCGTCACAGTTGACTGAGCAGGAAACCTTATTAAAGCCAAAATGGGTGACGCAAAAGTCCAAAGCAGAACCACTGAATCAATCGATTCTTTCCTAGGCTTTTTTTTAATTAAATGCGGATGTGACGTATCTTCAAGCAGAAGGAACTGGATAAAACATTTTGAATTATATTAATCCACTATCTGACTTGCAATGCAGCCTGGAATAAATCACACCACATTTTTTCTCAATTTCTGTCACCTAATGGAGTTTGGGTTCCTTGCCACTATCGCCTTTGGCTTGTTTAGCTGCCGTTTGAAAGATACTTCAGATTCAGTAATGCTACATTATCGATTTGACTGCACTGACACTATTGGATGAGAACAAAAACTTTAACTGACTTGAGATGGATGATGACACTTGTCTTCTGTAGAGCTGCCTTATAGCTGATTTGACTTTGTTTCATAACTGACAAATTTAGCAAAATTGACAGTTATTGATCTGAACTGAATCAACACTGAACTGACTTGAGCTGAATAATGACACTATTGTCTTCTATTGAGCTGTTATAGCTGAACTGAACTTGATGAACTTTACAGTTATAGAACTGAACTGAATCAACACTGAACTGACTTCAGCTGAATAATGACATTATTGTCTTGTAGAGCTGCTTTACAGTAGAATTTGTCCATTGTTTGCACCATTGACTGTTATGTTCCTGTTTATTACTGTGAAGCTGCTTTGAAACAATCTCTATTCCCTAATGCCATATAATTAAATGCTATATAATTTAAGGTTACTTTCAGTAATGCATTTATGTATCTAGCCTCATAACTTTGACATAGAAATCTGTAAAATTCTCCTGAAGATAAATAAGTTGGAAAGATTGAGAAGCGGGCATGGCAATGATCTAAATTAGTATGAACGGGAGAACTAATACATAAACATCTATGATCTAATGGTCATTAGATCATAGATGTTCATGTATTAGTTCTCCCGTTCATACTAATTATATCTTCTGCAAGGCAAAACCTGCATGAAAATTATTAATAAATAAAGAGGTAAAAATAAGCAAACTATTATTTGATTTTTATAGGATATTCGTGTTTGTTCCTAAAACGTCCTCTTTTGGTTATGAAAGTGCTACAGTTAAAGGTTCCTTATATGACTTTAGACGTTCCATTTTGGTTATTCTATGGTCACATGGCAATGTTACAAAGAGGATATTTGGGGCCAGATTTACTAACAGCTTGCACCAGCACAAACCCTCTTTTGGTGTTAAAAAACTACTCTCAGAATTTACTAAAGACGCGCAGTGATAATTTAGCGTTGAAAAGGCGTTATTTTTGCGGCTGACCTTATTGCATATGTATTTGTAGGAGTTTCCCTTTCAGGCGCAAAATTTATGGGAGGAGAGTATTTCAATGAATCACTCAAGGTGATTTACAAAGATTTGCGCTCGTAACTGTACTGGTGTTTGCGCCATTATTTACCGCCACCCAAAAAAAGCACGTCTTAAACCAGACTCTAACGGTTAGATTGCGTTGGTCTTTATGTAAATGATCCGGCTGCGTATGTGTGCTTTAATTTGCACGTCGTCAGTAGATCACGAGCAGAACTGTCCACTCCCATCGGCGCTTTTATGGAATTGCGCTCTCACGCTAATTTGCCCTGTTTAGTAAATCTGGCCCTTGGGATGTTAACAGTTCCATTTTGGTTATTCTATGGTCACACAGCAACGTTACAAAGAGGACATTTCGGACATTAACAGAACGTTCCCATACGGTTCCCTGTTAGTCAGATGGGACGTTTCATTCAGGACTGTGCTGCATCTTGTTGAGTGCAGTGGTCTCTACACGTCCTGAATGTTCCATTAAGGTCCGCCAAATAATGTCCCCCAACCCTTAAAAGAACTCCACATCGTGACTATCTCGGAACATTACCAGGCGACGCCCTTGACACCAGCGGGGACGTTTTAAAAAAACGTTCTGGGAACATCAAATTTCCAAATAAAATATGGTCCCCTAAATGTTCTGAAAACATCTTGAATGTTCCGTGAAGGTCCACCAAATAGCGTCCCCCAACCCTTTAAAGAACTCCACATCATGACCATCTCGGAACGTTCAGCCCTTGACACCAGCAGGGACGTTCTGTTTGTTTGTTCCTAAAACGTCCTTCGGCCTGAAGGGATAGTTGATGTTCCCAGATGTTCTGGGAACTTAAAATTTCTAGCAGGGGAGTCAGACTTTGGCTGGAAGACAAAACTGCATGAAAAGCTTTTTATTTCCCAAGCTCTTTGCTACAACTCATTTTTTATATATTAGCTGTTGGCTACATAATATCTGAAGAATGAAACACCAATTAGGATTAAATAATTGACTCATCTGCACCACGCTGACAATGTGCCCTTTGTGTTTCTAATTAAATCCATTGTTTTGAGTGGATTATTTACATTATCTCATGTTAACAGAACAGCATGACCACCACGGACAGCAATGCTTGAACAGACTGGAGCAATATTAGCAGAAAATAACATACTGTACTGGGTTCCAGTTTATTTCCCCAGTCCATCTCTGCTGGTGTAACAGATGTGACAGTATTTCACTAAACCAATTACTGTAATGATCCTGTGAATGTGTGTTAATTGTATCTCCATTTGTTTTAAATGATGAATGTCACTTGCTGTTTGAATGTTAGTATGGAGTCAAATCAGACACAAATCAAGTGACACACTCAAAATAAACTGAAACCGGAGCATTTTCTGAACAAAAGTGGATGTAAGGTTAAATATGCTGCTTTGTAACCTATGCTAGATTTCTAAGCTACAACTAGACTGAGAAAATGTTAGGGTGCTGCACAGCTATTTCGGCTTCTTTTGATTTCTTTTTCTATTAAATAACATGTGTTTTGAATCAAATACTGAATACTATGGTTACCAATGGTCTTGAGGATGATGGCTGGTTTCAGGTTGATTCTAATAGTAGCCCATTTTTAGTACCGGAAAAGAAAACGACTTAGCCTAAAATGTAGCATTTCACTGTAAACTCCACTTTTAAGAAAATTCAGGAAATTATTTTTGTTGTCAAAAATAATGATGGGCTCTCAGAATCTAAAGGCCCCAAAAGCAACGAAACCCACTTTAGGATCTGATTTATATTTCCTGACAGCCATATAAAAAAAACTCAGTATGTATATGCAAGGTTTAATTTGTGCAGCACATTTCAGCATCTGGTGGCAGATGTCTCAGACCTCAGAACGTCTGTGTTCTCATTACTGCAGTCTAGCCACATCTCACTGCTCTCATATATCTTGAGCTCCTACAGGCCACGAGCTTGTGTTTGTGTTAGTCAGGGCCGTCTATAGCAATGCAGGTAAAGTTTACACAGAGATATTTTCGAGCTGATAGAAAATCAACACTAACTCAAATAACCACTCATTACAACCAGGCTGGACTTGACGTTAACACCTGCCAACCCGCCAAATGCGACTGGATTTCAGCGGTGGCGTGTAATGCAGTCACTACTAGCCACTTTGGCGGGTTGAATTTTATATATAATATATAAATGTTTCAATTGTAGACTTTTAAAAAGGCATCTGAAATAATAAATAATAAAGTTTTGTTGTCAAAAATATTGATACTGAAATATCTGAAACACTTCCAATACATAATTTTACTCATTCCTGCAGATTTTGTGCCCACACCCAAAGTGCGTGCACATAAAGCTGCCTCTCGGTTCTAAATTGAGTTCTTTTTTGCTGCTTATTGCGCTTAAAGGGATAGTTCACCCAAAAATGAAAATTACCCCATGATTTACTCACCCTCAAGCCATCCTATATGTATATGACATTCTTCTTTCAGACGAATACTTTATTCTTATATATATATATAAGTTATATTAAGTCAAGTCAAGTCACCTTTATTTATTTAGCGCTTTTTACAATACAGATTGTTTCAAAGCAGCTTCACAGTGATAACAGGAAAACAATGCAACAAAATTTGTTCCGGCTGTACAGCCGCTCTGGAGAAAACAGTCATGTCATCGTCCAGCTCAGTTCAATTCTCATACAATGGTGTCAATGAGGGCAGATCAGTAATATTGTTGAATATTTAGTATCCCCAACTAAGCAAGCCAAAAGCCAAAGGCGAAAGAGGCGACGGTGGCAAGGAACCAAAACTCCATTAGGTGACAGAGTGTGTTTGACTGTTTAAAGGGATAATTCACCCAAAAATGGAAATTACCCCATGATTTACTCACCCTCAAGCCATCCTAGGTGTATATGACATTCTTCTTTCAGATGAATACAATCAGAGTTATATTAAACATGTCCTGGCTAATCCAAGCTATATAATGGCAGTGAATTGGAGCCCAAAATTTGAAGCCAAAAAAGTGAATCCATTCATTATAAAAGTAATCCACACAGCTCCGGGGGGTTAATAAAGGCCTTCTGAAGTGAAGCAATGCATTTGTGTAAGAAAAATATCCATATTTAAAACATTATAAAGTAAAATATCTAGCTTCCGCCAGTCCGCCTTCTGTATTCAACTTACGAAAAAAGTGAAACGCCTCTCGCAGTTCGAAACGCTTACGTTACGTCATACATCGCGTCAGTTATGCTTTTTTCGTAAGATGAATACTGAAGGTGGTCTGGCGATGCACTTTTTTGGGCTTCAAATTTTGGGCTCCCTTTCACTGCCATTATAAAGCTTGGATTAGCCAGGACATGTTTAATATAACTCTGATTGTGTTCGTCTGAAAGAAGAATGTCATATACACCTAGGATGGCTTGAGGGTGAGTAAATCATGGGGTAATTTCCATTTTTGGGTGAATTAATTAAACAGTCAAACACACACAAAATAATGTCAAAATGCCAGTCTTGGCGAGTATTCACGTAAACACTATCAGTTCTGTTTTAAGTGAATGTAAACAGTTGAGAAAGAAAACGCATGTGTAACAGAATAATGGATCCGTGCGTCAGGTCTTAAAGTGACAGCAGCTGCTGCCAAATTATGAGATAATATAAAATTAAAAAAGTGGCTACTTTGGAAAACCACTATCCACAGTGGCTGGTGAGCAAAAAATCAGTTAATGTCAATGAGTTAATGTCATCTCTGAACGCACAACATGTTGGACTACAGCAGCAGAAGACCACACAAGTGCCGCTCCTGTTAGCTAACAACAGGAAACTGAGGCTTTGTGAGGCCAAAATTGGACAATAGGAGATTGGAAAAACATTGAGTCTCGATTTTTGCTGTGACATTCAGATGGTAGGGTCATAATTTGGCGTAAACAACATGAAAGCATGGATCCATCCTGCTCTGTCCAGGCTACTGGTGGTGTAATGATTTGTAGGATATTATCTTGGAACACTTTGGGCCTCTTAGTACCAATTGAGCGTCGTTTAAACGCCACAGCCTGCCTGAGTATTGTTGTTGACCATGTCCATCCCTTTATGACCACAGTGTCCCATTTTCTGATGGCTACTTCCAGCAGGATAATGCGCCATGTCACAAAGTTCAAATCATCTTCTTGAACATGAGAATGAGTTCACTAAACTCAAATGGCCTCCACAGTCACCAGATCTCAATCCAATAGAGCACCTTTGGGATGTGGTGGAATGGGAGATTCGCATCATGGATGTGCAGCCAACAAATCTGCAGCAACTGCGTGATGCTATAATGCAACATGGACCAAAATCTCTGAGGAATGTTTCCAGCACCTTGTTGAATCTATACCACAAAGAATTAAGGCAGTTCTGAAGGCAAAAGAGGGTCCAACCTGGCACTAGCAAGGTGTACATAATAAAGTGGCCAGTGAGTAAATAATGCAATTTTGCTGTTTATTTTGTCTTGAAGTTCAGTTAAAGGAACAGATCACCTTAAAATAATGAATTTTAACGGAATGCAATCAGAATGACCAAGTTGCATATTTCCGTACAATGAAAGTGGGGCTGTCAATCTCCAAAAAGCTCCATAAAACTCTTGTGTATTAGATTCCAAGACATAGTTTGAGGAACTTTTGATTTTTAGGTGAACTGTTCCTTTACGTTATTTCATCGCTTCCTTCAGCATGACATCACGGTCATGACATAATAATATAAACAAAATCCCATTTGAATCTTCACCAAAAGTTTGACATGTGAAGGGAAATTCTCAACATTAACAGTTAAATTGGTAACTAGCGGCCTCCCTGCTGCTGCAGTATGTAAAAGCAGATATCATTACTGTATTTTAGTGTGGTTTAATTCCCTGTGTGCGTGTGCTATTTCATATCTGACGTTTTTGGAAAGTAACACGGCTCACTTATGATTTATGCATGCCATAAATAGAAGATAGGAAGTGGAAAATTGAAAATGTATCAAAGCTGAACATTTGCTGCTTGACTTAGCAAAAAGAAAAGACCTGTTTGCATGAATGACTGCTCTCAGTGCTCTGTGATTGAGGAAAAAAAGGTCTTTGTGATCAGAACGGTGTGTCCTGCCTCTGCATACAGGACTTATGGGACACTGCTGGAAGAAACTTTAATCAATATAACACTTTTGTGCCTCACTATGTGAGTTTAAGGCCTCTGGAGAAAGTTTATTATACGCACAGTCACGCTCACTATAAACCCGACAACACCCGATCGCTACGTGTGCTTTGATGAAACATTTCTCACAAGCAATTGACTTCAGATATCTCATGTCAGAAATTTACACCGAACGCTTTGTTTATCCAGCTGATTCAGACGTGTTTGTCACCGATTATGTGTGGGTGTAATGGCTCTGTCACTCGTAACTTTCACCTGACTGGACATGAATAACAGGAATTCATATGAGGAAAAAAGGCTTATGTTTCGCCACTGGATGTTAAGTTCTGAAATATCTTTTAATTCAGGTAAATAAAAGTTCATACACTCATGCAAACCTAACAACCCAAATAGTTGTGTTCCACAAAAGCTATAATTAAATTCTGCAGCACATATTTTTAATAAATATTTAAATGTGCTTTAAGAGCTGCAGCAGAGGGGAAGATTTACAGCTAATAATGACTTAAATTTGGTCTGTTCCACATATAAAGCACAAAGTTCTTAAGACTCTGAGTCATATTGACTATTTTTATGTTGATTTTTTTTTTTTTAAAGCTTGACAGCCCCTGGTCACTATATGCTTCTTTTATGTTGCACAGAAGAAAGAAAGTCTTGTTGGTTTGAAACTACACGAAAGTGAATAAACAATGATAATCAGAATTTCTAAATTTTAAGTAAACAATCCTTTTCAAAGGTTACCTACAAATATCTCAGAAATAAAGTTTTCTGCGTAAGGATGGCAGGCTGGAAATATGCCATGTTGGTCATGTTAGAAAGTGTCTGACCATTAGATCTCCTTCTCCACATCCCACAGTCGGCACATCCACCTAATGAGAAGCACCAGAGGTGTATTTTCACAGAGACGTCTCAAGTATAGGCAGCTGCATGCTGAAGGGTGAGATCTTTACAGCAGACTTTCCTAAATAATTTATGATTCTTGAAGAGTGTCAAGCAATAAAACCCCTTTTAGTCGTAGACCACGGGTGAATGGATGTTTACAGATGCTGTAGACATCAGGCCTGTGGGGATTCCACATAAATATGACGGCCATCAAAGGATTTCAGGTCTCTGTGAGGTGATGTCAGTAAGACCCCTGGGTTTCCCGATGCTCTTTCTCTGATGCTGGCACATGACCCGTGTCATAAGAGATGATAAAACAACATGCTGCCTACCAGCATCTTATCCAACCAGTAACTCACAGATGTAGACCAGAGGTGTGACAGGGAATAGGGAATAGATCTAAACTCGGTCAACACTACATTTTCCTGTCATGATGCCAAAGCAGATTTCTTGTGTTGTTGGTTTATTGATTTGCATGTAAACCATTACAACAGGATTTAATAATTAAGAAATAAAATAATTAAAACAGTTACTCATTAGTTCCTCACCTGTTCTTAGTTCTGTTGATTACTCTGTGTATGTATTTAAATCCTTTCTTTCGTCTGTTCATTGTTCCGTGTTGTTTATACTTCATGTGTTTAGTGTTCTATTACTCCTTGTGATTGTGCTGCCTATAACTTCTTGGGATTATTATTAAAATACTCTTTGTTTGTATACTCCTTCGTCATTGTGCACTCATTTCTACAGCCACAATACGAATACAGTATGCGGCCGAAAGGCTTTTCCGTGTTTTATTCCACAACAAGTAAAGCCTTTTCCGGAAAGATAATGATATCTTTGCAAATCATTAGCTAAGGATTCATAACTGGAAGTTGAAATTCATGGTTTTGACCCATTGTGTTAATTAATACATTCATTTACACTATTAGTTAAATACTAAATGTTGATTGGGAATTATTTTATGATGACATTTAATTAATAGCAATTCATATATGACTTTATTAATCAAAAGAAGACTCTTTATTAGTTAATAATATGGCAATCCTTAACAAATGGTTTAGTTCTTCATGAGTCATACATTAATTCATGATTATCTGTGCATTAGTTAAGCATGAATGGTAACATTTTAGTATGGGGAACACATGTTCAATATTAACTATTAACTACAACTTCTGCCTTAATAAACTCGTAATTTACTGCTTATTAATAGTTAGTAAGGTAGTTTTTGTAGCGTTTAAGTTTAGGTATTGGGTAGGATTAAGTTCATGCAGAATAAGGCATTAATATGTGCTTTATAATTATGAATAAACAGCCAATATCCTATGCATGCTAATAAGCAACTAGTTAATAGTGAAAACTGAACCCTAAAATAAAGTGTTACCGCATGAATTAATGCATATTAGTGAACCCGTATTGTAAAGTGTTACCAATAGTGCTAATATGCACTCACTGTGTGCTGTAATACTATCAAAAAATCATGATTGTTACCCTTTATCTCCATACCGAAATCCCAGATGGCCAGACAGTGATTCATCTTTTTATAAATTGTTCAATTGTTCAAATTTGAGCACAGAGACTGTAGTGTACACCTTAATTTAAGCTTAGCTTAAATGTGTAATATGAATAAATACTGCTCATAAACAGCTGTTCAGTGCAAAAGTCGGGTTATGGCAATCAATAAAAACAATAGGGACAATCTCCATAGGGAAATAGATTTTTAACGATAACTTATGCACTCTTAAAGACAGACCTGAGTTCCGAGGTTGTTAATCGATGGTATATCCTTCAGTTGAAGATATTTGTTTGCAGTATTTCAGCATATTTTTTAAAAGAATTGGGTTAAACAGTTGAATTTGTCATAGAAAAACTACATTACCCATGATGCTGTACAAAAATTGCACCAATCAGAGAGTGCCCACAAGCAAAAGAGCTATATACAGTATATACACCGATCAGGCATAACATTATGACCGGTGAAGTGAATAACACTGATTATCTCTTCATCACGTCACCTGTTAGTGGGTGGGATATATTAGGCAGCAAGTGAACATTTTGTCCTCAAATTGTGATGGCTAGACGACTGGGTCAGAGCATCTCCAAAACTGCAGCTCTTGTGGTCAGTATCTATCAAAAGTGGTCCAAGGAAGGAACAGTGGTGAACCGGCGACAGGGTCATGGGCGGCCAAGGCTCATTGATGCACGTGGGGAGCGAAGGCTGCCCCGTGTGGTCCGATCAAACAAATTGTTCAAGAAGTTAATGCTGGTTCTGATAGAAAGGTGTCAGAATACACAGTGCATCGCAGTTTGTTGCGTATGGGGCTGCATAGCCGCAGACCAATGCTGACCGCTCTCCACGACCGAAAGCGGCAACAGTGAGCACGTGAGCATCAGAACTGGGGGGATGGCCGGGTGCGTGTGCATCGCTTACCTGGGGAACACATGGCACCAGGATGCACTATGGGAAAAAAGCAAGCCGGCAGAGGCAGTGTGATGCTTTGGGCAATGTTCTGCTGGGAAACCTTGGGTCCTGCCATCCATGTGGATGTTACTTTGACACATACCACCTACCTAAGCATTGTTGCAAACCATGTACACCCTTTCATGGAAATGGTATTCCTTGGTGGCTGTGGCCTCTTTCAGCAGGATAATGCACCCTGCCACAAAGCAAAAATGGTTCAGGAATGGTTTGAGGAGCATGAGCATCTGTGGGATGTGCTGAACAAACAAGTCCGATTCATGGAGGCCCCACCTCGCAACTTAAACAGGACTTAAAGGATCTGCTGCTAACATCTTGGTGCCAGGTACCACAGCACACCTTCAGGGGTCTAGAGGAGTCCATGCCTCGACGGGTCAGGGCTGTTTTGGCAGCAAAAGGGGGACCAACACAATATTATAATATTAGTCATAATGTTATGCCTGATCAGTGTATATATAAAATATGAAATACATTGTTTTTATAGATATAATCAACGACACACCCTCTTGTATACGCTTGGCCTTTTGTCTAGTTTTCAAATACTTTTTTGCACAAAAAATTGTGAATCACCTTGTAGCTGTTATGGATGAAGGTAGACGAAGGGAGATTTACAATAATAAACAAGGTTTAATGAAAAGCAGGCGGAAACATAACAACGTGTAACACACCAACATGAGTGCACACGAACAATAACCGACAATGAACAGGAAACAGGCAGGAACTTAAATACACAGAGAATGAGGACACTAACCGGGAACAGCTGACAAGACTTTACTAATAATGACGGTTACTATGGTGACAGGCGAGCTCTAATGCAGACAAGACAGAACTGAACTAAACTGAACATACACGTGACAGTAGCTGGTTGTCTTGGTTCATGGCTTATTAAAAAAAATATTTTTTAAATCCCTATGGGAAAAAATTAATGAAACAAATAGTTCTATGAGTAGAGGCTTGAACCCAAAAACAGTACTCCTTACATCATGTCTTAACAAGCAGATAGTGTCACACAGTGCTAGTGCTAGTGTTTGGCTGCTGTCCTTGGTGCTGAGCGGCTGCCTGTGTGAAAACTGATGCATTAATGCAGAAGAGAGAACATTTAGATTATTATCTTTGCCAATTATCTTATACCTATAGTTCTTCTAAATATTATTTGCATTAGTATTTTTACACATGCTTCATTTATTTCATGTTATTGCTTCTGTCTCTGGGAACAGACATGTTTCCATATATTCTCTCTTATAATTATTTTCTCTCATGGTTATTTTTGTTTCATAACCGAGTCTAGACTGGAATAAAACCATTGGAGAGGTCAGTCATCATTGGCACTCACGAAGCCTCGTGTTATTACAGTAAAAGTCAAATACTGCTAATTACATGTCAGAGCTGCTGCATTCAGTTAATAAGTGTCATCATATACAGTACATGCATCCGACTGAGATCAAATGTTTCTCACAGGATCACTGATTTCTAATGATTTATTTAACAGTCTGTAATTCTAAAGACCATTTGAATGTGATGTAATGGTCATACATTATTAACCATTGCTCCCTAATATTGGATCCAGACCCAGGCTGATTAATTATAAGTGGAAAATATATTGAAACATGTCGGAATGATAGATAATCATTAGTAATGCATGATTTCAATAGAAAATGGCACGCAATACATGACTGCAATGCCACATTCATTAAAATAATGTGAATGAAGTTGCAAATGAACCTTTGTGACTTCAGAAACACTGTTTAAATATTAAAGTTCCCCTCATAAATACCTACAATAATATGTTGTTTTGTAGATTTTATGGCGGGTGGATGTACTCAGTTTGACCAAAGAAAAAAAAACATAATTTATTTACTTTTTATTTTAACTTTTTTTTTTTTTTGCATCTCTTTAGGCTTCCCTGAACACCATGATTTCACTTTCACCAGCAATTCAACGGCATATTTACCTTTGTTTCTGATCAAACGTCCACTGGCTAACAGTCAGAGCTTTGTACTTTTTGTGTGACCGTCTGTGAGCAGATCAGACACGAGTCAAGGACACAAAGACATCCTCACTGGAGTGTGACTATTAGAGCAAACTTCATTGTTATTCTATCACTCGTAGCAGGATTAGAAATATATCAGAAACGCTCGTGAAGGTGAAGAGGTGCTGATATACTCAACTGAGGAGAGTAACGGCAGAATTTTGTCGTACAAGAAGCCCTGTGACATTTAATCTATCTCTGCGGGGGAGACGAGAGATGGGACGAGTTTCATCAAAGTATGTCAACACTGGAGAGGAGGGTGAAAGACACGGTACAACCTCGTGTCTGAAACACTGCGATTACTTGAGAAAACTGAAATATTACAGACCAACGAGCATTTAATTCCCAGATGTCTTTGCAGTGGGTTTGTTTGCGAACCACTGAAATTACAGGCTCGGTGACTGTAATTAAAGATATAGTCTGTAAATCCTGTACTACATACAGCTTACACACACATGTCTGGTTCACTATCTTTGTGGGGACTCTCCATAGACGTAATGGTTTTAATCCTGTACAAACTGTATATTCTATCCCCTTGTCAGTGTTTCCACATGGGGACAGTCCCCATGAGTCAGTGTGCATTCAGGTCGAAGTCCCCACCGGGATAGAAAAACATGAACACACACACACACACACACACACACACATTCTTACATAACTGTGTTTTACTAAGCTTAAATAACTAAACATTGTAGGAGTAACAAGGCATAAAGGCATTTCTCTGATTTCATCTCGCGCTTCAGGGATTCCATAGTTTACAGCACCTTTGACTACCAGCATAAAGTCTGTAGTTGCAGCTTATACTGAACAAGATCACCCACTGATGATTTGACTGATATGTAAAGTGATAAATCACAATGTGTTTTGTTTTTACATGCCATTTTGGACTATTGATAAGAGACCAACATGATATGTATTAATCAAATGTTTGGGGTCAGGGGCTTTCAAATTAAATCAGCATATTAGAATGATTTCTGAAGGATCATGTGACACTGAAGACTGGTGTAATCGCTGCTGAAAAATCAGCTTTGCCATTATTTTACATTGTAATAATATGTCACTATATTACTGTTTTACTCAAATAAATAGAGCCTTGGTGAGCATAAGAGACTTTCAAAACATTTAAAAAATCCAGTCTGAACAGTTGGTCTTGGCATGACTAGATCTGCTACGTATGCTGCTGCAGAGCAAGTATGGATTTGCTACTGCCATCAGATACACAGACATGTGGTAATGGTGAGATAGCATGAAGAAGTCTGTGCCATCTAGACTTGTAATGACTGAATTATACACCGATCAGGCATAACATTATGACAGGTGAAGTGAATAACACTGATTATCTCTTCATCACAGCACCTGTTAGTGGGTGGGATATATTAGGCAGCAAGTGAACATTTTGTCCTCAAAGTTGATGTGTTAGAAGCAGGAAAAATGTGCAAGCATAAGGATTTGAGCGAGTTTGACAAGGGCCAAATTGTGATGGCTAGACGACTGGGTCAGAGCATCTCCAGAACTGCAGCTCTTGTGGGGTATTCCTGGTCTGCAGTGGTCAGTATCTATCAAAAGTGGTCCAAGGAAGGAACAGTGATGAACCGGCGACAGGGTCATGGGTGGCCAAGGCTCACTGATGCACGTGGGAAGCTAAGGCTGGCCTGTGTGGTCCGATCAAACAGACGAGCTACTGTAGCTCAAATTGCTTAAGAAGTTAATGCTGGTTCTGATAGAAAGGTGTCAAAATACACAGTGCATCGCAGTTTGTTGCGTATGGGGCTGCATAGCCGCAGACCAGTCAGGGTGCCCATGCTGACCCCTGTCCATCGCCGAAAGCGCCAACAGTGAGCATCAGAACTGGACCACGTAGCAATGGAAGAAGGTGGCCTGGTCTGATGAATCACGTTTTCTTTTACATCACGTGGATGGCCGGGTGCGTGTGCGTCGCTTACCTGGGGAACACATGACACCAGGATGCACTATGAGAAGAAGGCAAGCCGGCGGAGACAGTATGATTCTTTGGGCAATGTTCTGCTGGGAAACCTTGGGTCCTGCCATTACTTTGACACGTACCACCTACCTAAGCATTGTTGCAGACCATGGACACCCTTTCATAGAAACGGTATTCCCTGGTGGCTGTTGCCTCTTTCAGCAGAATAATGTGCCCTGCCACAAAGCAAAAATGGTTAAGGAATGGTTTGAGGAGCACAACAACGAGTTTGAGGTGTTGACTTGGCCTCCAACTTCTCAATCCAATCGAGCATCTGTGGGATGTGCTGAACAAACAAGTCCGATCCACGGAGGCCCCACCTCGCAACTTACAGGACTTAAAAGATCTGCTGCTAACATCTTGGTGCCAGATACCACAGCACACCTTCAGGGGTCTAGTGGAGTCCATGCCTCGACGGGTCAGGGCTTTTTTGGCAGCAAAAGGGGGACCAACACAATATTAGGTCATAATGTTATGCCTGATCGGTGTATATTTCAGTAATGCAACTCTCAGAGTAGTTTTGGCATGCTAATGTCAAAGCATGTTAATGTATTTGGTCTTGGTGGGCTAAGTCTGCAACGCATGCTGTTGCTCCTGTAGAGCAAGTATGGACTTGCTACTGCCATTAGATACACAGATATATACGCAGCTGCATGTTAGATATGTTGCAACTACTGCATATATAGACATACATAAATCCCCCAAACAACCAGGAAAAAAGATGGCACAATACAAGCCAACACAAATGCATGCATGTAAAACATGCTGCTGCATTAATAGATATATACATAAATCCTCACACAGAGATAATGGAAAGACATTTGGATACTACAGCCCCCCAACACAAGCAGATATATGACCAAGACATATGTACTGCTGCTGCTCAGAAGAGCCATGAGAACCGCATGTTTGCTATCTATGTGTCTAGAATGCACACTATGTGTGACTTTAAACATGCTGTCACATTGCAAGCTGATAGAGATGGAGAAAATAAGCATGTGTGCTACATGCATTCATTTAAACAGCAACCGCAGAATAACATGCAAATCTGCACATTCGATCTTCATGAAAAATACCTACATTTTATTTAAGACATTTTAAATTATAAAAATAATATATTTATAAAAAATCTTTGATTGCAATGTATCCATGTCGAGTAACTCCCTCTGCAGGCACTTGTTATAATACATAATGTACATAAGATGATTGTTTATATTATGTATATTATATTATGTATTTTAACAGTGTTGTTCTATAAAACCATATGATCACTTGCTTTTGATACCAAATATAATTGCCTCATTGTTATTATATATGTATTTTAAGTCATTTTAAAGGCTATTGTTTGCTTACAAAAAAAAAAATCAAAACAAAGGCATAGCTTGATGACGCCTTGATTTCGCGGAATCATGGGAGTTGTTGTCTTCACCTCTACAGCCGGTGGAAAAGAATCCGACAGGACTCGGGCAAAACTCATATTCATGGATGAGCTAATGTATTAAAGATATATTAACGTTACTGTAGTATGAAGCAGGGTTGGGCTGAAAGCCGTTGGAGCGGAACGAGGCCGCTGGAGCGATTGCTAATGAGAGACAAGTGCGCCACGTGGCTTGAGAGCAGTGGAGCTTTTATTATGCCGCAGACGACCGCTTCCGCTACTATGAGACACTTGTTGCACACTGCAGTAAGCTAGATCGATATTAGGAATGGTAAAACATGGTACTCGCGGTAAATCAAGAAAACAAGATTTTTTTGAGCTATATAACAATTCGTTTTCTGTCAACAAATGTATCCAAACAGTTGCTCACCTCTCTAATAAAACACATAATATATTTAAGCGTCTTTGGTGTTTCAAAGAAATCATGGGTAACTCGGGTATGATGTCATTGATAGGTGATGCACCTACACGGTCTCACTCCAACTCGTCACATATTGACGCTTGGTCAGGACCCCTCAGCTTCACTTTTTAACGCACAGGGTACCCCTTTGGCGTCACTTTTTAACGCACATGCTTTAGAATCATTTTCTGATGCGCAGGGTCCATTGATTTCAGTTGACGCAATTGGTCACGAGAGCCAATGCAATTTCACTATCAAAGCTGACGTAATGTTTCTTCGGGCGGCAATTTTTGAATGTGTGCATGGTCTTTGGTCGATGGAGACGCTAATCGCTTTTGGGGATTTTCTTCACACAAATCAATCGTTTGGCCTCGGAACACTTGGTATATGTGTACTTTTTTAATAAATTGTGCCTGCAGTCAGATCTATAAATCAATCAGATCAATAAATCAAATAAATCAATGGAGCACCCTGCGTGTCGAAAAATGACGCTAAAGGGGTACCCTGTGCGTTGAAAAGTGACGCCGAAGGGTCCTGACCAAGCGTCAATATGTGACGAGTTGAAAGTGAGACCGGGTTGGACGCACAGACACGGTCCGTGTCCTGGTTAAACTTGCTTATTTCTCTGGATTTAAACATTCTTGGTAACATTTGGGATAATGTAAGTACACAAGTCAATGTAAGGATGGGTCACCTACAGTGGTTCTGGCTGCAGGGTTGCCGAATGACTAAAGAAACGTTATCAGCAAGATGGTAGAAAACTGTACATTTCTCGTCTTTACCACCCACTGCAACTTATACCAACGACGGAAATAAGCGCAGTTACAATAGCAAAATATGTGGGAGAGCGTTGCTAGAATGTGACTATATTGTATTGCAATAGCACTTCAAAGTTAATACCAAATCAAAACTAGTTAGCACATCATTTGTAATAGAAAGGATTTAATGACAAAATCTGGTTATGGTTACACTTAAAATAGTTTCAAAATAGATGTATGTGATGATAAAACGTATACCATTTATCGTACCCAGCATGAATAGAATGTTACCTGAGGGATAGAAAGTGAGAGAGAGGGAGAGAGAGAGACAAAGAGACAAAGAGAAGAAGAGAGCAAAGAAGAGAAGAGCCAAAGAGAAGAGCCAAAGAGAAGGCCCCCAAGAAGAGAGAGAGCCAGAGAATCAAGAGAGAGAGAGAAATAAAAGAAGCCCAGAGCAACAGTTACATCTTCTTTTTATCTGTTCCTTGACCATGTGACTGAAACCCTAATGTGAGACATTCAAACTGACCAATCAGACCAAACTTCCCCCACTGTACTAAAGGTGTGACACATTTTGGCCTACAGGCCTTCAGCATCTCATTGTCTTTAGGAATTCCAAATGGCCCTTCTGATAAGAAAGATGGGGGTTGAAAACAGTGAAGCAAATGTCTTTGTTCAATTTCAAATATCAAATATCTTTGATTATTTTCAATCCTACAATTCCCCCCTTGGCACCGTTGGCCACAATCATAAAGTGTCCAAAGGTGGCACAGTCCACGAAGACATGCTTTCTGTTGTGTGTAGATGTCATCTTCAGACTTCTCGTCCAGACATGTTGCAATAGCAGCTGGTCAGTCTTCAGTCTTTGTTCTCATTTCAGCCCTGCATGAGAAGGCTCCATCAAATGGTGTTGCATCAATCCTTGATATGCAAAACGTCCATTGAATACTTCACACCTTGAGAACAGTCACTGGAGATGAGAGCAAACGCTTGTCCCTCTTTCTGAGGACACAGGATGTGAACTTGTGCAGCAGGGATCCTGTGATTTAAAGAACATATAGCACAACAAAGAGCAAAAGCATACATGACATTTGTCATTGGTCAGAAGTTTGATGTGGTCAGATTAAAATCTCTGGCAATAAGCCCTTAAATCAATGTACTTAATAAAGTGGTCATGGTTGAGAATAAAAGAAGATCTCACAAGCTCTTACATTGTTTCTGGAAACATTACAAATAAATTGCATTATAACAAATTAACAATCATTGAATCAATGAACAATCCTTTTCATGAAGAGTATCAGCAAATACAGAGATTCAATTGAATGGATGTCCAAAAACATTGTTGCAAGTCAAATGGACAAAATACAAAGAATCAGAAATCAAATAAGTTCAAAAATCAAATGCATTATTTCAATACAATGATAATACACATTTTTGCACTTAGATAAGAATGAGAAATACTCTTTTGATATTTAACTTGGTGAGACAAATAATAACTAACTGATTTAGTAATTCTAAAGAAAAACAAAACAAACAATAACTGGAAGAAATCCACAGTTGTAATACAGTCTAGATCTAAAGATTTTTTGTGAGGCTGATGTAGATGTAGATTTGACTTTTTGTGTGAAGATCAGATCTATGTGGCTGCATTTAGCTGTGGCTATGTGTAAATCATGCCCCAAACATGGTGAGGAGGGTTTACAATTGTGATGCAAATTTTGGTCCTGTTATAACAGGGAGCCAGCATGAGAATGTTAGCGAGGTGTGGTCTGGTTCAAAATCTTCCCACACCAATGTTTTTGTTAAGGAGCATGATAAAGTGCAAAGGTCAGAGTTACTGAATCCTGCTGTGATGAAAGCATTTTCATGGTTAATGCAATTGTAAATTACACTGTAGCCACATGGCAATTCTGTGCTCCTGTACATGGTTTTACTGCAGCTATATAGGAAATAGCAGAGTGTTCCACTTAGGAGACAAACAAATTCAGCATAGACACACATGCAACTTGAAATTGCTATACAATTCCAGTATTAAAGTTATTCCAGTTTACATGGCCTAGAATGCACCGCATCTACAACCTTTATCCTAAGTGTTAAATACAACACTAACAGTAAAGCAATCATGTGTTTTACAGAATAAACTAAACTAGTCTATGTGTATCTAGTAGCACAAACAACTATAATGTGTGTTCAATGCGCACAATGTGTTTAGTACAATTACAAATTTGAAAATACAAACAGGATCATTGCAATTTGGATGTTTAACTATTAAACTCATTGCTATGAGGCTGCTAGCCCACTAGCAAGTGAAGTCAATAGCTGAAGGCCTTGCATGAACAATGCAGTTAACTCACTAAGAGTTTTACCTGCAAATGAGTGCTGATCTTTGCCCTTAGAAAGTGATTTCCTATTTTTCTGAAAATAAGGTGGAGGGCGACCCCTACCCAGTGACCAGCATTTTTCCTCGGAATGGCCTATTTTCTGACAGGAACTGCAAAACCTGTTCTCTTTGCCATAGGGTTGTCTGCTATGTTCTCCTGGAGTTTGAGGATATTCATGACTCTCTAATGCTTGTACACCATGCGTTCTGGTACATGACTCTGCGCTATTACGGTGCTGCATCACCTTAAGAACTGAAATAGGCACACTTTCTTGAGTTGCACATGCATTTTCTGAACTAATCGTTTCAGATTCATTAGAGCAAGTCACCTCCTCTAAGAAGTGAACATGCTTTTTAGTCCCATCGCTGTTAAGCGTTTTGGGAGACAAGAACTTTTTAGCATTTAGCTTAGCCTTGAGATCTGCAATGGTCTCTTTGTGATTTTTACACTTTTCAGTCAGGGCTAACTGCTCAGCTAGTAATTTATCTAGCTGTGTTTGAAGATCTTGAATCTTTGCTTCAGACTTTTCTGATTCTGCATTTTTAGAATGCACTTCTTTACATTTAGCATCTAGACTTGATAATAGAAATGGTGTCACATTATGTAGCCTTTTACAACTTATGAAGTTTAAAGCCTCAATTATTTCACCATGTTTTGATTTCTTTTGGTGTTTGCCAATTATGTCCCACCATTTAAGCATTTCATCATCTGAACTTTTAATTCCAATATACTCTTTCTTGAGTTTGGACAAGGTAGGCTCAACTTTTTCACTCCATAAAGCAAACAATACGTCACTGTTATCAGAAATTTTCCCTTCCATCCCCGAGGAGATAATCTGAATATTCTCGGATTGTACAGTAATGGGACTATTGAAGCTGTTTAAAACCTTCTGTTTCATGCAATTCATAAACAACGAAAACAGACTTACCCACTCCTTGGTCAGAAGTTCAGCTTTAATCCATTCACAAGATCAACTGTGAAAAAAATGTCCTCATTCTGATGAATTTCAGAAAATTCACTGCAAGGGATCCCGGGTTTTCGGCACCATCTGTAAGGATGGGTCACCTACAGTGGTTCTGGCTGCAGGGTTGCCGAATGACTAAAGAAACGTTATCAGCAAGATGGTAGAAAACTGTACATTTCTCGTCTTTACCACCCACTGCAACTTATACCAACGACGGAAATAAGCGCAGTTACAATAGCAAAATATGTGGGAGAGCGTTGCTAGAATGTGACTATATTGTATTGCAATAGCACTTCAAAGTTAATACCAAATCAAAACTAGTTAGCACATCATTTGTAATAGAAAGGATTTAATGACAAAATCTGGTTATGGTTACACTTAAAATAGTTTCAAAATAGATGTATGTGATGATAAAACGTATACCATTTATCGTACCCAGCATGAATAGAATGTTACCTGAGGGATAGAAAGTGAGAGAGAGGGAGAGAGAGAGACAAAGAGACAAAGAGAAGAAGAGAGCAAAGAAGAGAAGAGCCAAAGAGAAGAGCCAAAGAGAAGGCCCCCAAGAAGAGAGAGAGCCAGAGAATCAAGAGAGAGAGAGAAATAAAAGAAGCCCAGAGCAACAGTTACATCTTCTTTTTATCTGTTCCTTGACCATGTGACTGAAACCCTAATGTGAGACATTCAAACTGACCAATCAGACCAAACTTCCCCCACTGTACTAAAGGTGTGACACATTTTGGCCTACAGGCCTTCAGCATCTCATTGTCTTTAGGAATTCCAAATGGCCCTTCTGATAAGAAAGATGGGGGTTGAAAACAGTGAAGCAAATGTCTTTGTTCAATTTCAAATATCAAATATCTTTGATTATTTTCAATCCTACATCAACAAAATATATAACATTGTTCTAGTGGCTTTTGGATATTTTAATCTAAAAATCTTACAATATTGATAATCAATATTACTTGATTATCAAAATAATCGTTAGTGACAGCCCTAATTTCATCACTGTGCATTTATGAAGTGCTGGTGCAAAACCAATAAAGTAATGTTGAGAAGTCCTGCACAATTACCAAGAGACACCTGGGGTGTCAATTCAGTCATATTAATACTGAAGAAGGAAAAAAACCCTCCAGAAACCACTAGAATTTAAACTTGAAGTTGACTTCAAATATTTATCCTAAAGGCAGGATGAAAAGCTCAAGTTTAAATTCCTATGTAGGCAGAGTCGTCCTTGATCGGGGGGCTGAGTTGAGGTGGGGGAAAGTTTCAAGGCTGAGAGTTTAATACAGTCCCTGCTTTTGTTAAAACATGCGACATTCGATTTGTTTTTGTGGATGTGAATGAATGATTCAGCTTGTCCTTCTCTTTGAGCTTAGTGCTGCATTGCAGTTGATAATTTTTTTATACTTGTTTGATGTGCTCTTATCAAGTCAATTAAGCTGTGTCAGTGTAAAATCACGACCAGTCCCTCCTCTTGGGTTTGTAATCCCTAATGTGGCTTCACACACACATAGAGGCTGAACTCTCTTATCAGGACAAAGCTAAATGTTGTGTCACTTGCTCGTCTATCTGCTCCGGCTCAAGGGTGAGACACTCTGAGACACTCCAGATCTCCATCCTCAAAGGAGCTGCAGTGATAAAGAAGAGCACATACATACAAATGTGGAGATTAGCAGCTGTGTTCAATGAGAGCTTCAGGGTTTATCTATTATCTGTTTCCTTTCCTGACCCCTGCGTTTCTCTGCTCTCTGGGGAAAATCCAGAGTGACTCAAACACACACAGAGAAAAGCTTTGTTAAAGAACTGCTCGTGTTTTTGCCTACAAGTTGCAACAGGTTTGTTTGTTTGTGTGTGTGTGTGGTTGGGGGGTGGCTATCTGAATTAGGCCGCGTCCCAGATGATATACTTGGAAATTTAAAGCAACCGACGGCATGACATCAGCATATCGATTTGACTATTAAAATGATAATCTGTCTGGGAAATCCTCCAGTCGGCCGGGGAGAATTTAAAGCGTCTAAAGAGCGAATGAGGAGGTTTATGCGAGCGAGTCCCACACAGCGCCTGGAGATATGCAGATTCAATTTGAAAACACACATATAAAATGAGTTCAAGAGATTTAATGAGAACCAGCTCCCAATAAAACAAACACGAAGCAAAAAAAAAAAAAAAAAAAAACAGCAAGGAGTAAGAAGAGGAATGGATGGAAGCCACAGGCAGATGAAAAATAAGCTTGGAGAAGTTAAACGTGACAAAGGTGTAAGTAGCCTATTTTCCTTGAGATGAACTGCAGTGGCTTCTGTGTTTTGGTGTCCGAGGTCAATAGGGACGAATATCACGAAAACATTTAATTAGTGTCACACAGATGATAACAGGTTTGCTCAGGCACTGCGGCCACATTGTTTGGCTCCTAGAGTTTGACCTTGAGTTTTCTGCATCAAACCCAAAGGAAGAAAATGAGGCATGAACAGATTTAAGTTCAGATGTTTTCAGCACATTCACAACCTAAACAAGGCTAAACAAAACTTTTGATTAAAAGCTTTAAGGTATTTCACAACCTGAACTAAATTAAAAAGTTTCTTTTTCATTTGCATTTTTTATTAATAAGCGTCACTCATTAAAGATCATCACAAAATTGAGTTCTGCCCACAGGCTTTATTGTCTCTGTATGTTGGTGAACTGGTTCCTTTGATTTAGACATTTTTCTATTGGATCTTGGTGTCTTGTTAAACTAAGCCACTGAAGGGGTCTTGGTTATCGATCATTGGACTGCTTCCATGTTTTTTTATTTGTATCGGTCAGTCCAAGCTTACCTCAGCACAAACTCAAATCTTTCCCCCAAACTCAATAACTCATCACAATCCTGGCCGCTGACAGAAGCCCCAGGCGTTTCAGTTTCCCATGTTTCAGCTGCTCAAAATGTTTTTGGCCTCGTCTCTTCCTGACCATACTGTCAGAATTTAAAATGCTCAGCACATTTTTCAATATGCCCATCTTAGAATCAGACGGCCTTGATTCTTGCAAAAATCGATGCTGTTGTGGTTCATGCCAATTTAAAAAAGGCAAATAATTTACTTTCAAAATGCATAATTTGTGTTATTACATCTAACCTTCATTGTTTTGCAGGAAACTTTTGTTTACGAGACAAATGAAACCCCAAACTCTGATGAAGAAATTAATATTCAATATTGTTTAAAAATCTGATACATTTATATAAGCCAAGTCACTTATTTTATGGCATTTTTACAATTATCTGCCTTGTATAGCCCTACAATTACACTGTTACAGGACAGTGTTCATATCCGGTTCACAGATACAGTATATATATATATATATATATATTTTTAGTATTTTAAAATGAAGTAAAATACTTCCTGATAGTATCTGCATTTAGTTTTAGTGAATTTTAAAACAATCTTTTCAAATAAATAAGTTTAAATTAACTTAATTTTTTCACACTTGTTATTTCTATAATTATATTGTATTATAGCAGCATTATATTGGCTATCAAAGATTCTGCTCTCTACATATCAGCCTCAGACATTAAAATCTGCATCAGTTTGTCAGTATAAAAATATGAATCTCTGCTGTTTTTAACTGCTTCTCTACTTAAAAGATGTCAATGCCATTATTCAGCAGTTAAAAGCATAAACAGGAAGCTTCTTTTAGCTACAGTAAGTGTACTTATAGAAAATGACCTTTGCATCTGGATTCAAAGGTTTCTTCTCTATCATTATTTAATCACACAGCTCTAAAAGCAGAAGAGCACATCTAGCACATTCCACCATGTTATAAACCTCTTCCACTGTGGAAATGGGCTTGTGGGAGTCTTGGGCATCGTACTGGCATTTGTAAGTCAATCTTGGAAGGATATAATGGCATGAGGTTTCATGTAGACATGGTGGGAAGGAAGCCATTTGAATCTGTTGACAGTGTCTCGCTCTATTTTCATGATGTTTGGAGAATAATGAAGCTCAGGAGCGAGCGGGGGGGGATTTGAAAGAAACACATTTGCGTAGGACCGGTGGCGGAGGTTTTGTGCTCTGGCTTGATGTGGCACATTAAGATGGCACGCAGTGTATGGGCACTTTATTGTCAGCGGTGGAGGCAGGATTTGCTTATCATGTTGAACTGTTTTTGAAATTCATGGAAAAATTCATGCATAATTTAACAGTTCTCATTTCTGTACATATTCATGTAATGTCATGTCTTTGAAACAGCTTTTTTTATGGATGATTTTTCTCATTTTAATCAATGGTTGTGTAACATGAATATATCAAGCAGTTTTTTGTGTGTTGCACCAGCCTGTTAAATGATATCATCTGAAACTGAAAAAAAAGTGTAAGGAATTATGATCTGAGGCTAAAATAACACTTGTTTTTGAGAACAGATGAGTTTTAGTTTCATAAATACTCTTGTTGTCTTATTAAAGGCTTGTTGCAGTAATTGCAGATTGTGTTTTTTAAATGCAAAATCTTTTCTTCTTTCAAAGCCAGTAATTGTTGTGACACGGTTTAATATGTACACATATCTTCTAGCAGCCTTGAGAATAAGACATAAAACACAATATCTGCCCTGTATGTTCAAAAGACTAGTGCATCCCTCTAAACAAGCAATGAAATAAGAGAGCAGCTTTTTAGCTTCAGTTCAACACATTCCATACACTTCTCATAATAATGCTGCACTGTCAGAAAGAGAGAGAGGAGACCTTGAAGCAAGAAAAATTTAAAAACTTTGAACTGAGTACAGCAATACTGAAAGAGGAAAAAATGATTGTCTTCATGCACATGTAGCTCAATATCACACTTTAGTTACATGTATTTGTTCAATATCCATCTGGCTTCTAGGTTTCTGTGATATGGATTTCAGCTCTTGACTTCCTGTATTAAATATCGTCCTTGATAAGAGTATAGGAAATGATTTACAGATGGTAACATGGAGAGAACATGATGATGATAGCAGGATACAAAAGGATTTCTTTCCTAAGAGAAATCCTTTTTCACATTTTTAAGCTTATATGTAACCCAGCTAAGAAAAATTGGGTACAAAGTATTAGTTTTTATGTATTTTATGTATTTAATTTATGGAGTTATGTGTGTGGGCTCTTTTAAATATTTAAAAGCATATAAAAGTGCGAAAGAGATTTGGGTTAAACTTTATTTCGATAGTCAGGTTAGGGTTCGGGTTAGTCAAATAAGTTTCCCATGTTTCAGCTGCTCAAAATGGAGTCCATGTTTTACTCCATAGACAATGTCTTTTTTTGTTAAGTTGGAAAATGGCTAATATTTCAGTTAATATTGCAAAACATTAGGTAATTTTATGTATTTTAATGGAAAATTCCAGAATATATTCTAATTGCATGTGTGTGTGATATGTTTTAAATGCTGTATTTTGTTAATTTAAAGTTCCCCTATTATGCTATTTTAAAGTTTCCTAATTTAGTTTTGGAGGTCTCCAACAACAGGTTTACATGCAGAACCAGCAAGGTCAAAAAACAGTTTCATTTTCTCGTAATATACATTGCACATCACCACAATGTTTAATGATTCTCAAACGACCTGATGGATGAATCAGTCTCTCTAAATCCCTCCTTTCCGCGAGCCTACTCTGCTCTGATTGGTCAGACGGCCCAGTCTGTTGTGATTGGTCTACCACGTACAGCGCGTATTTTGGAAGCTAAGCGCCCATTACCATAACTGAACACCAGCTCCGTCCGGAGGCTTCCTAATGCTCAGCGATAGTACACACTGTAAAGACAGTAATGCTGACGTCGATTTTACACCAATCCCAGCGCGAATCTGAATCGATGATGAAACATTGGAAGAACTTATTCAACACAAACCTTGAGCAGGACGTTTCTCAGTGATGCTACTCAGTTTGAGGTACATTATGAGATGTTTCAACTGTAATTCTTCACCCGTGTGTGTATGTTTCTAATTTATTGCGGTGCACATGCGGGAACTGTATCAATAACAGCGCATATGTTAGCCGAGCACTACGTGAATGACTGATTGAACATTAAAGTTTGCAAAACAACTCTTGCTCCATCCTTTATCTTTACTCAAAGTAGTAAGAATGACAGACAATCTGCATTTCACCTTTCACCCAATTTCACCTTTCATTTAGTGTATGTTCACTTGGTAACTCGGATCTCTTGGTTCTTTTGGTCTGGATCAAAAAATAAATATATTTAGTCCTGGTTTGCTTAGCGTTCACACTGTCATTTTTAAAACCGAACCTAAAGATACTAAACAAAAAACAGCTTTTATTATGTACATTTTGCGAACTTAAGGAACATCCAAAGCAATGCTGTGTGCTGGGCTAAATGTGCTCACAACCAGCTGAGAACTCCTGTCAGATGGCAGCGTTCACACTTATTCAATTGAACTGCACTAACAGAGCAATTGCACTAGAGTTTGTTTTAACTGAACCAAGCATGCCACGTGTGAATACACCCTTAATGTTGATAAAAGTCTCAAAACGCCAAAGTATAATTTTGTGATTCACATGCACACTGTTGACAGCTTTCTACATATCTGTCTGTGATAAAGTCTGCTATAATCTTACCATGACTTAAAAAAATGTTTCCTATCACCATACAATCTCTCAGGAACAGAGGGACCTCTGTATCAGTGTTTGGGGGCGTCTGGGCGGTCATCTGAGTGACAGCGCCTCCCCAGCAGCCTGGTAAACCACAGGGAACAAGCAAAGGCTTATAATTACAGTGTATTCCTCCAGTCCTAATAACAACTACTTATATTTAATTACATACTGTCATCGGCCCAAACAGAGCTGAGAGCGCAGAACACTGCTGTTGCCTTGACAACCAGTGGAGAAAATCATGGTAATTAATCAGCGGAGAGAATGACAGGAAAATACTTAGCCCAAACAATTTATGGATCATCCCTGTTTGCTGCGACTCTATGGGAGTTTGGTAAAACAAAATTTTAAATTGCACAGAAATGGATGGAAAGATTTTGGCCGTTGTTGGATTATCAATCTTGTATCTGTTTATGGTTCAGACGACAGTTCGCTCGTTAAACGTAAAGGACATTTTAACCTATAAAGTTTTATGGCTCATTTAATGAGAATGAGCTAAAATGATTTTGTGAGGGGCTGGAAACAAGAATATTGTGCAAGATTCTGGTCCACATACACATGGGACAATGTGCTCTTTCCAAAGTTCCTCCATTAACAGTGCGAACAGTGTAAAGACCCTTTTTTCATCATTTCCCTCATGTGACGCTCAGCGGGATCATGTAAATCATCATCCCATCAAAGCCTGTGCAAATCACATCTGGATGTCAGTCTGAAAAACACAGCAGGACTCAAAGCCCCTGAGACCAAACGATTGTTCATTTTCAACCTGTCTGGCTGCTTTATTTCTAAGCGTAGTTTGATCCAGGGAAATCATGAGAGTCGAGATGACAAGATAAAAGCTGCTGAATGGACAATAAATCATCGGACTGTCACGAGGAACCGCGTTTGCGCTGTAAAAGAAAAGCCGAGCGTCTCAGGAGCGACTCAGGCGTGAGTTTAATGTGTCGCAAAGCACTTTTCACCACTAAAGTCACAATGATTCATAATTTCCTCTTATTTGAAACAGTTAGTTATGCAAAAGTGCTGATAACAGAAATGGCTATCATCCTCTATTATAATGAGCTGAGATCATGGTCATGGATCAGGTGTCGAGTGTTTATTGAATCTTCAGCTCAGTGTGACACGAGTCTCCAATGAGAGTCACTGAAGTTCTTTCTGTCTCATGTAAATCTGGTCACGTTTGTTTTGTCTTTCTTGAGGAGTGTCTGGAAGCTTTTTTGTTTTTGTTTACAATGGTAATATAATGCTTTTTTTTTGGACAACAGTACTTTTTTTGTTCACAAAGTTTCCTTGCAAACCTATTATATAATGTAACTTTATTCTAAGTTCAAACTAAACCGAGATCCATTATTTAAATGTCTTGGCATTATGATAAACCCTAATGGTAGAGCTCAGAATAAATCACCACATAACTGTGAAAATATAAAACTTTTCAGTTTACAAAGATCCATCACTCACAGCTAATAGATGTTGTTTAAACTTTACAACTCTGTATTAAAATGCTGCATTGTTTGTATCTCTCACGGTTGCTGGAGTCATGCGAGTGTTCACTACAGGCACTCGTATGTGCGTTTTCAGCCCTCATTTGAGCAGTTCTCTTGATAACAGGCTGCAGATCGATGAATTCTGGGCTAACCGACAAACTTATTGACCTGGACGTAGACGTGGCTAATGCGTTTGTTTGGACGAGGCTCTTTGGTGCTGCTTCATAACCAATGGGAGACCCGAGGGCTTCTGGGTAACATTAGCTGCCATTAACATTCGGATACAGAAACAGCGTCTCCATCCTCAGGCATATTTCTCTCCACAGTTCTATCATTGCTAAAAGCTTTTCATTTAAAGCTACTTAACCAAATTTATTCATATTGCAAGGGTAAAAAAAATTGTTCTTTTGGGCATCGTGATTATGTAAGAACATTTCAGCATCTCTCTCAATCAGATGGACCTCAATCTACTGATGAATGAAAGCATTTGCATCAGCCTCACAGTCAGGTTGTATCATAGTGGCGGGTAAAAACACCAATTCCCTGCCGTCTCACTGTCATACTTGCTGCTTATACGATATCATATCCAACTGACGTATGAATTATGAATGAGTGTCAAATGTGTGTGTGTGACTGAAAATGCTGACGGATGAATTCTAGACTTGAAAAAAATCACCACTTCCCTGGACAGAATCAACTTCCCTCTAGCAAAACACTCACAGTTACGTTGTCAGGATGCATTTAATTCTGTCCAAATATGCAACTACTGTGGCATTAAACAGTAAGACTTTTTATCCTACCTTCAAGTGCACCTGGGAAGCTTGTACCTCAGAGTCGGGCATTCATGACATTTCACGCATTCAAGTCGGATACATAAGGAAGTTGCCTAAAAAAAACAAAAGAATTATATTGTGAACAATAAATTAAATATTTTTTGTTACATAAAGCAAAACATGAAGGGCAATTAATAGCTATTCCATACAAAAGGCCTTTAACTGATTGAAATATAGCAAGTAAAATTAAAATAACTTGCAAAATCATTTATTGCCATTCACTATAGACTTGCTTTCCACTCACTGGTCTTTATAGACTATATTATATCTATATTATAGATAAGGGTTTCCGCAATTTTTCAACCCGTCACGCCCCTTCCAATGTCCCAACTTGGCAACTTGTGTATTCAAATTCAAATTCAAAAAGCTTTATTGTCGAAATAAAGGAAATTGTAGAAAATTGTCTTTAGACAAAGACTCAACAAACAATACAAGAAACAACCACACAACAATTTAAAATACAAACCCGATTCCAAAAAAGTTGGGACACTGTACAAATTGTGAATAAAAACAGATTGCAATGATGTGGAAGTTTCAAATTTCAATATTTTATTCAGAATACAACATAGATGACATATCAAATGTTTAAACTGAAAAAATGTATCATTTTAAGGGAAAAATAAGTTGATTTTAAATTTCATGGCATCAACACATCTCAAAAAAGTTGGGACAAGGCCATGTTTACCACTGTGTGGCATCCCCTCTTCTTTTTATAACAGTCTGCAAACGTCTGGGGACTGAGGAGACAAGTTGCTCAAGTTTAGGAATAGGAATGTTGTCCCATTCTTGTCTAATACAGGCTTCAAGTTGCTCAACTGTCTTAGGTCTTCTTTGTCGCATCTTCCTCTTTATGATGTGCCAAATGTTTTCTATGGGTGAAAGATCTGGACTGCAGGCTGGCCATTTCAGTACCGGCAACGGCAAGTTTTAGCCGGCAACGGCGAATGGCACGGTGGATTGTGTTCACCGACAATGTTTTCTGGAAGTATTCCTGAGCCCATGTTGTGATTTCCATTACAGTAGCATTCCTGTATGTGATGCAGTGCCGTCTAAGGCCCTGAAGATCACGGGCATCCAGTATGGTTTTCCGGCCTTGACCCTTACGCACAGAGATTGTTCCAGATTCTCTGAATCTTTGGATGATATTATGCACTGTAGATGATGATAACTTCAAACTCTTTGTAATTTTTCTCTGAGAAACTCCTTTCTGATATCGCTCCACTATTTTTCGCCGCAGCATTGGGGGAATTGGTGATCCTCTGCCCATCTTGACTTCTGAGAGACACTGCCACTCTGAGAGGCTCTTTTTATACCCAATCATGTTGCCAATTGACCTAATAAGTTGCAAATTGGTCCTCCAGCTGTTCCTTATATGTACATTTAACTTTTCCGGCCTCTTATTGCTACCTGTCCTAACTTTTTTGGAATGTGTAGCTCTCATGAAATCCAAAATGAGCCAATATTTGGCATGACATTTCAAAATGTCTCACTTTCAACATTTGATATGTTATCTATATTCTACTGTGAATAAAATATAAGTTTATGAGATTTGTAAATTATTGTATTCCTTTTTTATTCACAATTTGTACAGTGTCCCAACTTTTTTGGAATCGGGTTTGTAAAAATCACCCAAAAAACCCTATAAAATTCATCTTAAGATGCACTATTCCCTGACTGTGTCGCCGCAACCCTTCCCCCTGCGTGCTTCAGCACCAAGGAGAGCGTCCTTCTAAAAGAGCTTACACAGATAGAGCTTGCGTCTTTTTCAAGATGACATTCTATCTGTGTGTTTCTGGATGCGGTGGTTACCTGTCACCGAGGGATGGTCACCAGCGCTGTATCTCATGTTTGGGCGTTCAGCACAATGAGGCAGCGCTGGTGGATGACTCATGTTCTCACTGCGGGAACATGACCATCTCGGAGTTGCGGTCGAGACTCCATCTCGCAAGGGGTGGAATCCCCGTGCCTCTGCCTCGATCTAACCCTCCACAGAGGGTTACTTCAGGCAGTAGCACGGATGATTTGAGGGTTATGGTGAGCGCGCTTCCCCCAGGGACCCAACCCCCGGGGAACCCTCACCCCTCCCGCACTTCGCAGCCAGTAGAGCTGCCGTCGTAACGCGGTGGGCCACCCACGAGGTGTGTACCATCCGTATCCTTCGGGGCTCCTCTCGATGATCAGATGCCCAATCGCTGCATCGGAGGGAGGAATTTTCTGGAGATGACATGTCGCCGCAGGGGGCTCCTTCGGGAAGATCCGCTGTGCCCGATACGGATCCAGAAATGATGGCCATGCTTTCCCGAGCCGCTGAGAGAGTCGTGTGGAACCCTCCACCGTGTCCTGAACCCTCGAGGCTGAACCCTCGATTGGCCCGTGCTGGTTCTCAGCGCCCCACCCCGGTTCCTTTCTTTCCGGAGGTGCACGAGGAGCTCACCAGGTCGTGGACGGCACCTTTTACTGCCCAAAACCGGCCTGGTGGATCCTCCTCCCTCACCACCCTCGATGGCGGACCTGCAAAGGGTTACACGCAGGTTCCTCCCGTGGAACGGGCCGTTGCTATGCAACTGTGCCCTAACTCAACATCCAGGGGGAACCCGTGTCTCCTCTCCCGGGCCTGTAGGTACTCGTCCGATCTGATCGGGAAGGCCTACCAGGCTTGTGGAGATGCTGGGTCCGCCTTACACGCTATGGCGTTGTTGCAGGTCCATCAGGCCCAGGCACTGAAGACCTTGCACGAGGGTGGTCACGATCCCACGGTTCTGCACGAACTGAGAACCGCAACGGACCTCGCACTTCGTGCAGTGGGTCATGCGATGTCCACGACGGTGGTCCAGGAACGCCATCTCTGGCTGTGTCTGGCTGACATGAGGGAAACCGACAAGATCAGGTTCCTTAATTCCCCCGTGTCCCAGACCGGCCTCTTCGGTGACGCGATCCAGAAGTTCGCCCAGCAGTTCTCGGCCGCACAGAAGCAGACTGAGGCGATCAGTCACATCTTGCCACGGCGGTCAGCTGCTGTCTCCACCCCGCCGCTGGCAGCGCCTCAACCTGCTCGTCACCGAGGGCGGCCGCCTGCGTCTGCCTCCACTCCCACGTCGCAGCAGCCTCCACCCAAGCGACGTTGAGGAGCCGGGCGCAAGCAGGCTGTGGCAAGGCCAAGGGCAAGCGGCCCTGAGACGGGCGACCCGGAGATGGGGAGGACTGCTCTTCAGGAGACGGCGATCGCACCACTCCATCCCCCGGAGGAGGGCCGGGCGGAGAATCTTTGGTTCCGTTTTCTTTGTGTTCCGCCAAATTTTCAATAAAAGAGCAGTTTCCTCCATCTCCGGGTCCTCAGGGGGCTCGGAGAGCTGTGGCTGGTCAAACACCGGACCACACTCATCCTCCCCCTTCGCCAGCGGGCAGCAGTGGACGGCTCGCAACCAAGCCTCCTCACATACCCCCTGCCCACTCGTGGAATCAGGTAAGTGTTGCACAGCACACTCACACCTCGTTGCGGGCCACCTCCACGAGACAGCCGCCCCAGCCCGGTACCTGCATTCCACCTTGCTGCCCCACGGTGGGTACGCCGGTGGTTCCTTTGGTCCCACTTGTACAGTCTCTGCGAGCCTGGCTAGTGCTCCCCAGTCCGTCTCGCTGGCTCATTCGAACCATCAGGCTCGGCTATGCGATTCAGTTCGCCCGGCGTCCCTCCAGGTTCATGGGCGTCCACTTCACTTCGGTGAATGCTGCAGATGCCCATGTCCTGCGTGCGAGGTTTCGCAGTCCTACTGGCGAAGGACGTGATAGAGCCGGTCCCTCCAGCCGATGTGAAGACAGGCTTCTACAGCCCGTACTTCATTGTACCCAAGAAAACCGGTGGGTTACGGCCAATCTTGGACCTGCGAGTTCTGAATCGGAGCCTTCACAAGCTACCGTTCAGGATGCTCACGCAGAAACACATTTTCGAGTGCATCCGTTCCCAAGATTGGTTTGCAGCGATCATCCTGAAGGACGCGTTCTTCCTCGACACAGGCCATTTCTACGCTTTGTGTTCGAGGGTTGAGCATATCAGTACAAAGTCCTGCCCTTCTGGCTGTCCCTGTCCCCCCGTGTCTTTACGAAGGTCACGGAGGGGGCCCTTGTGCCCATGAGAGAACAGGGCGTTCGCATCCTCAACTATCTCGACGATTGGCTCATTCTAGCACAGTCCAGGGATCAGTTGTGCGAACACAGGGACCTGGTGCTAAGACGCCTCAACAAGTTGGGTCTTCGGGTCAACTGGGAAAATAGCAAACTCACCCCCATGCAGAGGATCTCTTTTCTCGGTATGGAGTTGGATTCGGTAGAACGGACGGCGCGCCTCACAGAGGAGTGCGTCCAGTCGATGCTGAACTGCCAGAACACGTTTCAAGGCAGGATGGTGGTCCCACTGAAACAATTTCAGAGGCTCCTGGGGCATATGGCGGCTGCGGCGGCAGTAACACCGCTCGGCCTGTTTCATATGAGACCGCTTCAGCATTGGCTTCACGGCCGGGTCCCGAGATGGGTGTGGCAACGTGGCACTCACCGGGTGAGTATCACACCGGCCTGCCGCCAAACCTTCAGCCCGTGGTCAGACCCCTTGTTCCGTCGGTTGGGAAGCACGACCTGGTCGTCAGGTTCCTCAGGGGGACGAGACGGTTAAAAACCTCCCTCCATACCCTCTTGGGATCTTGCTCTGGTGCTCCGAGCACTTCAGAATGCCCCATTTGAGCCTTTGCAGTCGGCAGAGCTAAAGATTCTGTCTATGAAGACTTTGCTGTTGGCTGCACTGGCTTCCATTAAGAGGGTAGGGGACCTGCAGGCGTTTTCGGTCGACGAATCGTGCCTAGAGTTCGGGCCGGGTGACACCCATTTGGTACTGAGACCCCGGCCTGGCTATGTGCCCAAGGTTCCTACCACTCCCTTCAGGGACCAGGTGGTGAACCTGCAAGCGCTGCCCTTGGAGGAGGCAGACCCAGCCCTAGCTTTGCTCTGTCCCGTCTGCGCTCTGCGGATCTACGTGGATAGAACGCAAAGCTTCAGGACCTCAGATCAGCTCTTTGTCTGTCACGGAGGCCAGCAGAAGGGAAAGGCTGTCTCCAAGCAGAAGATTGGCCCACTGGATAGTGGATGTCATCACCTTGGCTTACCAAGCACAAGGTGTGCCCTGTCCGCTCAGGGTGCGAGCACACTCTACTAGAAGTGTTGCATCCTCCTGGGCGCTGGCACGTGGCGCCTCGCTGTCAGACATCTGTAGAGCTGCGGGCGAGGCGACACCCAACACGTTCGCTAGATTCTATAGCCTACGTGTAGAGCCGGTTTCCTCCTGTGTTCTCACCTCAAACGGGTAGAAGCACTGAGAGGCCCTGGCTCTTGTCAGCTTGCTGTGCTACGGTGCTTACATTCTCCAGAAGCAAACTCTGTCGAGTCCTCCATCACCCTCGGTGCCGGACGTGGCGGAGCGTCTGGCATCAGGCCCTTTGCTGCTGAATCCTGGAGAACCGGTGCTGGGCTGGGGTTATATGAGTGACCCTGCGGGGATTCCATATATTTTTCCACGATTGCTCCTAACGGAAGCCCGTGTCTTTTCCTTGGGAGAGCCCCCCCTTCAGTGGAGCTGGAGCCCCCTCTCGGTTGCGAGCTACGGCTCAGCATTGTACTCCACATAACTCCTTCGGGGTACGATGTGGGTTCCGCAGCGTTCCCTTCCACTAGGGCATGCTTTCCCAGTGTTATCCAATAGTCACTGAGCGGGTCATGCGGAACAGCAGTGATGGACTTCTCTGTGTGAGCCCCGTCTCATCAGGTAAGAGAGCTCAGGAGGCTCACACAGGGCACTGGAAGGGGGCAGAGGCCATGGCACTTTGGTAGGGATTCCTATTCGTCGGTCTCCGACGTGACGTCGGAAGTGACCGACTGAATGGGAACGTCTCGGTTACGTATGTAACCCTCGTTCCCTGAAGGATGGAACGGAGATGCCACGTCCCATCGCCATGTCCTCTGTACCCTGCTGGGGTGCCAGTTACCTACTCGGCTCCTCAGCAAAAGAAGCTAATTTGATGCAAGCACCTGTGTCTCATTTATACCCGCGCTGTGTGGCATGAGCACCTGGTGCAATCATTGCATGCCAATGTGCATTGGCTCGTTTAGTTACACTCAAAGTAGATTGGCTCTCGCGAGCGAGATTCCTATTCGTCGGTCTCCGACGTGGCGTCTCCGTTCCCTCCTTCAGGGAACGAGGGTTACATACGTAACCGAGACGTTACTAAACCTAACAACAAAAGCAATGATAAAACAGTGTAAATACAGCTGGAAAACCTCATTACCATCAAACCCCAGTGCATGATAGGAAAACCAGTATCAGAAAAGTTGAGTTTTACTTAATTTTATAACGTTGATATGTAAGCTTCAATTGAGTACTAATATAGAATTTACTTCGTTTTTTAATTCTTGCCTGAACTAACTTTTTTCATGTAGAAATTACATTTGTTTTTTCTGTATTATTTACTCCACCACAGAATCATTTTTCATTCAGAATCAGCGTGTGAGTCACAGTAACCAGCAATTTCCTGTAGAAAATCACAGTAACTTCCAATGTACTGTAGAAAACACAATAACTAATTATGTACTGTAGAAAATCGCAGTAACTAACAATGTTCTGTAGAAAATCACAGTAATTACCAATGTACTGTAGAAAACACAATAACCAGTTACTGTAGAAAATCACAGTAACCTATTATGTACTGTATATAGAGAAGGAAAACGCAGTAGACTGGCAGCTGGGTTGCCAACCAATTACTGCATATAATTTGACCTCACTCCCCTCTCTCCACCCCACGCTTTCCTGTCAATCGCTACGCTGTCTTGTCTAATACAAAAAAAAGAAAGAAAAAAATTAGTGAGTTTTACTTTACAGTTACATGGTTGCTAATGTAAATCTTCTTTGTATGTATTTCTTCTACAGTACGTTACTTGATAATTGCTTCCTGTTAATTACTGTGAATATTTTTACAGTAAGTTCTTGTCATTTGCTGCCAGTTAAAGGTGCAGTGTGTAATATTTATTAGGATCTATTGACAGAAATGCAATATAATATACATAATATGTTTTCAGTGGTGTTTAAAGACTTTACATAATGAACCGTTATGTTTTTATTACCTTAGAATGAGCCATTTCTATCTACATACACCGCGGGTCCCATTACAGTGAAGTCACCATTTTGCGCCGTCATGTTTGTACAGTAGCCCTAAACGGACAGAGCGCTAGCTACTCTCTGCTGTCTCAGATGACATCTTTGTCCTGTGTCGGCCACCGTAGCTTCTCTATGTGCTTCGAAAGGGAGGGGTGAGCGGTGGGCGGTTGCAATTCGCAACCTCACCGCTAGATGCCGCTAAAATTTACACAGTGCACCTTTAATTACTGTGAATTTCACAGTTTGTTTCTTACAGTGTAAGCATCAAATTATCATTATTACATGTTATCTCATTTGTATAAATAGAGAAAAGAATTGGGGATAAAACACACTGGTTCAGGTGTGTTTGATTAGGGTTGGAGCTAAACTCTGCAGGACAGTGGCCCTCCAGGACTGGAAATGCCCACCCCTGCCATAAATAAAATCCTAACACATGAGTTTGCCAAGTCCACATGCCAGCAGAGTGAGGGTGGCATCGTCAACTCCACGCCCAGTTCTATAAGCAAATTGCAAAGGGTCAAGTTTACCAGTCATTGCCTGGGAGAGTTGCTGACAAACCACTCTCTCCATACACTTGCAGAGCATAGACATTAAAGCCACTGGTCTATAATCCTCAAACTCCTTAGCATGTGCCTTTTTTGGTAATGGGATGATGGTACTTTCCTTCCAGGCCTGTGGTACAACATTAAAGTCAAGATCAAGAGACAGCTGAAAAAATTGTGTCAACACACCCTTCAGCTGTGTTGCACACTCCCTCGCACTTTATTCAATCCGGCCCGATGTCTTTTAGGGTTTGACTTGCATTAAAACCTTTTCCACAGTCTGTTCCTCAAATATTATTCAGGATGCTCTGTCTCATCTAGAATTCTGAGTTTCCCACTCATATGACTTTGCTTGGTCATTCATGTGCTTGGAACTTATAATTACGATGTTTCTAACTTGAAGGGCACATTATTCAATTAGACATAAATATCTGAACAGTTTTACTAACCTTATCTAACTTGATCATCAAGATTCTCATCACACTTGCTCTGCCATTACAGTAATTTCCTGAAAGCGAAAACCATAGAAGAAGACTTTATGCTAATGTCTGCTATAGCACCCCTTGTGGCAAGGATGAGAATGCAATGTGTACTTGTATTGCATTATAAATTACATTCTGCCATATTTCATTACTCATTCATTACCTGAAACAGAACAGCTGGTTAAGCTTGTAGATGTTCCAATGGACAAGGACGTCTGCCTGATCACTGAGATGATGAATAACTGCAAAATTGCAAGGTTTTAGAAAGACTTCACCAGATTGCTTAGATAAAGGACATTGTGCTTCAACAGACCAGCTGTGTTGTGTATATCTCTGTCCATTGCTGATTGTGATGCTTGCGCTAATGTTACCTGTGGACTGCAGGGGGCGATGTGTCTCTGCTCTGCTTACATTAGTTATTTTCACAGAAATCTCCATTTCTTTCTTCTTTGAAATTACCCTCTGTGAGCCGGCAGTCACAGCTGCCCTCAAGGACGTTTTACTGAATTTTTTTTTATTCAATTAGCCCCCTCACAGTCCCTCCAGACTGATCTTGTGTTGTATGTTTTCATTCAACAGGAGGCTCATGGTTCACACACATTTTCACATCATGACACAGGCTTTTGTGTTCAGATGCCACATTGAAATTGCTTATTTTTCTCTTTAAATGCACCTCCATTTTCTATTTGATCCGAAGATTTCACAATCATTCTAGGATTTTCCATCATTATTTCATGAGAATAGCTTTTAAATTCCATAGGGTTAAAGGGGCGAGAGCGATCTTGATCGGAAGGAATCTAAATGCATTTCCTGCCCGTTCTAGTTTGGAGAATTTTAAATGTGAATAAAATAATTTGAACTAGAAGCCCCCGTTCTATTTTTCACTTTATCCTCATCATCTTTCCACCTCATCTTCTCTCTCCCGGCTCCTTCAAGGGTCTCTTCACACGCTCACCGCTGTCTTCTCACTGTCCTGTTTAACCAGCCATGCCAACGGCTGCAAATTGAGAGTGTTATTTGGTGTTTGGAGCCGTCACTGCGTTCAAAGATCCGCTGCTGGTCTTCCTTTATGAAACAATGACAGGTGTACTGAGACAAATGAGTGGTGGAAAATATGGAGGAGAGATGTGAAGGTGGAGTTAAGGTGGTTAAAGGTGTTTGTGGGTCACTCATGAAAGTTTTTTAAGATGGATAGTAAATGAAAAATATATTATTCACAACAGATGAGGAATAAAGAGTCATCACATCAGTCTTCATGTGGCTCCTCACACATGCCCAGAAATCCAGCAACACCTCCTGGAAGGCAAACGAGTCCCCATAATTCTTTTTACCATGTTATAAAAACACAAATATCAAAGTGCACAGAAACAAATGACACAAAATCAAACAACAGACATTGACTGATCATATTGATCTCCTTCAGAAAGCACAGAATGACCCGTGTGGATGTCCTCATGAAATATTGGCCCTTTGCTTTTCAAAAAGTAAGCATAATTTTGAATGTTTGTTTTTCGTCATAAGAAAATATTACAATAATTTCATATATGTTGGTCTTTATGTTCTCCAATGAGATGGCTTCTTAAATATTATTTATGCTGGTCTGAAGGTCTGGAAACTCACAAACATCACTAAAACAATGGCACACATTCAACATAACACAATAAAAGATTCAATCATGTATGGTTTGATGACCAAACCCATATAGCACAGATTAATTCAGGTATCTTTCGGTATCTGATACTTACAAGATCAGCAGATATTCTTGACTTCTGGGCCTCAAACAACTGTTGAATGTCATCCAGAAACAACAACGCCTGATGAACGTCTGATGGACTTGGACACATCAGGATGGAGATCTCTCGCAAACAACATGGCCACATTGTCATCTGCAGAAGCATTTCCTCTGTTGAAGGATGCCATCTTGATACCTGGAAAAGAAGATAAAGGGTTAATAAAAGTCAGAAATATCACAGCTCAATATTCATTCAGGTCAAACAAGGAAAATGTGAAGTAACATTATCAACACAAAAAATCTGAAAATGGCTCTGTAACATCCAGTACATCATTCAACATCTGTTTTTTTTATTTGTCAACCGTATTATAATGTGATTATTGCCTAGTGGCTGATGCGCTGTGTGTTACAAGTTGTGTGTGTAAAATAACAAGCATTATTTTTGTGATTTTTGATATTTAATTTAACGGCAAGTTTAATAATAAATCTTTTTTTGCATCATTTTATTCCGTTAATTAAACTAACATTATTTTAGATATTATTCAGCACCACAAAACCGCTAAAATAAAACGTCAAATGCTAAGATAAACATCCTAAAACAACTAAAAATGGGTGAAAATAACGAACTAAATGGCGTCATGTTAATTATTTTATGTTATATATTATTTATGGCTTATAATTCTGCAGAAATAACCTCCTTTGGACTTCATTACATCTATATTATGAATAATTTATGGAAGAATGGGAGATACTAATCTATATATAATCTTTGCAGGGTTAGCTACTTAGGATCATTATAAGCCTTGTGATAAGAGATGGCATTATTGTATTCATGCGGTAAAAATGGCCAAACTCAGCTGAACAGTGTAATTTAAATTATATTAAATATATTAAAATATATAAATATTCAAACATTTTATTGATGTTATCTTGATATCCAGAAACTACTATACGTAAAACATATGTGGTTTGATTCCTCCTGAAAAGTGGCTTTGTGGTTCTATCACGACATGACTCTGTTTGAGAATCAGCCAAGCAATGGTGTGAGTTTGGGCTGGGACTCTCTTTGTTCGACAAATGATAGCCAGAGTGTTCGGGAAAACTTGTTAGAAATGCAACCCTTTTTTCAATTCATTTAGTGGCGCTGTAGTGGTGCTGAAGTTGCACCCTGTTCCTGCTTGTTTCAGCACCATGGACAGCAGCCTCCAATTTACAGTTGCAGCGTGCACTGTGAAAATGCATTATTATTTGGGTTTATAAAACTGAAATCTTGCCCAACTACACAGACACTGAAATAACACACTATTGCACAAAACTAAACTGCTCCATTTTACTGATTACACATAGAGTAGGTATTCAAAAGGAAAATTAGCTCTCATTTGACTGCCCCACACAACCTCAACACATTTAATTGAATTAATAATCACACCTCCATTTCACGCTTTTGTTGTGAAAATACACAACAGACATGCTCTGTTTCGTGCGATGTGTAATAAACACTGATGAAAATACTGTCATAGCGTTGCTGTAACATTTTGACATGTACATGTCTCATTTTTCCATTTTTCCAATATGTAAGTTCCATTATTCTGTTTAATATTCATGCAACTCAGCAATTTTGATTTGTGTGAAAGAGGAGAGAGTCACATCAGCCTGTCTGAATATTTCACTGTTTAATTAAATGTGGTTTAACTGGACATTACATGTAGACAGAATTACTGGACTTTATTTCTGAGAGAGAGAGAGAGAGAGAGAGAGAGAGAGAGAGAGAGAGAGAGAGAAAACTAAAATAATGATTTTTCAAAATAGATCCAGGTGTAGAGAAAATAAATACACCTTCAGAGCAGGAAACCAAGTCCTCCAGCACATTCATGAATAGACCTATCTGGGACTAAAACTGAGTTCAACAGGGAACTTCAATCTGGCTGTGAATGAGCTGAAAGCAAAAGCAATGACGGTCTTCTACATGATTAAAAATACAATTTGACATGAAATTTCAATTCAAACCTGGCTCAAAATCCTAAAAGCAATAATTGAACCAATTGCACTATATGGCAACGAGTTATGGGGACACAAGATTTTTCAAAATGGGAAAAAGAGGAAATTGAAACTCTGCATACCCAAATTTGTAAAAGCATCCTAAAAGTAAACAGAGCGACACCAAACAACTCATGCAGAGCTGAATTAGGACAATGCCCCTTATTAATAAGCATCCAAAAGAGAGCTCTGAAAATCTACCAGCACCTGAAGCGCAGTGACCCGAGCTCGTACCAGGCTGAAGCCCTGCGGTGTCAGGAGCAGAACCGGCACCGGATCGCTCTCTCACAGCTGGTGCTGAAGCTACACCCACACCAGCACAACACCCAAACTACCTGGCCCAACCAAATTATACAATTACAAATACAAAATTACATTACCTATTGGAAAGAAGCCACTAAATTACAAAAGAAGATGCAACTCTATTTACACCTGAAAAGAGACTATAAACCAGCAGAATACCTGAGCTGTGTGAAAGAGCATAAAGTGAGAAAGACCCTAACCAAATACAGGCTGAGTGACCACAGTCTGGCCATAGAGAGAGGACGGCACAGACAGAGATGGCAGCCGCGAGAGCAGAGACTGTGTTCCCTGTGCTCTCAGAGAGAGGTGGAGACAGAGGAACACTTCCTGCTGCACCATGATTACTATCACAACATCAGATCGGACTATTTCACTAAATTCCAACAACTAGAACCAAATTTTATAGCACTACCAAATTCCCAAAAATGAATTCATATTCTGGGAGAAAACTCTAGCTTGATCACAACAGCAGCAAAATATGTGACAGCCTGCCACAAACAAAGAGAGTCAGCCAGTGGACAAAACTAAAGTCAGAAATATTCTTACCTTGTCTGAATGTATGTACAAATGTACAAATGTTTTTTTTATATTTATTTATTTGTTTATTGTATTGTCTTAATTATTTTCTTGTTATCTCTTGATTATAAAAATGTATTCATGCATTAGTTTACTGATTGATTTATTGACTTTATTGATTTTTTTTCTTTTCATTGCTTATGTAATGGCCAATGCTTTGGCAATACTGTACAAGTCACGCCAATAAAGCTTGTTTGAAATTTGAAATTTGAAATTTGAAATTTGAGAGAGAGAGAGAGAGAGAGAGAGAGAGAGAGAGAGAGAGAGAGAGAGAGAGAGAGAGAGAGAGAGAGCGCACAGCTCACTGGCTGAAAGAGAGGATGCATCAGAGAGCGAGAGAAACAGGGATGATGATGGAGGCAGGAGAAATGAACAGAGAGAAGAGACACTCTCGCGATTGACCAGGACGCAGGTGCTGGACCTTCATCCACATCAGACTGATGTCAGAGGAGAAATGGATGTGCGGAAGGACTCGATGAGCTCCAGCATCTGACCGAACGAACTTCTGATTCACAGCAATCTAGTCTCGAGATCATCAGTTATTCATTCTACTCTAAGCTCTTTTCCTCGTTTCTCGCAGTTTGAAGCTGCACCGCATGAACGGAGGCTGATCATGAATATAAAACACGTCAGATTCGGCATATAATGGGGATCGAGGACGCGAGCATGAGGAACGGACGGGCTCTGTCCGATCAGTGGGCCGACAGCGTGGTGGTCCGGCCCCGGACGACCGAACAGCACATCACTGTGCATAAGAGGCTGGTGCTGGGCTTCGCCATCTCCATCCTCACCCTCATCATCGTCACGGCCATCGCCATCACGCTCAGCGTCAGCTTCGAGAGATGCGCCGCGGAGAGCAGCGGGGCTCTGGCCGCGAACGGCTCCAGCAACAGTAAGTGGAAACAGTCCCGGGACGGGAACATCAGTCACAGAGACACAGAGGACGGCCAGCAGCCCTGGAGACATCTGCGCTTACCGGCCACCCTGCGCCCTCGCCACTACGACCTCCGACTGTCCGTGTACATGGAGAACTTCACCTTCTCCGGCGAGGTGAACATTGAGTTTGAATGCGTCAACTCCACGAAGTTGATCGTGCTGCACACGGACCGGCTGGAGGTGGAGAAAGTGCTGGTGTATTCGGACAGTAAGAAAGCGGGCGCCATGAGGATCCAGCGCCGCTTCCACTACCAGCCCAAGCAGGTGTTTGTGATCGCGCTGCACAGAGAGATGAAGCCCCTCAGAACATACAAGATCAACATCACTTTTCACGCGCACACCGAGCACGAGCTCTTGGGCTTCTTCCGCAGCTCCTACGTGCTGAATGGAGAAAGAAGGTAAAAGCGGTTCAGTCTCAGAAGTCTCTCATTTGTTGATCAGGTGTTGATATAATGTTCAGCTGTTACCATGGGCAGGGTCTTAGCTTGGGTGCAGGTTGTTGAAATCTGGTGCCCCCCTAAGGCCGGGGGCCCTACAATCGTCACGACCCTGACCATGGGAACTACTGATGCTGCCTGAAGTTCATATGCAAAATTAAGCCTTTTTTGACGAATTATTTGCTCTTACAGAAATTTGCACGGTAACCAAAATACCATAGTTACTAACCGATGTTACTGTAAAATTATGATGTCATTCAAGTGTAAGAAGCTGTAATCTTACTGTCCCCAATTTACCACAGTTTTACTGCAGTAACTGTATTAACTGTGTTATGAATATTCATGTGTCAGTGGTATTATGCAAATTGTGTTATGACGATGCTGTCTGACATTGATTTGTAGATTTTTATTGGCATCTTACAACACCAACAAAGCCCTATTTTGCAGTAGTCTCCTAATAATATCCTGTGATTTATTATCCTAACTAGTATTTACTATGGTTTACATCAAACTATAACAGATTCAATAGTAATGTTCACTTCTTAAAAACCATAATAAATGAACATGAGATGTTCTTATATAAATGGAGGTTAATAACAGTAGCAACTATTGTATTGTTGTTGAAAATCTGGTTGCCATGCTAAATGGTGTGAGGTTGGCTTTAATTTGTGTTGTTCTGTATACAGTGACGTGTGATGTGCAAATGAATGTCAGTAAAGTGTAAAGTACATCATTGAGGAGATAAGTGCTGCTTTCCAAATATTATTACAGCATATGTCAAAAGAAACAACAATCTCTGGTTCTTCATTCATAATATTACCGGCTTTAAATCCAGGTTATAGTTAAGGTTAGGCAGTTCACCTGTAACTCCTAGTCCAGCATTATTATCTGCATGTAATTTTTACGTCTCGTCTCAGACAGTAACTGTTCGTCAGTGTTCAGGGAGGTCAGAGGTCACACAGATCTGAACGCTAGTGTAACCTCTGGGTACTGAAGTCACAGCTGTGTCTGATGCTGCACTCAATGACTCATTTACTGTCAGACACTGAGACTCACACATAATCATGGGAAGTTTTCCAGCACAGTGATAAAGGTCATAAACACACAAAGTTAGATTTACATACATAAACTATTTATGCGGTTACTACCATAATACATCAATATGATCAACATTAAGGTGTTCGGTTCATATGTGCTCCTGTTTATACTAAGACAACCCATTATTATGTTTGAAAATCTTCAGATCAGTAGTTATAATCTTATATAACTCTTTAAGATGCACCGTTGATTATCAGAAGCTCGTATGTGTGTTGACTGTAGTTTTACACTGCCTCATATTCACAGTGAATTCAGTTAGACATCACTGAATATCAACTTCTTGCTCTTGTTTTCTGGCTTCTGACTCTTTGTCCTCTGAGGGAAAAATGGCTCATGTCTGAATCTTTGCCCCAGGTTTTCCTGTATTTGAGACATGTTTAAGCCTTGTTTTTACCCTGAAGGGTTGGCTTTTATGGACACACTTCATAAACCTTTTGTCCATCCACCAGTTGCCTCCTTGTCTTTCCAATAACTGTTGAACCTTCTACTTCCTTTCAGCTGTAAACACAGCATGTTAAGGGCTCAAGGCGATTCTTTAAACTCTATTGTGAGGTCTTGATATCGTAATATCCATTGAAGAGCACCTTTGAGATAAAGTCTGTATATGTTGATGTTCAGACAGAAGCTCTCCGCTCCACAGGCTGTGAAGATCACTCAGTTTAGTGTAATCAGCTCCTGCTGGCTGCTCGTATATTCATGAACAGTGAACGGCGGGGATCTCGCATGATTGAGAAAATACTTGTGTTTATAGTTAGACGTAAGCACAGAGTTTTTCTGATCTGATTGTCTGGGTTTTTCAGAGATTCAACAGTTTTTCCTTCATCCTCTTCACACTTTTCTTCAACCTCACATTGCATGTCATAATGAGAAGGTATAAAACGTCTCCAACAAACTCAAACACCTCCATGTGTTTCACTGCAGGGATTTTCACTCTGACATCCCTGTAGAATCTCCTCTTCTGTCTCTGATTTTTCATCATCCTCCTAGTGAATGAAATGAAAAGGAGGAAAACAGATGGGACATTATAGACTCGTTATAGATTGTTACTTCATGAAAAGCTGCTAATGAGAGTAAAACGTTGTGACAGAAATGCAGGAGCGAGCAGAACACCCCTCCTCCCCCGTCTGCTGGTCATGCTGTGGGTGGCGAAGGCAAAATTCCCCGTGAGGTTTGAAACAAGCTTTAATATCCGTTAATGCGGCTGTCTGGAATGCAGAACACTTCTTATCTGCTCTCTAACTGGATTCTTTACTTTGGTATTCAGACTCAGTTCAGATTCTGATGTCCAAGATGTGTCTGTATGTAGATTATTAATGCTTCACTTAAAATTCACCAATCCTACTACACGTAAGATCAATTTGACAGCTTTTTATTATTTTCTTGCAATCTAAATTGGTTCACGTTGTCAATTTGTTGACATTGTGCTGTCGCAGATGGGTTTAATGTTTACAGCTGTGACATGCAGATATCAGATATATCATTATTTCTGTGTAGTATCTCTTATGGTATGTTGACAATTGATGTGATTTAGCTGCTGTGGTTGAAAAGCTGTAACAGTTTTGTCCATCTTCACTTCAGGAAGCTCATTAGTGTGGTACAAATACACAGCGATGGCAGACAGAGCTAATTTACATTCAGGAAATCATGTGACAACCAATGTAATGAAGTTAAGGCAAAATGACTTTCCACTGTAGACTCCTGGACTAGTTAAATAGCATATACTTCAGCAGAGTTTTCTTTCATCTTACCTCTCTCACGTTCTTATTCTGCAGGTATCTTGCGGTGACACAGTTCTCACCGACTCACGCTAGAAAGGCCTTCCCGTGTTTCGACGAGCCCATCTATAAAGCCACATTCAGAGTGAGTCTGAAACACGAGAGCTCGTATCAGTCGCTGTCCAACATGCCAGTGGAGGCCTCGACGTCTGACGAGGACGGATGGGTGACCAACCATTTCTCCAGGACGCCCCGCATGTCCACGTACTACCTGGCCTGGGCTGTGTGCAACTTCACCTACAGAGAAGAAGTTACAGACAATGGAGTCGTGGTGAGTTGCGTTTTCAGCCCCCAAAACTCAAATGTATGAACAATATACTGAGATTTTATTATTTTAACTATTTTCTAAAACCCAGAGAGCAGCATTTTAAAGCATCATCACAGATGCGCCTCTGAAATGAAAGCTATTCCAGAAGATTTTCTGCATCATTTTCTGCCAAATTCTAAGGCAGCATCTCATGTATGCTTCAAAGTCAAGGCAATCACAGAATTCACTGCACTCAGCTCAGTAATAAAGTCAATCCAAAATGGCAAATGAGCCGAGAGAATCAATACAGAACATACACTTGATTAATCAAAAGTTGATCAAAAGTGACAGTAAAGACATTTCAAATAAATGCTGTTGTTTTGAACTTGAAAAAATCCTGGAATGAAAAATGCATCACTGTTTCCACAAATATATTAAGCAGCAGAACAGTTTTCAACATTGATAATAATAAGAAATTATAAATCAGTATATTAGAATGATTTCTGAAGGATCATGTGACATTGAAGACTGGAGTAATGATGCTGAAAATTCAGCTTTGCAACACAGGAATAAATTCCATTTTAAAATACATTTAAATAGAAAAAAATTATTTTGTAATAATATTTCACAATATTATTGTTTTGATCAAATAAATGCAGACTTGGTGAGCATAAGAGACTTCTTTCAAAAACATTACAAATACCAACCCCAAACTTTTGAATGGTAGTGTATAAGTGAATATATTTCATTAAATACTGAAAAGATAACATAGTTTAATCTAATTAAAAATGTACTACTTTACCCAATATTTGTGTGTGCTATGTATCTTTAAGTTCATTAGTGTATTGAATCATTAGCTCAGTTAGGATGCTCCCTTAGTAGGCAGCTGCCAAGACAGAAGAGCTATTATCTTGCTCACAGTCGATATGTTTATGTTACAGTACACTGCTATATTCAATATATAATGGTTACACAATGGATAATGGAAATGGTTGTCTCCACTAACATTAGTCCAGCGTCCACAAAGTCATATACGTGCCTACTAAAAGAGTAACAGTCATGTGTGCAACTGGTGTCCACTTATGCTCATGTCTAGGATTGTGTTCATGACAAACTCTTCCAGGTTTTATATAACATACAGGAACTTGTTTGATGTGAAGTTTATCCATTAAGATAATGTAAAGTGTGTGTTGTATCACTTTCATCACATGCACTTAAATGGTTTTTTTTGACACTGAATCCTCACATTCTAAGCAGCTTCATCTGTCAGACGCTGTTTATGTGTCGTGTTACTGATATCACGTTCAGTCAAAGTCCTGCTGTCATATTAGACAGTTCCTGACGGCTTCCTCAGTGGCTTCTGCTGTGTGCCCTTGGCCGGCCTCCTCCTCATATTAGTGTAATTAATCTATCTCCTTCAGCATGACCGCGCTCTCCTTTATATCAAATCATCTCTGCCACGCTGACTGTAGTGTGTGCTTCTATCTGGGGCATTTATACCCACACTGTGGCTTGTAGCGGTTAGCCGCGCACTAGCTTTCCCCATCAATCACATTAAAGCGGCAGGGTAGCGCCTTTGCTCCATTCATCATACAGATTCGGCGAGAGGAAAGATCGTGGGAGAGGAACGTTGGAGAGGAGAGTGGAGTTATTACTCTGGGTTTATGGGGAAACACTGATCTACCACACACACGTGTGTAAAGATCACGTCAGACCCGGCAGCAGTTATGTGAGCATTATGTATTATGGTTTTTAATGCTCTAGATGGTGGTGGTGAATTTTAACCATGAATTTTAACTGTATACAACCATGAATTTATGAAGTATATACATTATTGATGCAGTTATACAGTAACAGCATCCGGAGCTGAGTGACTCATCTCTCCCTAACATCTAGCATACTGATGTGCATGTTTAAAGGAGTAATGATGTCAAAGATTTGTCTTGAGAACTGAAATCGGACTATCTGCCATAAAACTACAGCTTGCTCAATCCATCCATCCATCCATCCATCCATCCATCAATCAATCAATCAATCAATCAATCAATCAATCAATCAATCAATCAATCAATCAATCAATCAATCAATCAATCAATCAATCAATCAATCAATAAGTCAATCAATCCATCAATCAATCAATCAGTCAATCAATCCATCAATCAATAAATCCATCAATCAATCAATAAATCCATCAATCAATAAATCCATCAATCAATCAATCAATCAATCAATAAATCCATCAATCAATAAATCCATCCATCCATCCATCCATCCATCCATCCATCCATCCATCCATCCATCCATCCATCAATCAATCACTGGTCACAATCTAGACTATTTCTATTATGTATACTTATCTAATACAAAAACAAATACTTAATACAGAATTTGAGGCCTCATGATTTCTCACACAAATAAATACTAATGCTCAACAGACATGTTTCTGACCAGACATAATTTTTTACCTGGTGTCTTCTGTCTTATAATAGTTGTTTGTTAGTTAAAGTGCTAAAATAAGAGAAACTGGTTATTTGACTGTCTTAAAGCAGCATATTCCATTCATAACACTGTAGCAGCCATTATTAAATCCACTGGTTTAGTGTCAGTCTGTTTTATTTATCTTATCATTAAAATGACAAATGTTCTTGTAATATCTAATCAACATTCAACACCACTATACTATGCTCATTACATATTCATAAAATTACTCAGCCTGATCAGAAAAGCTTGTTTACTGCATTTAATGGACAAAATTATGATTTTAGCAGTGGAATACAAATGCCTTGAAACATCTATGTAGGTTTTAAAGTTAAAATACCAGCTTATACCAGCATGAATGTCAAACTGTGAAGTGCCTGAAGTATCTCTCACATACAGACATATATAGTGTAATAACTCAACAGGTTGTTAATATCAGGTCAAGTGCTCCTTGTCATCTTCTGAGTGTGTTGACTAAAGCTTCATCTTTTCATCAGAAAGAGCTTGTTAGTGGATCAATGTTGAGCAGCCGCTCATTGAGAGACTCACTATTTGAGTTCAATTAACCTCATTTAAGTCTCTGTCATGCTGCCTTCAACAAAACCAAACAAGTGAAGCAGTCAGCACTGGAGTCAGATTGAACAATCTCCACAATGTCTGATTAATGAAGCTTCTCTTGATTGTCAACTTGAGCGCTTCGTATAATTACAGGTTGTTTTAAAGTCACATTGATTTGATTGAGCTTAGAATCATTTCCACAGCCCTGTGCCATCCATTCATCTTTATATCAGACATATATCAGACAGAGCTGATCGATACAGTAGCAACATGTGAGGTAAACAACACATAATTCAATGTGCATTGCTGCCAGGCTCTGAAACAAAGGCTTTCCTCTTGCTTGTTTTGCACAGTAACTCTGTTAGTGTAGGAGGACATTCATTCTGAGTAGATGGATGCTCGTTCAGAAAGCTGTGCTGTTCATCAGCCTTCGGCTAAAAGAGACCAAGATCATTTTTACTGTGAGAATACATTTCCCACAGAGCCACACCTCACACACTTTCTCTTTCACACTTGTTCTCTCCTCACTCTGTCTTTCTCTCTCTCACATACATATAACCGTAAATACAGAATAAAGGATCTTGCAATAATGCAAATGTTTTGTCTTTGCTTTTTCCTGGAAATCTAATTTGTTTCCAAAGACAAATGTCTAAAATGCTATTTTAATAAACTACAGCTTTAAATAATCCATAATAATCATATACTTGTAAAATTACATTGAGAATTTTTCAATAACTGCAGTTCAATAACATTGAGTTTTATGAAAGTGCAGGTAATTTAAAGAAGTCATGACTCTAACAGAGCACAACAGCTAACTGTCCATTTTTTTCAATGGCCTTGGTTCTGAAGGTGTTTACCATTCTTTTTCATATTTCACGTATTACAACACATTATTCAGTAAGTTATGCTATGAACCAACAGAACCAGAGACAAGACTCCTACCATCACAAACCATGATTTGAAAATAAATAAATAAAACAAAATGGATAAAATAAATTCTCAAGTTTACTGATGAATATTCAAATATATAAGTAGTATTTAAATATTTTTGTGAAATATTCATATGTACAGCATTCAAATGTTTGGGGTCAGTGAGAGAGAAATCTGTTGTTTCCCTGAAAGTTCCAGTTATGACATTTTTTAAATGAAACTACTTTACTTTTGGATCTTTCTTCAGGATTATGGGTGGTAGTTGTTCATATAGCATCGTTTGTTTAACAATTTTGGAACTCATGGTTGGTCTGCCTGTTAAAAACTGGTTCTCTAAAGAAAATGAATGATTTCTGTCATGCTCTAGTGACAGTAATACTTTTTAATGTTTTACATACTGGATGACGGGTGCACTCAAAAGACACAAGCCAGATTTTGGCATTTGGCAGATATATTCACCAAGGATTACTCTTTCAAGTCCCTAACAGTTATCCTTGAGGGAATTCAGGTTAGGAATAAACCAGAGCCGTACAAGTGTTCATTCAGCACCTGGCACAATTTGACTTTTGTTCTCCCTCTCTTCTGATGTTGTGTTTATGTAGATTCGGCTGTACGCCAGGCCTGACGCCATCCAGAGCGGATCGGGGGACTACGCTCTGCACATCACCAAGAGACTCCTGCAGTTTTACCAGGATTACTTCAAAGTCAAATATTCCCTCCCTAAATTAGGTAAGACGGGCGGTGAAATGTCTTCAGCTTTGTCTGGGTTCAGTGAAACAGGCAATAAATGTTTATCCCTTCAAGTTTTCATTGTTCCATTTGTACTGCCAGCCGGTTCTTTGTGACTTCCTGTTTTGTGCTCGTGTGAAGAGGTGAACGGAGTGTCAACAGCAACTCAGTTCTTGCATTTATTGATCCCAAAAGCATTCTAGGCTGTTTGTGGTAGTGTTTGGTCTTGGGAATTAGAGCACACACACCATGATATGTGTGGTACTGTATGTAGTGTGGTTGTGATGGACTGGCTCACATCAGACTGTCTCGCTCCATTGGGTTCCTGTCAGCTCTCTGTATTCATTTGAATATAGCCATCAATCTCTCTGGGCCTCTGTCTGTCACTCTCTTCCCCCGCCTGCTCACTTCCTCTCTAAATGTGTGTGTTTGTGCGTTTCCATGTAATATTAATCATGTTACTCTCTTAAACGCTCTCTGGGAAGCATTTGCTCTTTTTGCTAATAGGGTTAAGACGCTCTCAATATTCACACATCTACATTCTACATCTCAATGATTTTCTTTCTGAATTTCTCTCATTTTCACCTTCTGGTAAATCCAGCTTAAGCTATTAGCTGTTTTTGGGAACATGGCAGTCGGTCTGCTAGTTTGCAGCAGCTAATGACCATCCTAGACCAGCTAATATGTTTCTAAAGCACAGCGACCAGCTTAAGATGGATATTCCAGCAGAGATTTCTAGGACTTTAAATCTGTAACTAAATCTACAATTAAATCTAAAATATTTAGTGGTAATGAGGAAAATGTAGCACTCTTGCTAATGTTAGCATGTATTACCTTGTGAAAAAGAAGTGTGCTTAAAATCGGCATGAAACAGAAGTTGCAATAGTGTTTTCTTTTTCTTTTGTGTCGTATTATGAGCAAAACGGCTTCTCGAACAAGAAAAAATGTAGAAGGACACTTGATTTTGTCCATCGGGAATTGACTGGATCTTTGGATCGTTATGGTTTGCTATTGCTTGCAAACCTGTATGAATTTCTTTCTTCTTTTGAACCCAAAATTAGATATTTTGAAGAATATGGGTAACCAAACAGTTGATGGGCCCCACTGACTTCCATAGTATGAAAAAAAATATCTTCAGCAGAAGACAGAAATTCATACAGGTTTCAAACAACTTGAGGTTGAGTAAATGATATTGAATGATGAATTTTCATTTTTGGGTGACTGAATCTTTTCAAACATGTTGAACCCTTTAATGAGGCTGGAGATTTTCACAACCTTCATTTTGTCGACCTGCTAAAAAGATGGTCACGTCTGGCTGTTCAAATGTCACATCAAGGATGCTGCTTGTGCAAAGAAACCGTTTGTTTTCAGATCAGTTGGTGACCTTAAGATACTTTTGACATGTACGGGTTAATGTTGCTTGTCACTGCTAAACTGAGGGGTGAGATGGTTTCAGTGTGAAGTGCGGCTTCATTTGAGAAATGATGTGGACGTAATTAATGCGTCTGTTACATAAAGACACCATCTGTGTGTTGAGTGTTAGAGCAGTTGCAGCCCCTCTGGTCTCGAAACAGGGACATTCTGTCTTTCTGCTCATGCAAACGAGAAGAATACAGAGAAATGAAATCAGAGCGTACAGATTAAGGACGGCACGCCAGGAGCAGATCACATCTCAAGTCCTTGAAGCACCGCACACAGATGTGTTATAAAAGCTTGTTACAGCTGTTTCCAACACTACATTTCTTGTGGTCCAAGAGAATTTAGGTCATTTGTTTTGTTCCTTCTTTGACTTAAAGGCATTTCTTTGTATCTGCGGCTCTTGGCATGTGATTTGTCGCTAATGGCATAACGATTTCTTTCAGAAGAAACAACGGCACAAACCGCAACACGACCCATTCATTAAAGTGGCCGATTGTTCGCCCGCCGAATCTGAAGCAGAGTCCAATTAGAGCAACTTAATCAAAGCCGCCATTTACTGTGACTGGCAAATGAGAGACAAAGAGCCTCCGCACACTCTCTCCTTCTCTGTTCCTCTCTTTCATTCATTCTCTCTCAAAGAGGGTAAAAAATGAATGACAGGAAAGCGTTTTAAAGAATGATGCAAACCAGAGGAAAAAATGGGCTTTGTTGTCGGGGAGCAGTTAATACCTTCATATTATGATCAGTAATCGGTTTCATGCCTTTGACGCAAAAGCTTCCAGAAGCTTCATCATCACTGAAGAGTCACATGCAGAATGATAATAAGATGAAGAATCAGAGCGGAGTGTGTTTGCATCCACGACACCCTTCATCCATTTAGCTTTCATTACATCAACAAGTGTCTTCAGCTGCAAGAATCAAACTTTCTGATGCTTTTGGGAGTGGTTGTGAGGACGCTCTTTAGGTCCCAGTGAACGGAGAAATAAATAAATCTGTCATAAGTGAGCATTTGCAGGCGCTTTCATTTAGACATTTCACCCAATGTGTGTGCTGCAAAACACATTTGACGGTTAATTCTCAGATTACATCGAATTCTAGAGAAAACAAGAGCTGTCTGGTGCTCAAACATTGTGTCAATTTGTACATCAAATGAGATGCTGCTCAAAGTGAGATGATAAAATGGACTCTTCAAATGGTGGCTGAAAATAAAGTCCCTTGAGTGAGCAATTAGCAATAGGGAACTGAAGAAATTTGGATTCTTAGAACACTAGCCTATTGCTAATTGCACACTGCAAGTACACATTTTTAATTTAAACGTGTAATGATAAAAGTTTTAAATGTAGCATGATACAAGAGTGGCATTCAGTTAAATAAAAATATTTAAATATAAAATGAAAATTATTTTATATGAAAATATAAAATATTATTTATAAATGATATCTGATTTTGTTATTATATATATATAATTTATTTCAATAAAAACAAATGTATTTATATGAATATTATTTATATATTATAATAGGTATACATTATTTAAACTATTTAATTATGTATTGTAATTTATATTTTAATATAATTGTAATAATTTAATAAACATTATTGTATTAATAATATCAAATAATCAATCAGATAATTGTAATTTAATCAATAAAGAGCGAATATGAGCAAATAAGAGTTCTGCTTCATTCAACACACTGCAATGGAAGGTCTAGTGCATTGCATTGCGCTTGGATATTCTAGATATTTCATTCCGAAAAAGTGCACACTATATTCTATTTACTGCAGAAATAATAAGACAAATATGATATGCCATTTAGAACACATCCTTGGTGTTAAATTTCAACTTGACAGCTGGTCTGTTTGAGTCTACAGTCGATATCAAAAGTTGAAGACTATAATGAAGCACATCATCTGTTTGTCAGAATAAAGAGACAGTGTGAGCGCTTGAAGTAGCATTTAGCGCGTCCTTTGAGAGGGACGTGATCTTTCTTAGATATTGATCTACAGTAAGTGCTTCTCAGAGAGAGATCAATGATCTATCAAAAAGAGGCCGGGCCGCTCCAGACTCTTCTCAAGTCTGACAGCAGCATCTGAGTGGCAGATACGGATGAATGCAAAAGGAAATCGAATGCGTGACAAATGTGGACGGGTTCATCTTCCTTTGCTTCCTTTAAAACTGCAGACGGATCAGCAGTACGTGTATGTGTGTGAGATAAGATGGACACTGGGAAGAGATCCAGTACATCGCCAACTAATCAGACCAATCAAATCCCAGTGTCATTCATTGGCGGTTATTCCTTTTAAACTTCCTGCATGTTGATCCAGGAACAAGTTCCTCTTGGCTGAATCATGTAAAGCATCAGTTCTCAGAGATCAGATCCAGCTCAGAATCACACGTGACCTTCAGATTTATTTGAACCCACTGCATGATGGGAATGATGCCATTTATCACAATCATCTTTGGGGAACCCATACTTTATGAGATTACAGTGAGAAGAGAACATTCTGGGTAATTTCCTGGTCTTGGAAGATCAGTGACAGTGCCAGAGCTGGAGAGATCAAACTATATGAATTAATCTGAGAGAATGAGACATGAAAGACTGACAGCAGGACGTCTGAGGACATCTGATGCACTTTCAGATGCTGCATATACAATGTTTTCTGAGGTGAGTGATTGATTTTGAGGAGGATGAGAATGTTTTTTATTTCCTTGTTTCGAGTCCATTTCTTCACTCAGTTTTGCAGTTCATGTCCTCTGCAAGGACATCTTTCACTGCACCGTTCCGGCTCTATTCTAACCATCATTATTATTTATTATCAATACAACTGTGACACTGTCATTTCTCTTTTAGTTTGCTTCATCTCGCTCTTTTATTTCTTTCTTGCTCGCTCTTTCAGTCTCTTTCCTCCCCCAATCCTGGCACACAAAATCTAGTCATCATCCCTCAATACTTCTTCAAAAATTGAAGCATAAGCTGCACTTTTAAATGTTTTAAATTCTATTTTTTTTTGTGTCTCGATCGCTATCTCTCTATGTGAATGCTCTGGCTCGGGCCCTCAATACAAAAAATCCCAAGGATAATGGTAATCTCTTCTAGAATTCATTAAAGCTAATCATCAAGGTTGGATGAGGGGCGTTTTGAAAGCGCCTCACCATCTATGTGAAAGTGACGGTCATAAAACTGAAGGGTATTTCACTAGAGATGAAAAATGAGGCACATTATAAAAGAATCACAAAGCCGCTGTGTGTCTGATGAATGTTAACAGAGTGACGCAGGGTAACAGAGTGATCCCTCTTCTTTTACTGAGGAACAACTTATAGTGTTTGCCAAGTGTTTCTCAAACCTGACCTTTGACCCTTCAAGTTCTACTACACCGTTTACTAGTATTTAAGAAAAGGAGGTTCAAATTCATTCATTTTAACAGCATTTCCGTTATTTTAAATTGTGCCATTATGATTGATGAGATCATTTTCTTTATAGATCGTTCCTTATTAGAGCACAAAATCATAATCCTCATCGCAAGAAACAGAAATCTCCATTTCTTGATTCGTCTGGTATAAAATGAAAAATCCAACCATTATTAACGTCCTTTTCCTCACATTTTAATGAATAACTTCCCAGCACTGACTGAGACCTTTATGTGTTTTCCATTACCAGCCGCTCAAAGCGAGAGCTCATTCACAATGCACTAATACGATAAGAGTGTGTGACGGGGTCTGCTTTATGTTGCTGTTTATCATAGAAATTTATTAGATCACACGAGGTCACATGATCAAAGGAGACGGCTTGACACTGCCATAAATCACATGAGCTGTCACATTCATTTTTGGATGGTGCTAATAAACATACAGGTGTCTGCATACAGGTCTCTATTAATATTACATGAGCTTTGCTTTGCATTTCAATACAAGCTAAAAGCCTTCATCATCTACATATAACAGCGAGAGCAGTTGTTATCCAAAAACACGAGTGAAAATGTGTCATTAAATCTGTTGCAAAGTCTGGTGAGAAGCTGCTTACATTCACAGACATCATAGGCACATTCCTGAATTATGTATTTTATTTAATAATAATTATACATTTATTTAATAATATTTGTGTTTTTATGTTATATTATTTTATATATTTTATCAACATTATTTTGCCAGAATTTTATGTACCTTTCACAAAATACAGAATCCTAAAACGCATTGCGACAGGCCCTGTTACAGTTTTCTTAATTAATATTTTGAATTAATTTAAATGTATTTTTATATTTTCCGGTTTCATTTTAATTTCAGTTAGAGTTTTATTAATTTTGTTGTGTGTTTAGTCATATGTTTTTTTATGTTTTAGTCATTTCATTAAAGCTGCAGTCCGTAAGTTTTGCCTCTTTGTTGCCATCTCTGTTTGAAACTTGCAATTGCAGGTGCATTCATTCACCGCACCGGTGTGGATACTGTACTTCAGAATCACAGATTTTATGTCTTGGAGTATGACCAAAATAAGAAATTTCATTGGAAAATGTCATCTGAACAAGTATAAGTAACACTTTTGTTCTAACCAACTGAGAAAAGAAGCATTACAATAAATCACGCTACAAACGGTGATTGAATCTAACGATCGCTTAGCTCATATCACATCAAACCGTGCAAATTATTATTATTGTTATACGTTGTTCTCAAATTGTTAATGTTAACAACATCAGCATTGCGTGACTGTGTATTCAGTGTGTATTAGTGTTACCTGTAGATTTCAATTTCTGTACAGTCTAATCTTTTGCTTTTGGCTACGGGTGAATCTCCAGTTGTCACTGATGATTGTCGTTTGGGCCTTTCTGGATTACAATCCGCCATCAAAATGATACGTTTAATTATTCCAGCTGCTGTGAGAAAAGGCTAAATGATCCGCCACCTGCAGCATCCTCACATGCGATAGCCTACTAGCCGGACTCCTCCTTTATGTATACAGACGTGGCGTAATGACGCAAAGATGAATGGCGCCATGCTCGAATTTCCTGCGGAAAGCTACCAAAATTATAACATTATTACAAACTTACCGTTGTGAATCGGGCTAAGGTGAGGAGATAGTTTTGAACACTGGCTGGTTACGTACTTGCTCAAAAATTAATTTTGGATAAATTTTTAACCAAAAAAAGTTACGGACCACAGCTTTAAGTCAAACTAAATGAAATTTTGCTTTGGGTACTAGCTGGAATAAAATAGGCTTGAATTGTTTTTGTTGTATTTTATTTAAGTTAATGTTTATTTCAAGAAACATTTATTTTATGGTTTTAGTTTTAGTTTCTATAATAACCCTGTTCAGTGACCATATCAAGAGAAATGTTGACTGTGAATATACTTACTAATCTAATTGTCAATATTTGTGACTTGTAATGCTTAAGTGCATAATGTCCTTGTATATTGAATTAATAAATTAATTGATTAATTGTCTCCCGTGTGGTTCTCGTGAATACAGCGCAGTGTGAAGAGTGATCCAACGTTTCCACAACGTTGCAATATGCTGTCATTTTTCTCACTTGTCATTTCTTGCGTTGAGTTCTTCAGTCTTTATTTTCTGCTTTCAGAGCTCTAGCACCAGCAGTGCGGCTGTATTCAAAGAAACACACTGACCTTTAGTGCGTTTAATCACAGCTGTGTTTGTGTGTGTGTTCAGCCGGTCGAGGCATGATGAAAGCTGGAGCTGTGTTTTGCTCTTTCTGCTTTTTTTTGGAGGCCGAAGGCGATGTCACGGACCTTGTGTCTCTTCATCTATCAGCCAGTTTCTGAAACCTGCAGCCTCTGGTCTTTATCGATCCTGCTCATCATTTTTGTTCGCGTCCTGCTGAGACTGGAGCAGAAGATGGAGATTCAGAACAGCAAGGAGGAACTCTGCTGTTTCCTTTAAAAAAGATTAAAAAGGAAGTTTGCTGATGGTTGAGATATCCAGACATCAGAATATATTGAACACATACAGCAGAGGAACACGTCTGTGATGTTTGGCAGCTTGTGATGTCAGTTGAGTTTGGTGTCCCGTGTAATCTTTTCCCCAGTGTGAGCGTCTTTCCTATAATCCCCATCTATGATTCGGGCTGATATTCTGGCTGTGCTACAGGTGTGCTGTAGATGCTCATCACTTGCTGTCTGAATCAAATTTACTGATCTTCACCTTCAAGATCAAGTCCTTCTTACCCTCCTGAACAGGACATAAACCAGCTAGTTCAGACTGACTTGTGCTGGTTAGTGCTGGTCTGGTGCTGTCCATAATGTTCATCCGCAAAACTGGTAAATGTTATGCTTTGGTTGCAGCAGGGTGAAATAAAAATCTGGATTTAATCAAAGGAAACAAAATACTCGGTATATATGACATTAATCACTGTACATGGTACCAACACAGAAATTTCAGTGGAGAAATTTAGCTGTATTGACTGCGCACTAAAGAGCAAACACCCTATTGAGTGTGTTAATTATTTTGACCTCACATTAATCGAGTGTCACGCTGTCAGGGCTCACGGTTCTGCCGTCGCTCCAGACTTCTGCCACTAGAATCAGTTTTGTATTGGGTATGTGGTGGTCAATGTGTTTGGAGTTTCACTCACTTTTGTGTTTGATTGCAGAATCCCGTCTTCATTCCTATTACAGGTTTAATTCAGCATCAGTTTGTGCCGTAGTTCAAAGTCATTTGTCTGAGAAAGTAACACTTTCACTGGTTCAGTCAGAGCTGCACTGGAGATTCATTCATCACCTGTCCGACAGCTGGCACCTCGTGCTGATTGGACATTTAGGATCAACTGTAATACAGAGAGCTGTACCTTTATAAATCCTTCATTTATCCACACATCTACCCATCATAGGAAGCTGTAGTTTAATGGCCATCTGTCTGTTTGTGCTGATATATGAAGCTCTATGGAAATGATGGAAGATGATGGTATTTAAGTATTTATGGTCTCTTTAAACGGTTTTAAGGATAAAGCCCCTCAGACGGACGGTGATGCTGCCGAAGAGGGATTTGAGGGGCTCAGTGAGCAGAGCAAAGTGAAAAACTCAAGAATCCATCCGCTCACAAATAGCAGAAGGCGTCTGATTTTATAATGCGGATTAGATCTGGACAAACTGGCTCAATAAAGTGTGATGTAATCCTATAATTGGATTGATTATGACAGAGAAGCCAAATGACATGCCGGCCGTCACACTGTAGGAGCACGCAAACACAACACAGACAAATACATATGGCTGTTCTCACAATGTCACCAAACTAAATGACTATTTTAGATGAACCTAGTGCTTCAATTTGTTGAAATTGACCATCAACATTCTTTGTTAGACTAAACAAATAAAAAAAATGCAAACATGAATTCATCATTATTTATGGCCAATGACAAATAAGAGTGTCAACGATAAAAAATAGGAACATCTCTTTAGAAATGTTGGTTTTTGAAAAGTTTCAATTTAATCACTATTAAAAAGCCATGTGGTGTAATTTTCATTAGTCATTATACTGTAAGTATGAATTGCAATGTTCTTTTTTAATGTCATTTGCCCAGCAACAGTTTCAAGTAATGCACCAATGAGATGTTTGACTGAAGTTGTCCACCCTTTTTTGAGCAATAATTCACTCTATTGTCTAAGATTTTTCTCCTCTTCACAGAACACGTGTCGTCTTTTGCTGATATCAGCTGAAACTGATTGACAGGTGGGATATGTACTGAAATACTCCAGAGTTTCAGACGTGTTGATGTGAGTTTGATGTGACTGTAATGTTCGGTGCTTTAGAGATGAACCGCATCAGCAACTGCTTTTAATTGGTCTGGGATTGAGAGTAATTTTCACACCCTCTGTTCATTGTCTAAAGTGTTTCCTTCACATCTGAGGTGGGTTGGAGTCTCATTTTATCTGCATTGAAGTTACTGATTTCAATCACATCTCATTTACTGCAAATATGCCATGAAATGAGAGTTTGAGCAATAACATAATCAGCTCTTCTGACGCGTCTGGGCTGGTTTTATTTGCTCACTGATTAAAACTTCATGAGAGCTCACATTCTTCAAACAAGCAGTTTTTAGGTGAACATTTTCAGCGTTTAGTGATGGTTTTTCTGTACAAAGCACTTTTATGTTTAAACAAAGTTCCTCCCCGCAGAGTTTGTTCCTTGGGCTTTTTCCTCAGGGTGTGTTGGTCGATTCTTTTATAAAATGAAGTTTCGCATTACAGGGTTTCTTACTACAGTCGCTCACTGTATGTGTAAGTCACCTCCAGTTTTATTGATCTTACACTTTCTGTTTTAGTAGTGTTTATGAGTGCATTCATGTGCATTAGTTGAATATCCAGTATTTTTAGACTGAACGTTGAGTCTGGTTTATTGTGATGGATCGCTTGATTAGATGCTGGTTTATGCTGAACGTGTTGTTTTATTTAGTCTGTAAAGGGCGTCATGATTGATGCTTTTGTGCTGGTTTAGATCTGGGATGTACGAGGCTGGAGTTCCCTGGTGAAATTGTGCTTAATTGTATTGAATGTGCATTTGTAGTGTACTTCAAATCTTAAAAGTAATTTTGGTTACAAGGTGTCTGTGTTACAGTGTAATTATACATTTAAGCACTGAGAAATAATGATTAACTACATGTACATAAATGAGGTTAGGATTTGGTTTGGGGTTAGTTGCATGTAATTATTAGGGGTGTAACAATATTCAAACTGAACCGGAAAAATGCGATACACCACCTACGGTATGTGCCGCAGTACTCTCATGGTGTACCAAACGCCTCCGTTCCCTGCTAAGAAATTCTCTTTTACTTTCATTTTCCATCTGTTGAAAATGACAAATAAATGCATACTCCCGAGAGCGCTTCACAAGTTATGTTTATACCATCTGGATACTCAATATTGATTGGGTGAATGTAGTTTTACACCGTTTATTGTACAAGTAAGTTACTCGCCATTCTAAACTAATGTGTTGATACACTATAGCACATGAACACACATACAGACAGTCTCTTCTAGAGCTTGAACGGACAAATACATCTTGCCTATTTAAACATTCAAGAGATTTTAAACCATTCGAGCAAAACAGCATGCAAAACAACTCACTTCAGTGCTCGCAAGCTGTTTTCTGTGACACAGAGAGCCGAGAGCCAAACAACAAACAAGCCCCGAAGTAAGATCACTTTCGCTTGCGTCCCTGGTGCGAATTACACAATGGCCTCAATTTAAAATTGCTTAATTAATTTGAATGATTTTTAAAAAAAAATGTGTTTGAATGAATGATTCATAAATACTTCAACTGTTTCATTACTGGATTAATCTTTTCTGAATGAATATCTTGAATGAATGATTCAATCACCAATTATTTTTTAACAGTCACTTGTCGCCACCTACTGGCATAACAATGTAATCGTTACAATCTTTGTTTGAAGCGTCAAGTTACTTTCAAAAGGTGATTTGCTCTATTTTCATCACTACCATAGTCATCGGTGTTTATATCCGAACTTTTATCCCAGTACTTCTGTGATCATTTGAATATTTGTAACACGGAAATAATGATACTGTGTGGTTGTAAAGACTGTGAAGCTGTTTCATACCTGCTCTCTCTGGGTCAGTGGCAGCGCGAACACAGATTTGAATGTCCTGGTATGATTTTGTCAAAGATTAATAGACACAGGCGAATCGCTGTCATTTAGGAATAAGATACCGTGGGTGTCTGAGTCGAGATCGCAATCTTTTTTAATGATTAATCGCATATGCACCTACTATTATAATAATGAACGCAACTTTCACATGCAATTGACAGATAAACCGCACGCTCCAATTTCAGTGTTGTTAAGTTCTGGATATTTTCAGCAGTTTGCTTCATACACTCAGTTTAACAGCATTAAAGAGGCCAAATGTTATCATTCAACTGAACTGTGTATATGCATTTTAAACAGATTACGTTCTTCGTCCCTGAATGAGTGCGGTTTTATAGCGTATTCAATTCAACTACTCGGGGCTGTGTTTCCCAAAAGCATCGTAAGCCTAAATTGATCGTAGAGACCATTGGTGTTCTACGATCAACTTAGGCGTACGATGCTTTTGGGAAACAGATTAATTTTAAAATCAGTCAGAGCTAGAAATGTAACTTCATATTTACAGGTAAAGCTTCATATTACAGGTAGACTACTTTCTTTGACCCCCCTCAGCATCTTATTTTGATGTCCTTCAGGGGGGATCAAGCCTTCTTTAGGGGGGTCAGACCCCCCCCCGTAATTCGCACCCTGCTTACATAGAGCAAATCTATAACACGCTGCTATAAAAAGCACATCACACACACACTGAAGCACACAGAAAGCAATGCTGACCAACATCATCCTCCCAAAGACTGATAAGACAAGCTTCAGCAAACTGTACTGTTCAAAGTCTAAAACTGTTTCTGCTAAAATTAATATTTGATTTGAATGAAATGCTTTGAAGTGTGAACAAGCACCTGACAGAAAGATTTTAAGGGAATTCATGTCTAATTGGCTGTGTGGTTGGACTGAATTAGCCAATCAGCAAGCAGTATGGGTGATTTTTTTTTTTTAGCACTCGATGTAGTGCTGTATATATAATGATATTTGCTGAATTGAATGCTGCAGTTTTAGGTCTGCAAAAGTTAACGTGATAAAGTACAATATTTAACTCAATGATCAATCACAATATTTGGACCCACTTTATATTAGGTGGCCTTAACTACTATGTACTAACATTTAAATTAATCATTTGATACAATGCACTTATTGTGTACATTCATGTTTTTACATTGTACTTACATTTTAAAAATTACCTGCATGTAATTACATCTGTTTCCCAAAAGCCTAAGTTGATCGTAGAGACCCTTCAGGAGGGATCACTCTGTGACACAAAGAGACGCTGCACAGACAGGTAGAACTAATCGCTCTCTCATTAATGCATTCAAATAAATTTTTTATTTCTAATTTATCTGTATCTGACTTGGAAAGAGCACAAATCTGCAAGAAATGTAATGACCCATAGACAAAATAACTGATGAAAGAGCTGTTATGTCAGAGCAGCACTGCACAAGGAGACCTGACTTCGAGTCCCGCTTCAAGACCAGGGCTTTCTCAAGTCAACATCAAAGTTTGTTTACAAACTTTAGCCTCTAGTTTCTGACTCTACATTTATTTATTTCACTTTAGTTTACTCAGGTAAGCTGACTGCACTAAAGAGTTAATAAAGATAGTTAAAAGATAAATTACTACTGATATTATTATTATTATTATTATTAAGTTAAAAGTGAATCTAGTGTTCTTTAGCATTGCTGGTGCCATGTCATGAACCCTGCCCCCAAACAGAACCGAACTGTGACTCCAAAACCGTGATATGAACCGAACCGTGGCATTGGTGTATCGTTACACCCATAGTAATTATGCACAATTTATAGCTATTACTACAGTAACTGCATGTAACAATATAAAGTTATGAAACTTAATTTTGCCCTTAGCCAAATCAATTTGCTCTGGAACAACTAATAGATTAATAAGACCAAAGACTGCCCGTTTGATATACCCCAAATCTCATGTTTAACCACTATCTACATAAGAGCCAGCAGCAAATTCCCGGAGGACTGGCCGAGATAAAGCTGTTCTCAGCGGGTACTTGAGCGCCGAACGGCTGATGGTCTGGAGCTCACGTCTCCAAAAACGTCTAAACATATTTTGTTCAATAGGCGCTATGGTTATATATAAGTCGCATATTTGAGGTCTAAATAACTATATTCTCGCCTAAAAAACTGACACAACAACAGTAGTATTTGTAAAATTATGGCTTTTGCTCATCCGCCATGACACTGCAAGCAGAGCAATATAAACGGTGAAACGGTTCCCGTGCTGATACTGTTAGAATATCACATGGCTGGAAAAGGCTCTCAGCCAATCAGTTTCGAGAACCAGAACGAACTGTTGTATAAATATATACAGTGGATTTCAGTGAAAAAATAAATGACCACAGAAGTGTACATTATGATCCTCTAATATCAAACAAATTAATCCACAGTTGTTGCCGTACCATCTACTAGTATTTAAGACAGTCTTAACATAATGGTCATGTTTATACAACTGGCCCCTGGCCTGAATTCGTGTCCTTCCCATCAGCCATGTCCATGTGTGTGTTTTGTGGGAACATTTCCCTGGACACAGAACGCTGCATGCATGTGTAATTAAGAGCGTTTATTTTGTGCGTGTACATGTGTATGCTTGTGTTTGTGCATCGTGTGTTTGTGTGTGTGTGTGTGTGTGTGTGTGTGTGCATATGAGCAGAATCAATAAGGTATATTCCCACAGAAGCGTCAGTCAGTCCGGCATCATCTGTTGCCGTGTGGTGATGTAACAGCGTCCAGGGAGCCGCGGGCCGCCATCGGGAGAGAGAGACAACAGTGTAGGATGATGAACGATGGAGGGGCAAAGAGTTTGTTTGGATGGACCGATGGTGAAAGCTCGAGTGGATGGGGTGAATAAGCTCTGCTCCGGTGAGCAAGAAAGACTGTCTTTATGGTTTTAATTGTCTCGACCCTGAAAGGGCAAATAGCCGGCCTTGACCAATCCCAATGCTCTATCAGCCAATGGCTGCGGCCAGCGGCTACAGAGGGTATATCTATAACACGCTGCTATAAAAAGCACATCACACACACACTGAAGCACACAGAAAGCAATGCTGACCAACATCATCCTCCCAAAGACTGATAAGACAAGCTTCAGCAAACTGTACTGTTCAAAGTCTAAAACTGTTTCTGCTAAAATTAATATTTGATTTGAATGAAATGCTTTGAAGTGTGAACAAGCACCTGACAGAAAGATTTTAAGGGAATTCATGTCTAATTGGCTGTGTGGTTGGACTGAATTAGCCAATCAGCAAGCAGTATGGGTGATTTTTTTTTTAGCACTCGATGTAGTGCTGTATATATAATGATATTTGCTGAATTGAATGCTGCAGTTTTAGGTCTGCAAAAGTTAACGTGATAAAGTACAATATTTAACTCAATGATCAATCACAATATTTGGACCCACTTTATATTAGGTGGCCTTAACTACTATGTACTAACATTTAAGTTAATAATTTGATACAATGCACTTATTGTGTACATTCATGTTTTTACATTGTACTTACATTTTAAAAATTACCTGCATGTAATTACATCTGTAATTAATTTCTGTAGTTACATTTATAATTACACTGTTGACACTTCCCTTACACCTAACCCTACCCTTAAACCTACCCATACCACCACACCTGTCCCTAACTTTACCCGTATCCCACTTCAATATCAGCAAAAGCGTTTTGCAGTACAATATGAACACAATAAGTACATTGTACTTATTTTTTGAGGTAAGTACATAGTAGTTAAGGCCACCTAATATAAAGTGGGACCTAATATTTTTTTTTTTATTTGGAATTTTCATTTTGCTTTGGAATAATACTTAATGTAAAAAATGCACTAATATGAATAAATCTGAATTAATTTGGTTTCTATTCTAAGTAACATTAATAATGGGTACAACTTAATATGACGTAAATATCATATTTATTTTAGTATTTATACATTAAACATGAATTAAATATTATTTAATTTAGGAAACAACATGTTTTCTTACATCACACTCAATATTTTTTTTTCAAAAATGAATGGGTCTATACCGTTCAAAAGTTTAGGGTCAGTAATTTTATTCAGCAAGAATGCATTAAATTGATCAAAAGTAACATTTACAATTTATGCTACAAAATATTTATATTTCAAATAAAGGCTGTTGTTTTGAACTTTCTATTCATCATTCAGGTAATGGCTGCTGAATATTACACTTTAAAATAGAAAATTTAAATTGCAATAATATTTAAATTTTTTGATCAAATAAATTGCAAGCATAAGAGCTTAGGTGATATTTGATCCATGACATCAAAAGGTTTTTTTTTTATCAAAACCACCTGCTTATTGCTCTTATTCATATACTGCAGAAAGTTGGAAATTCAGAGCCGATAACGGTGAAGATCACTTAAAAGATGGATCACGTCACACCAGCACAGCACATTAAACTCTTAACAGGCTATGAATAATTAGTCCTTTAGCTTGTGTTTTGTGATTTATACATCAAACAGCTCATTGATTTCACTCATCAAGAAACAATCACGGCCAATCTGAGCGTAAAATGAAGAATCTGAAGTTAATAATGGACAGAAACTCAATCCAAAACTCCCTTACCATGAAGTCAATTACTATATGTGTCACAATATCACGGACACTACTAGCAGAGATCTGTGAGACTTTAAAACCTGTTAAGATCAATTTAATCTGCAGAAAAATGCAAAGGAAAGATCTTAAGGGTCGAAGCGTCAGCACATATTTGTCGAAAGCGCTGCAGCAAATAATTGAATCGCTCAGGAAGTTGAAGCAAATAATCAGGCTGGTTAGATTCGAGAGTAATTATATTAATCATTTCATGTGTCGTGTGTTATTAGAACAAGCGTCCTGCTGGAAGTCAAAATAAACTGGTGTGCTGCTGTACAGAAATTATTTCATAATTCATAAAGAGTTGTGAGCTCAAAAATACCTCAGAAACTGTGATAAATATAGACATAACTGAACACTTAGGCAGATCAAAGCACAAACTGAGCTGAACATTTTGGTTACAAGTGTGTGTGCACAGATTTTTTTTTCTAATAAACTCTGAAAAAGTCAGCCGTTTTCTGCCGGTATTGAGAAATGAACCGGCGACCTTCAGGTTACAAGTCTGACTCTCTAACCATTAGGCCACGACTGCCCCCATAAATCTCAGATTTAAAACCGGCTCCAATATTAAACACTCACAGGCTGCATCATGTCATATAAACATCATCATTAAGATATGAACAGAGATTGTCTTCTCTCAGATTAGCCCAAATAACACTTGACCTCTGCAGTTCTTGTCTCAAGCGATGAATTCATACGTGGCGTTGTGGTCGTTCCCCTTGAGGGTCTTTTGTTTTGACTGTAACTATTTCATACTTGCTTAGCTTGACTGTTGCCTTGGGCTACAAATATTCCTATTATCGTCCTCTCTGAGATCATATTAAGTGTGCTTTATAATCCTCTCTAATGGGGCTATATATCTGTCTCGCCCTCTTTTCTCTCTGTCTCTCATAAATTGACACTCAGAGCGCTGTGACATTATTCTAGGAGTTAATTGCTAGTTTTGTGTTAATTCTGTCTCAGTTTCTCTGAGCACCGTGATCTCCATCTGTGTCCTCACTGACCTTTTTCCTTAAAACTAAATCTTGACATGTCATTGAGAAGATGTCAGATTTGCACGTCGATCTGCCAATCAGATCGCAGAATAAATGACCCGACTGCAGCTGCATTCCAGCAATAATAAAATGGCAAACTCCATTGTCTTGCTATGGCTAATTTCAGAGCTAGCAATTTATGTATCCTAAACATACACACATAATATTTTCACACTTTTGATTAGAACACAGTTTGATTGGAAAAGACACACAAGAAAGGTATTCTGCTCACAAGTGATATTTACCTTGATTATAGTTTTCTTCACACATCTCATCTTTCATCTCAAGTTCTTCATTGACACTGTTGTCTCACTTGCTAAAGAAGTACATTAACTTTATTATAGAAATGACGCCACAACTGTCATCAAGGACAGTCACCATTAAAAAAAAGAAATATAAATTGTCTAAATAATAATTATATATAATTGTCTAAATAAATATTAAAATGTTATCATAGTTTTATCATTTTAAGCCTGAAAGTCTGGGACTGGGACAACAGTAAAACAATAAGATCTAAAAATAACATTCATATGAAAACTGGCAAAAATAAACAATGAAGAGAAATAAAATTAGTTAAAAATCAACTGGGACATAAAACTGCTAGAAGTTGAAGTAACACCTCTTAACCATCTTCATGAGGCATTTCATTAGCATTTCATTAGTATTTTATAGAAGTTTGCGGCTTCTTTCTCCCAGGGGTCTGATTATTACTGAAAGACACACGTGAACAGATCAAACTGGCTTCTCTCTTCCATCTGTGAGACCCTCGTCCATATGTTTCTCTGTCTCACTTTTGCCTCTCTTCCTTCTCCGTGTCCCTGTCTCTTCATTTGCATGTTCCTCTCAAGCGCTCTTGTCCTCCTCCCTCTTGAGTGCTCCTCATCTCTTCCCTCTCTTCTTTTCCTGAATCATTTTTTTGTGCGTTTTCATCTCCATCCTCCTTGTCAAGTCCTCTTGTCTTTGTGAGCGATGTGACTTGGCCTCTGTTCTCTGAGGAGAGCGGCTGTTGAGTTACAGAGCAGAAAGTTTTGTGGACTTCACTTTGGATTTCTCTGCCTGTCAGTTTCCAGGCTCAGGGTCACCGAGGGTCTCCGGGGGTCGGCGGGGTCAAACCTCCGTTTCGCTCCCGTGGCTTTGGACAGCTCTACTGCGGTCAGCCCACATAAACGCTTTGGTTCAGCATGTTTAGGCTTGTATCTTGTCCTCACTTGAAGAAAAAGACACTGATTCAAAGGAAACTCTCATCCCTGCATATGTGTGTGTGTCGTCTAATCTTTTTCATGGCTGTGAACAAGTGTTGTTCGTGTTTTCCTGCTCCTCTTCAATAATAATAGACCTCTCCAGATCGCTCTTCACTCCGGGGGATTGTCAAATACGTGCGGTGAAAACAGGCTTCAGTCTCAGAGATGAGTCTCGTCTCTCTGTGTCCCTCTTTGCCCTCCTCATTCAGCGTTTATCTCAAGAGCTTCTCCAAATATTTATCCTCCGACTCCAAGAAGGTTTCGTTTCTGTCTTTATGAGTTCTCACGTTTACTAAACTAACAAGACACAATTTCACATTTTGTTTTTCAGATTATATTGTCGTTATTAGCAGATATTTTGGTGTGCTGGTGAAAAGCTGTTCTAGTTTATGTTTATTCACAAGTAATTACCAGCTAGCCCTTATGCCACCATTTTTTGGTGGTAACTGGTTTTATATTGTTTCTAACTGGTCCAAGCAGATCATTTATGATCTTGTGTTAGTCCAGGCTGGTTTAGATGGTTAAATCAACTGGATTACCTGGTAATGGGTTTGGTTTTGAACTGGTAGACAAGGATGCAGGATGGTGCTGTTAGACTGCTGTGGCCCAGCCAAAAATCAGCTTGACATACTTAAGCTGGCATTGAACTGGTTCCTGGTTCAACAAAAAACAGTGATATGAACATATATTTGATTAGAAAGTTTGAGTGAAAAAACTTTCCCAAATTTGTTCGAATCCTGAAGGAGTGTATTTGGCACAGAAATACTCCGTCATACGTCCAACGTTTTTTGAATTTTTAGCCATGTTTAGCATGAGAATCCAACTCTTTAACAGTGTAAATAAGTCAGAATGCATGAGAACCCCCCCCCCCCTTTAAGTTTAGGTATTGAGTAGGATTAAGGGATGTAGAATATGGTCATGCAGAATAAGGCATTAATATGTGCTTTATAAGTACTAATAAACAACCAATATCATAGTAATATGCATGAAATATGGTACACAAAATATGGTTAACTAGGAACACACACACACACACACGTTAGGTTTTTGTGTTTTATGGGGACTTTCCATAGACATAATGATTTTTATACTATACAAGCTGTAAATTCTCTGACCCCTACACTAACCCTACCCATCACAGATATGGCAAGCCGTTTTGACTTTTATTCATTCACAGGATATGAATTCTTGATATCAACAATTCAATTTTCACTAGTTAAAATGCTAATTCTTGATATCAACAATTCAATTTCAACTAGTAAAAACTCTAATTCTTGATATCAGTAATTGTATTTTCACTAGTAAAATGTCACCATAGGCTACCATTAACATTCAATTGATGATATCAGGAATTTAATTCTTGATATCAACAATTCAATTACCACTAGTGACAATGTTAATTTCTGATATGAATGTGATTGTTACTAGTAAGAAAGCCATTTTAGATATCTGAAATTATATTGATATCAAGAATTGAATTGTTGATATCAAGAATTCAATTTGAATGGCAGCCTATGGTGACATTTTACTAGTGAAAATACAATTACTGATATCAAGAATTAGTGTTTTTACTAGTGAAAATTGAATTGTTGATATCAATAATTCATATCCTGTGAATGAATAAAAGTTAAAATGGCTTGCCATACACAGAAAACTTTCTGCACTTTTACATTTTCGAAAAACATCATATAATATGATTTATAAGCTGTTTTTCCACACACACACACACACACACACACACACACACACACACACACACACACACACACACACACACACACACACACACAGGTCCCCACGATGTAGGTGATCTCAGGTTTTACCATTCTTATTGGGACATTTGGTCCCCACAATGTAATATAAACCTGTACACACACACACATACATACACACACACGCATGAACTTGTAAATGGAATTTGCTGCTTGATTTCTTGATATTTAACAAAAAGCCTGAATTTCACCAGCTTGACTTACACTGAACCCACCGGTTTTTGTCCTTTTCCTCCCTATTTTCTTTTTTTTTTTTTTTTTTTGATTTTTCTTCCACACTCTTGCTCCATTTCACGCTAGTTTTCCCGTTCACTCTGTCAGCAGCCTTCTGGACCCACAATCCCTCACGTCCTGAAAGTGCTCAAGCATGATGGATGCACAGGTGCTCTGTGATGTATCCATCCATCCATCCATCCACATATTCTCTCTCCCTCTCTCTCTCTCTCTCTCTCTCTCTCTCTCTCTATATATATATATATATATATACATACATCCTTTTCATTTATTTCTTTATAAATCAGTTTTTTTTCTCCTGTTATATTTTAACCAGATGGCGTCACTCAGTCTATGTTGCTGAAGTGTTTGAACTCGTCAATGTTTCACAAAGAGCATATGTAATGTTTTAGTTTAAAAACAGTTGAGGGCCCTTTTCTCAGATTCTGCACAAACACAGCTGAAGTTTCATGGTGATAGTCTGTCTTTGTCAAAGTGTCAGTGCGTTTGTCGCAGAGCAGTAGATTGATCCCCCTCTTGTCAATGTGAAGTCAGTGAGGAGCTGTTGCAATGTGCTGCTAAAAGCAAACAGATTCTGCCGATGACAGAATGACACATCCAAACAAGACAAAGAAAAGAGTTTCAAACCCACGGCTTGGGACAGGCAGACATGGAGTTTGTTCATGCTGTCACAGTCTCAGTATGTATATACAGTACTGTGCAAAAGTCTTAGGCATGTTAGTATTAAAAAGAAAAGGGTTTTAAGCCAGTTATTTATATATTTTGCTGTAGTGTGTCACTAGGAAATATCAGTTTACATTTCTAAACATTCTTTTGCCATTAATTTTAATAATCCAGTGAGATTTTTGTCAACAACCAAGTCTGACAAAAGCAGGTATGCTCCACATGGATCTCACCATCATTGATTACATTAAAAACAGAAAAAAAACTGAGACAGACCAAGTCCAGAAGAACTGTGTAAACGTCTTCAAGACGGTCTGTCACCATGAGGGCTAGCATTAGCTGTTTAGCACTGGAGCTCAGGAGCAACTGAAATGGAAAGTGTTGCACTTCACTTTTTACTCATGATTTCTTCCTATTTGTTTTAGTACTGAAACGTAACAAGCTCAGAAAGACAATTGCGTCAGTCTCCTGAGGAGGTTTCAAGAAGTGTGAAGAATATGAGCTGCTGGCCAAATGCAAATTTCTGCAGAGACAAGCGGCAATGAATTCAACTACATTTGCATTTCCTGAAGGAAATACTAGGGTTTGCAAAGCAGCAAAAGAACAGTGTTAAGGTTTTAGGTAATCTGAGCTTCAAGGCTTTAATTCTGTGTAAATGACACTCAGCTCACTATTCTGTTCATTCGTCTCACACGAGAATAAACATAAGCAATTTTTCCACTGCAGGAACTTTCCCCAGGAACTAGGGACTTTGGGATGGTACTCGGTGTGTTTTGACTGCAGGGACCAGGGTCTAAATGAAGTTCCGGGTAAAAATTTCCCCCTCAGAAAGTCCCTGCTCACGAGGTAGTACTTTTTCAAAGTTCAGGAACTTTTGGGGGTGGGACTTGGGCACTGAACATGCTGATTGGTTGAGTTCATGCAGCATTTTGATTGGTTAACTCCACACAGCATTTTATTTCAACCACCATTTTTAAAAGTCTGTTGCGGTGAGTGCAGTAAGAGTTGTTTGCTATTCGAATTAACAATGAAGTTTAAAAAATACAACTGATGGACCGACAACACAGTTCATGCTTTATTAAGCGTACAGTATATGCGTAGGATGAAATCCAGCGCAAACTGGAAAGTCGCGCACAGTCCCATGTCACCGGACTAATTTGCCTAATCTTCACGATACTTTAGACCACGATGGAAACGCAGACAGCAACAGGTCTGGGGGAAAAAAGTTCCTGGGACAAATTCTGGGTAATTTCGGTGGAAACGCGGCTATAGTGACTGTGCATTGTAAATATGGCTATAAATATATGGTAAAATATATGAAAAAAGACAAGACCAATCACAATTTAGTATGCAAATATTAAAATGACCTCATTGTTGGTTACAACATTGCACATTCTACGTGTATAGACTGCAAACAATAAAAACAGCTAGCACACAAGCTACATGCACAGTGGGAGAGCAGCAGATAGCCACCAAATCCTGTTCACATCCCAGTCAATTAGCAGAGATACGACCAGATCAAAGAGTTATCAGGGTTTCCATAGCACTCAGAGAGAAACAGCCAATGAGAGAGAGCCATATGAATCAGTTTCAAATCAGCCATCATCCAGGATTCACAGATACATAATTCAAGCTGTGAACACTGTGAAAATCCCTCTGTGAAACAATACCCAGTTTCCCATCTCCATCTCCATCCGTCCAGCCAAAGCAAGTGAAAATCTCACGGCAGCTGATCTGAGAGCTGATGAAGATGGCAGCTGATCAGTATTCACTTCACTCTCATCGTGCTGCAGATCCTCTGCTGACTGAGCCGTCTCCATCCAAATAAACGTGCTTGTGTTTTAGGCCACGGAGAAGCTCATTCAGCTCTGAGCTATTACGGACCTGCTGCGAATTACCCTCTGTGATCTGTGCATTCAGATTCAGTGACAGATTAGAAGATCCTCACACTGAGTGAATAAACCCTCATAGACACAGATCCAACAGGGAACAGTGACAGTGTATAACAGAAAGATAAACTCACTGAGTACGTTTGAATGCGTCTTTATCCTAATGACACTCATCAGGTGCAAGAATTCAACAATAAGGTGTTTGTTCACGTCTGAAACGCCTCTCGCCTGACCCGCATGAACGAATTAGAGTGTCTGCCAATACCATCGACCGTCTGAAGCGTCTGCCATATGCACGAGGTTATGAGGAAAAGAAAAGAATGTGTGATAAATGGAGGATATTGATTGGGTGGTTTGTTTATCAAGCATTTGTTCTGCTGCAGGAAAGTCAGAGAGTGAAGATCAGATGTTTCTCAGTGTGTCTGTTGATGTGTCCAGATTAGATATTTTAGAGTCTTTTTGAGAAGCCTTCATGTTTTTGTGTTTGAAAGTCCTAAAAAGCATTAAGAGCAGCTCAAAGAGAAAATGTCACATTACTGCACTTGCGTTCACCTCTAAATTCTTTGTCTAAACTTTTTTTTGTTCACTTTCCTTCAAGCCGAAAGAAACTGAAAAGTCCCTGATTGGCCGAAACCTTTATACACCCTGATAATGTGAGTGTGTGTGCTTCAGTCTTTATCTAATGCTGGCCGTTTCTTTTCATGTGCTTTTGAATTTCGTCCAACAAAACAGAACAAAGGCACCAAAGCCTGAAACTCGCCATTAGACATTTGCCAAGAAACTTTCACAAAAACAGCTCAAGACCTTTTTCTTTTTATCTCGCTTTAAATTTGCCTGTAATGGCCATTTTTATGCACAGACTTTGTAAAAATATGGTTTATTCGTCCTCTTTTTGTGTCATTCTGGCTTTTACTTGTAAGGTTATTGTTAGTATATTGTTCTTCTTATGCCATAAAATATATACATTACATATTGTGGTGGAAATGGAATTTCAGCGCTGAGTGTCAGTTATGCGGCATATAAGATGAAATCTGTCACTTTGCAATAAATAATTTAAACTGGAGTGTTCAACGCACCTCATACACACAAAGGCTCTCATACTCAACCGTGGACTGAGATTTCTGGGTCCTGCTTCCCAAATTCCTGTCCATCTGAGAGACAAAACCACTGCAGCTCAGGACGAACACAATAACTGTGTGTTTACTAGCAACTTTAGCTTCTCATGTGAATCAAGGTCCATTTTCAACCAATATTATGCAGTAGGAACATACTCTCTGTAGGAACATCAGGCCCAATTTTGTTTCATTAGACGGTTCACAAAACTTCTCTTAAAGGGGTCATGAACTGGCTTTTTTTTTTTATTTTTTATACTGTTGTCTGAGGTCAACTTATGATGTTTATCTCTCATCCACCCACAATTAATTGGAATGTTATTTTTTATTACTTGGCCCGCCCGATCGGTGGATATAACCGCGAACCGTGCATCACTAACACACACACACACACATACACACACACACGCACACGCCTCACTGCAGAGTCAGACAACTGAGCATGATCAAAACTTCCGCAATTGTATTTTTCCTTCAAATATCAAGTCAAGAGAGTGAATAACGCACATCAAGAAAGGAATGTTATTTCACTATTTAAGGTAGCCCGTCGGCAGGCCGGTGATATGTTTTGGTAGCCCGTCTGGAAAACACATAGCCCCGGGACGTTAGGCTTTGCGTGCCCTGGCCCATACATGTCCGAGTCTGATCCCAAATCGCAGCACAATGAACCAACAACACCTCAAATAAAGGATTCTCCAGCCTGTGACAGCGTGCTAAGTTATGTTCAGTTAGACACGTACACATAATCAATAGATATCAAACGATCTGTAACAATGCAATACTATAACATATAAAAAACATTTTTTACTCACATAAGTGTGTTGCTTCATTCATTCATGTAATCTCATCCTGTCTGCAAATCCAGTCTCTTGTTTACAAACGAATCCGTGGTGAAATGAAGGAACAAACGCGCAATGTCTTTCCCACGTGAGCTGGATATTCATTAAAAATAAAGTTCATCCATGCATTCATAATATTGGAATCCAAATGGAGCTTATGCAGCATGTTTATTGCTTGGAAGTTCGATCCGGTTTAGCTCCACATAGGCCTATGTTATTTATCTATAACATGCCATGCACAAATCGGTGGACGGGGCTACAGAATCAGGCGTTCGTCTTCTTCGGGTTAAGGCGGTGTTTCACCACACTCTGACGTCACAGCTTGGCACATTCTGAGATCAAGCGTTTGCTGAGCCAGCTGTCAATAAAAGCTTTTCCTTGACTAACAAGGAAGTTTTCAGCTCCGAAACTTACAGGATATTCTTTTATCACGATGAACTTTTATATATCAAAGGCTGAATGAAAAGTTGATTTCTCAATTCATGACCCCTTTAAATTACATTATCAAAGGCACGTTACAATATAAATAAAATTAAAAAGCAAGTGAATGAGATCTTGAGTTTAAGCCATTAAAATCCCTAGACGATGACTGGACAACTGTCATAAACTGAATTATATTGCTTCAGTTTTACAAGCATATTGCTAAATTTTCCATGAATAATCAATATTTTTGGGTCTGCCATCATCTTTAGATTCAGTCATATTTTTAATATATTTTTTTTTCAACCCAAAGTTTGAGTTTGAGAAAAATGGTTAATAGTTTATTTTTGATGTCTTGACTTACAACTGGTATTTGAACTCATTGTTATGCTTTACTGTATTTAAACAGACAGATAACTGAACACAACAGTATGTTCACTGTAGTTTTGGGCCATTTTGTCCTCATCTAACTGTAGGAATTTATCCAAGAAGTGTCCATGTGGGAAACTAGAAGCATGAATCAACCTTTAGGATTTCTGCCAGCTGGCATTTCTCAAAGCTACTGAAATTGTTGTTGTTTACATTCAAATACAGTTTAGTGAAGTGAAGTGAAGTTTCCTCGCTGCTTTCACTTTCTGCTCTGTGCTGGATGTGTCAGGAAAAGCATCTGCATTTTTCTTTTCATTCTATTTTTAACAATGTGACATTTCTGAAAGACGTGACAAAACACTGAAACCAGAGCCCAATGACTGACCAGTCTGAAACCCGCTGGAAAATGACAGCTCTCGACTGGAAGAGGTCATGTCACAACTTCCCCTAAGATTGTAGATCTGAAGACAAACAGATCAACACTGGCTAGTTCATTTGGCAGAGTGACGGAACTTCAACTGAACGAGTCAACTCGTGTACTACCAAAACACACCAAGCTACTGAGAATTTTCTATTTTAGAGAGAGAGAGAGAGAGAGAGAGAGAGACAGAGAGAGAGACAGAGAGAGAGAGAGAAAGAGAAAAGAGTTAAAGGAAGGAAATGTTTCTCACTCTTTTTTATCTTTGACTTGAAAAAGTGACAGTTTAAGTTCATGATCAAACAGTCTCATAAGGGAGGAAAACTCTGTTGAGGAGAGAGGAGGGTTTCTTCATTCATGATGTCAACTCTCTCTCACACACACACACACACAAACACACACACACACACACACACACACACACACACACACACACACACACGTCACTGAGTTTTTTGTATTGAATCTGCTTCCACATGTACAAAATCCAAAACAAAATGAAGATTTCATTCTCTCTGAGACACTTCAGATACAGTGAGAATCTCCACTGGTAGATTTTGACATTCTGAACATTTGACAACTGAACTTCTATAGACATCATGCTGTTAAAAAATATAAAAAGACCCATTTTGCTGTTAAATATGAATTTTCAAGATCATTTATTGAAACTGAAGTCAATTGTAATGATAATCGTTATGGAATCACAATCATGAGCTCATTAACATATGACTGTCCACATTTTCATATCTACACCTTCACTGTATTTGCTGTAATAACAGTGAATTATGGTGGTATGTGGAGTCTAGCCAATCATAACCCAGGTCATTAACATTATAATTCTTAAAGGTACAGTAGCAAGAATATGCTGTATGTTTCTAAGGGTTTGAGTGGAAAATGAATTACACCATTAGAACTTCATAGACTAAATAGATAAAAGTGCAGAAAATGTCCCTTTAATGTTTTACATGAAGAACTGCTGATATATAAGCAAAATCTTGAAAATCTCATCCATGAGCAGGATAATATCAATGATCTTGTTTTTCCACATTAAAATCGTTTAACATCTACAGTATTTTTGATTTATGTATTTAACATATTGTTCACTCTCACTTTAACCTCTTTAGTTCAGCTCTTATAGTCGAGTGTTCATCGGTACTGAAGTGTTGTGGGTTTGAGAGTCTCTATAATGACGGATCTCATCTCAGATCTGCTCTTGAGTGGAGAAGCACCAGCAGACATTAGACTTAATGGCCGTTGACACGCTCACACTCTGTAGGTTACATCCAACATCTCACTTGACTTTCTGCAGGATTAAATGTGAAGTTGAATCAGCAATAATTTCCAGAAACAAATCTGACCTGGTTTCTCCGGAATAAATAAGCCGCATTATATGCTGCTGTAGTTGTTGTTATGTTGTTTCCTCTAATATCAACACTGACATTTAGCCAAAGGTCAACAGTGAGGTTAGGGTGGAAACTGTGAAGGGAGTCACTAGTTACCCGCCGAGTGCTAATGAGGTGTATGCGTTGTTGTGGCCGAGTGCCAAAATGTAGGGTGTTGAAATCCCCAGAAACATCCACTCACCTTCAAAACAAACATGAGAGTGTTACTGGGTTTAATACAGTTTTTTGCTAAGGTACTACATAGAAATATGCTAACAAATTCTCAAAACACATAAATGTGCAAAATTCTAGCAAACACCCAGGTTACCCTAGCAACCACTCAGAACACCTTAGCAACTGTATCATAGCCTCATTAGCACCATAACAGCAAATTTAAGTCATGCAAACACTAATTTTTCTTAAAAATGTAAAAATCTAGATTAATTGTGTCTCATGGTGGTCAGAACCCTTATTTGGCTGTGGTTTGAGTTTTTTAATGAATGTTCAGAGCAAAATAACAATCAGGAAGCTCGCCTGTTCTCCTTTACACTTGCTAAATTTATTTTGATGTGGGAATGTTTTGGGTTTATGAATGTTTTAGCCTCAATTAAGCTCAAAAACAAAGTTTGGCAGGAATAAAAGAAGCAAGGAACATGCTGTGCCATGAGGAAGAGAAAAATGAAGCGGCCAAACAAACAATATGTTGCTTCAACTCTCTCGTTTATGAAACGTTGCTTCATACTTTTTCAGGAAGTACCAAAAAAAAAAGCAACTATTAATTATCCCTACGTTTCCTGAAGCACATTGTGTGTTTTCGTCTGAACACGCTGCTGTGGAAGTGCCTGACGATGCAGTTTAATAGTTTACTAGAACTGAGGGAATTTTCTCAGAGACACTGAACTTTTTTTCATTCTGTTCAACCGTCCCTTGGCGCATTGCTAAATATGCTGTGTCTTCCCAGCAGTCTCTGCTGATAATTTCACAGTCACAGATATGAAAGTGCACGTTCACGGTTTTGAATATTTTTCTATTTCTGCCACTCGTACACTTACCATCTCAACGTCAGCAGAGAGACAAAAAGTCCAATAACAAGCAGCTTCGCCTTTCCTCCTCTTCCAATTACTGATAAAGACGAATAGCAAATAGAGAGCAGAAAACTGCTGGAGTGTTTCAGGACAATGTCTGTAGCTCACTGATCTGTGTCATAATAATTCCACCCGGCCTGTCGCAACGGTCCTGAACACTCCCTCACAGGAGCCCAGAAGAAAAAAATGTTTGTGTCCCTCCGTTGTGCTCCGGTGCCTCTCTGATTTGTAGTGAGTACCTGAATTTGACCACTTCTCACTGTTATTGCCTCTCGCCTCTAAAGACTTCTCTCCATTTCAGCAGCTGTGATTTGTGGAAGAGCAGAATAGGCTGCAGACATCATTAGAGAGAGCTGATACTAGCGGGATGCTCCAGCTGGAGCAGTAATAGCGCTTATAGTGGCTCACACTGGCTGAAATTGCGATTGATTGTGTTATCAGGTTAAGAACGGGAATGCTGTGGATTTGATGGGGGCTGTGAGGAGAGAGACTGGGAATGTATGAGGAACGCTTACAGGTGTCAAGTCTGGGAATGACACAGGGAACTAAATAAAGTGTTATGAAAAGGGTTATGAAACGGACAGGACATTACGTTACAGCACACCTCAGTCACATAGAGAAGACAATCTTCTCGAGTTTTAGAAAAGATCTCAATAATGTCTCAAACTGTGCTCAGATTTGCCCATAAATAGTGTCAGTCTGCAATCAAAAGTTAAAGATCTCAATATGAACTCAAACATCTCTTCGGATCGGAGCTGTTGTCCACATTCTTTAGTAGATCTATACTCTTATTTTACATCAACATTGTCTCAGCTGTGTTTATTTTTAGATCTCCCAATGGAGACTAGTCTAAATAAAACAGATCCAGTACTCCATTAGGACTCTTGAGCAATGAACGAACAAATCTGAACCATAACATTGGCTAATACTATTGCTATAGTGAAGCAGTTTGACTTCAACCAGTTTTCAGAAATCTAATCTTGAGTATTAAAGCAGTCAAAAGGTTTATTGGTTGTTGTAACGGAGTATGTTGATATGGGAAGAAGGAGGCGGGAACCGGCGAACGTTAACAAACTCTAATCAAACAAACAAATAAACTGAAAGTAAAAGCGGCAGCCCCTCACGTACGACTACCGCGCACACACATAACAAAACGTAAATAAAACACAACACACAACATCATGAGCTGGCGCTCATCATCAAATCACTCACCAGCCTCGTGTCGCTCTCACGGCTCTCGCTCGCCCGGCTCGTCACATACCCCCATCGCCCCTCGCAGGCTGGGGGGTACCCACGAAACTGCGCTCTACTCCCCCCCCGGGGCCAGTCTCGGCGGCCGCAGCACCTGGGGGTAAGGACAGATGAGACGAGAAAAAAGGAGCTGGAAGCATGAGGAGCAACAGAGACGAGAGAGGGAAGAGAGGAAGAAAGAAAAAAAAAATTTCTGGTCCGGTTCCCGGACACACTGCCGCTCGGTCCTCAGCCAGCCGAGAGGCTCTTCCTCGCGGTGCCATGCGATGGTACTGGACGCTCGGTGGACGGCTCGATCCTCCTCTGCCCCCTGGCGGCCGCCAGTGGCTCCTCCGGTTAAGGGCAGCCGGCAGCAAGTCCCACGCTCCCTGCTCCTCCCCATCATGGCGGACGGCAGCAGGCTCCGGCCCACGGCAAACGCCGGCGACTCCTCCACTCCCTCTTGGACGGCAGCCACCCCACCTCGACCCAGGGGCACGGCAGCGAGTTCTCCGTCCCACCGGTCTTCACTCGCTCCAGCACCACCGCCTCGGGCAGCCACTCGTGGTCTTCTCTCTTCCGCGCTGCCCGACCTCCTCAGCACCGTGATTCCCCTCAGCAGCGAGGGCTCTCCGACAGCATGTCCGTCCTTCCTCCCGGGTTTCGGCACCAATGTAACGGAGTATGTTGATATGGGAAGAAGGAGGCGGGAACCGGCGAACGTTAACAAACTTTAATCAAATAAACAAATAAACTGAAAGTAAAAGCGGCAGCCCCTCACGGACGACTGCCGCGCACACACATAGCAAAACGTAAATAAAACACAACACAAAATCCAGGCCTGGTCCTCTCTCCTCCTTCACTGTCGTCGCTCCTCATTTTATGCTTTTATGCGTCCGAGCTCCTCCGTGAGAGATCCGAGACCGGTGTGACACGCAGCTGGCGCTCATCATCAAATCACTCACCAGCCTCGCGTCGCTCTCACAGCTCTCGCTCGCCCGGCTCGTCACAGTTGTCAATATTAATAAATAATTTGACAGTAACACAGCTCTCTTGTTGATGGGAGCAAATGTTCAATGCAGTTCTGATATTTAAGATAAATGAGGGAACGCGCTGAATCTTTAGTGAATGTGTGACATGAGCACAGAGCTTCATGGAGAGGTGGAGTGAACTGTGATAATGTGATAATGAGATGAGCTGAGAGCATCTGTTTGACCCTCTCTGGAGGCTTTTCTCCTCAGGCACCACTGCAGCTCCATGAAGGGCTGCTCTCTTCAGCCCCCGCTGCCTGTGTTAAGAGCTCAGATGTGAGAGCAGACCGCAGGGCGTCAGGGGTGCTGTGGACCGAGAACGAGTCTCTCCACTTTTACTATGAACACACACAGACCCAAACGCTTCCCTCTCTCCTCATATTCAGCCTCATGTGCTCCTGAGCTTAATAAAGGTCAGTGGTGAATGAGGGTCGACATTCTGCTGTTCACTATTTCTGTGGTATTTCAGGTTTCTGTGTAGTTTGAGTGTGTCTCTGAAGACAGGAGTCGTGACCACATATTGGGCCAGATTTACTAAACAGGGAAAATGAGCACGAGAGCGCAATTCCAAAAAATGGGAATGGGAGTGAAGGTTCTGCGCATGATCTACTGACGGCATGCAAATTAAAGAGCAGCCGGATCATTTCCATAATGACCAACACAATCTACCAGTTAGCATCTGGGTTAAGACATGCTTTTTTTGGGCGGTAAATAATGGTGCAAACAAAAGTACATAGATACTTTAAATTTGATACCTTTCGACTCTCCTTGCTATAGTTTTGGAGTTATGAACCTTAAAATTTGTGTATGTCACTCAGAAAACAACAGTTTTAAAAATGCCTTCCGGGTGTCAAGGACTGAACAAAAAGGCTACCTTTGTTCCAAATGCTGTAACTTTTGATTACTTTATGCTATGCTATCCAGATGCAGACCACGTATAGGGGAACATCACCAAAAAAGAATTTTTCTGCTCCCCTATTTCCTTCCTGAGTTATTGCATGTCAACTAAGAAAGATTTGTAAAATTATTTGTAAAAATTTTTCTAAACTTTTCTAAAAATATAAAAAGTGTGCTAACAAATGATACCTACCTTTTGACTCTCCTTTCTGTAGTTTTGGAGTTATGAGTCTTTACTTTTGTGTATGTCACTCAGACAAAACAACTCTAAAAATGCCTTCAGGGCTTAAGGGGTTAATATGAGAAAAAGCCACAAGAGCACATATTTCATTTGTCTGAAATAAAAACAGTAATTTTAGGTCTGTTGCAATTTATTCAACAGCGTGATTCAATCAAACAACTTCGTACTGAACTGACATTTGTTGCCCAATTAGCCAACAAAACTGCACCAATTACGGCAAACTGCAAACTGAGTCTCCACATGCAGAAACATCTGAAGCAAATCAATGCAAATTGGGCAGATCATTCTGAAAATTAATATCCAGGTGAGAGACATTAAGGTCTGGAAACATTGCAGATCAAGCCTTCATGATTTACCCCAGTAGAAACCACTGGAACATCTCAACATGAAAGTCCTTTTGATCAGCAGCTGATGAAACTCTCTGAACCTGTTCTAACTCCTGACTTTGACAGGCACCTTGCTATGAGGCGACAGTGCTCGTCACTTTTATACAATGTCTGAATTATAAATTCATTAACAGTTCATTAAAAATCCATTAACAGATAAAACAAAAAACACCCATCTACCAATCATCTGTCCAGTTATATAAGGTAACTCTGCCATCACACATACAGAACTGGAAAGTTAATTAATATGATATGTATAAGTTGTATGCATTTTAATGGTATTACAATTCAGACATTAAATAAAAAATATTTTCAATGTTATTGGCTTATGGATATGTTTATTGTTAACATGTCCATTTTTTCAGTGCATACTTAAATGCAAAAATAATATATAAATAGTAAACTATAAGTATGATGTTAAAGGGATACTTCACCCTAAAATGAAAAATTAAGTCATCATTTACTCACTCTGGTGTTGTTCTAATGCAGTATGCCGGTTTTTCTTATATATTTTATAAAAAAAAAAAAAAAAAAGTCCCACTCATGCTCTTCCATATAATAGCGGTGAATAGTGACCAGTGACCAGTGACATGAAATACAATGCCTAGAAATCTCAAAAAAGCATCCGTGTACTTTCTTCACTGAGTTGAATATCTCCAGACCAGAGACCTCAGAGAAGAAAGAATATGGATTGTATTTCATGTCGCATTTTTCTTAGTCTTGATTTCTCACAACTTCTGTGCTTTTCCTAGGTGGACTGAACTGCGACGCTAATAGCGTCACAATTATATTCTATTTAGTCGTTTCTGTCATGTCTGTATGAATTCTAGTTAGTTACTATGGTTTCAGATTAGCTAATTTTCGTCTAGCTGTTCCTGTTTAGTCTCCTCATTTACTATGTGTATTTATACTCCCTTTTCTGTCCTTTGTTAGTTATTGTTTGTGTTGTACACGGATACTCTTCCTGCGTTTGCTCTTATATTAAAAGACTGTATTTCAAACTATCTTCTTCATCATGCACTTTCTACAGCCACCTAACCGTGACAAATAGGGTCTCACAAACACGCATGTCGAAACGTCGAAAGTCAGATTTTTTGTTAAATAATACATTACATTTTTTTTTTTTTTTAAATCAAGCTTGATGCTATTCACTGACATTATATGGATAAGCGCGAGAGGGACATTTTTAAAAAATTCTCCTTTTAAGGTCCGAAAAAGAAAGAAGGGCATACGGCATTAGAACAACAGCAGGGTGAATAAATGAACACTTAATTTTTCATTTTAGGGTGAACTATCCCTTTAAGTTCATTTAAAAAAAGAATACACTACTCACAGTAAATAAAAACTATTAAACTACTTTAAACTATTAAACTTACTGAGAGTATTCTTTAAATGTACTTTCATAAACTAAAAAAAATGGGTTAGAAGGACATAACTATTATACTATAGTTATAACTAGTAAACTAACAGTGTAAGTGCACTTGTAGTAGTATAGTTGCAATATAAAGAATACGATTTATTCAAAGTTTACACTGTTACACTTAAAGTACACTTATGTAGTTTAAGTATACTTACAAGTATAGTACAAGTGCACTTAGAATTTTCTGAATACATGCATAGGTGGACAAGGTACATTACTTGAGTAAAAGTACTATTGGGCAAATATCACTCTGTTACAAGTGAAAGTTGTAAAGATAGATGACTTAAGTAAAAGTACAGAAGTACGTGGTTTTAAAAGTACTTAAGTATCAAAAGTAAAAGTAAACACATTATTTTATTATTGTTGTATGAGTGCACGCTGTGCCATCATGGTGGTTTAAACCAGTCATTGATGCTCCATCTGACATGCTAGCATACAACTACCTTGAACTCATTTAAATAATTATTTAAAAGTTACAAATCTTATCAAAGTCGAAATCATACTAGAAAAGAAATGTTTCTACATTGTGTTTATTTGACAAGATTATGCTAAAACATATTTCTGAAAGAACTTCAGTTAACATTATTAGCCCAACTACGTTTTTGCATGCTAACCAACGTCATTGTCGAACTTTATCCACTTATCCACAAGGCTATGGCAACTTGGCGGGCAAATCCATAAAAAATCATTTGACCGACCATACTTCATACCAGTGTTATTTTTGACAGCAAATTTTGATTTAGTTTTAGTCATAGTCATTTGACTAAAATGCCATTTAGTTTTAGTCACATTTTAGGCATCTGAATTGTTTTAGTTTTAGTCTAGTTTTAGTTGACTAAATATAATAAATAAATAAATATAATAGATTAAATCGACTAAAATTCAGTATTTGTGCTCTAGCGTCTGAGAGGCAGCTTTCTATGTGCGCACAGAAAACCGTATTGAATTGAGCTCTCTTTCGTGTTGTCACCCTTTTTCAGATTTATATGTCTGCTTTTCTCTTTCTCCCAGACATTTACATTTTTGAGCGTTTTATGAGACATGCAGCAAGTGTATGCCAACTTATGTCCCGCTGGGTAGATCAGCATGTTACAATTCAAATGTGCACATCTCACGCAGGACATAATTTCTGACTGGATCTCGCCCAAATCGTCCCTCCCTAACATTTTCATCTCATTTTTATTCGTTGACAAAAATGTCAATAGATTTTTTGTCATAGTGTTTGTCATTCAAAACTGTATTTAGTTGTCGTCTCGTTTTCGCCAGTGACGAAAATTGACGAAAATTATTCGTCAACAAAATTAACACTGCTTCATACTGAAACTTAAGCTCTAAAATCACAGACAATTTCCAATTCAAGCTTTCACTAGAAATTAAAAGTTTAGACACCTCAATATGCTTCTGCAGGCTATTAAATGGTTCGTTTTAGGCAAACAAAGCAAACACATAAAATGAAACAAATATTTAATCTTTTCAGAAAACTGAAACATACTTTCTAAGTATGGCTATGTGGGCGCGCACTGTGCCGACTTGAGTAACTGCCGCTTTCTATTTTGCCATCAACTGATAGGTGTTCAAAAAATGCTTGGAAATCATTGAACTTCACATGACCCTACAAGAGTGATTATAGGCAAAAACAAAAACAAAAAAAAACAATCACGTTTTAAAGATCCGGAATGTTTCATCCACTGACTTTCAAAGCTTCTACATACAAATGACTTTCGACTTCAAGGACCTTGATAGAAATGTAGTGGAGTGAAAAGTACGATATTTGTCTTTCAAATGTAGTGAAGTTAAAGTCACAAGTTGCCAGAAAAAATAATACTCAATTAAAGTAAGTGTACTTAAGTACAGTACTCAAGTAAATGTACTTCGTTACTGTCCACCTCTGAATACGTCAGTATAAGTCAAGTATATTTAAGTGTAATTTTTTGTATATTTACATTTAATTTTGTAATATATCTGATTACCCTGTTGAAAAAAACCAGCATATGCTGGTTAGGTATGTTTTGAAGCATGACAGCTGGTTTGAGCTGGTTTAAGCTGGTCCTAAGACATTAGCTCCAACTCAGGACTTATAACCAGCTCAAGACCAGCTTAAACCAGCTCATGACCAACAGGACCAGCATAAACCAGCTCAAACCAGATGCCATGCTTCAAAACATACCTAACCAGCATATACTGTTTTTTTTCAACAGGGTAGTGCACAAAAAGTAGACTGAAAGTATACTCTCTTATTTTTAGTTTAAAAGATGTTTACCAGTAACACACTTGAATAAACTTCTTTTTTGTAAAGGCTGACAAAACGTCCTATTGAGAACATGAAATATAACAAGTGTTTCATTTTACTAAGAAATACCAAACAGAAATCAATTCTGATCAAGCAACAATTGAAAGCTAGATGTTGAAAAACGCAGGCACAGAAAGTTCTGGAAAATCAAAGGAAAGATCTACACTACAAGACAGGATTAAAACATTGAAATGTCAAATAGCAAGAGAAACACACTTTATGCACTCAGTATACTCAGTTTAGGGTACTTTCATGTACATCTATTTCCTAATCGGTTTAATCCATTGATAAATGTTCTGTCAATACTGTAATCCTGTAATGCTGTTGAAGGTGAAACTAGACGTATATGTGTGTGAAAGTGAACAGCTGCTCTGTCAGTCGTCCCTACAGACCTTCATCACATCACATCAGTTCAACATGCTAAACAGACTCACACTAAAAGAGCCCAGCACTGCAGTCAGGCCAGTTTAACTCTTATCTGAGTTGTAAAACAGAGGAAACAAGACAGAGCTTATAGCATTAACAGCTGAAGTGTTTACAGCCTAAAGCGTTGACCACACTAATGCTGGACTGAATGTTTTCTATTGCTGTTTCTGGGCTACTGAGAACTTTTTAGCTGCTTTAATAGGAGAGATGCTATTCTGTCAGCCATGACTGCTGGTATAAAATGTCTATTCCTAAACAAAAGTCAGATTCTAAGAGTCTTAGATGTTTCTAATGATACACAGGTTTTACATATTTAATAATGGCTATATAGTGCAGTGAATCCTAGCTACCATGAAGTGAAGTTAGCATTAGCATTATATTTCAGGGTTTTAATGCAGGGTTGTCAACACTCACGCATCTGGTGTGAGACACACGCTTTCAGGCTCTGTCTCATGCTCTCACTCTGCCCAAGTAAATATCACGCCAAATTGGCAACCCTGCTTTTGATATGAAACAAAGTCTAAGCTTTTAAAGGGGGGGTCTAATGCTATGTCATGCATTCAGACTTATTTACACTGTTAAAGAGTTGGATTCTCATGCTAAACATAGTCAAAATTTCAAAAAAAGAGTTGGACGTATGACAGAGTATTTCTGTGCCAAATACATTCCCTCCGGATTCGAATAAGTTTTGGAGAGTTTTTTTTGAGTATGGGCCTGTGAGGTCATAATAGGCAGAATTGCTTGTATGGGCACTTCTCCCGGATGAGCGCATGCGGAGCGCGTCCATCAACGAGCTTTGTTCGGGTTACGGAAGCCGTTGGCAGCGCTGGCAATTTGTTTTTAGACCATGAAATCAACAATGTCTCTAAAGAAGTGTGTTTCTGGTTTTGAGGGAAAGATAATCTTGTTCAGCTTCCCAAATAACCCAGCATTAAACAGTGGATGCAGTTTGTTTTTCTGGAGTAGCAACGGAGTTCTGCAAGTGTGTTTGTTTGTTCCCTGTCACGATTCGAAACCGCAGGCGGTGAGTGAAACTGAGATTGGCTGAAACTGTGTGTGTTACCCCCCCTTTAATTTCTAAAAAGTTTTGATATGAAACAATAAATACCGTTTTGGCACACTTAATGTGGCATAACAGTTAAAGCCAGAGCCATTGAAAAACAGAGTTGCGACATGCTATCATCTCGTGGCAGCGCGGTCACGTGGCTCATGGAGCTCTCAAACAAACCAGCGCTGTCAATACATTTGAATGGTTTAAGCGGATAGACAACAGCTTCAGTATACAGGTATTTGCAGCCATTTTTGGTAAATAGTACAGCATAGTGTGCATTGATTATTACGTCGACGACATTTAAAGTATCATTTTATTATGGAGAGGGATGGAGAGGCAACATTGTTAACATTAATGTTAATGTTTTTCTTGTATTTAGCACTCAGGTAATCCTTACTAATTGGTCACACTCATACTTATTGGAGGTCACATACACCGTGACCATACACCGTCCTTAACTATTTTTCAATTAAATAAATGTTCTATATTTTAGTTCAATAATATTTATTGAATATTTTGAGGAGATCCTACTATTTGTGCAATAATTATGGTCCATTAATGACCACTTAAAATATTTTTCTTTTAATATTTTTTATTATTTATATTATAATTAGTCTAGTATTTAAGGTTAAAATAGACAATTCCTTTGCAAAGAGGCAAATTAGAGTCATTTTGTGGCTGGAAAAATAATAATTTTCATTTGTAATGCCATGGTTTACCAACTAGATGCCTGTATGGCTCTTTAATAAATATACATGTATCTAGTCTAGTTGCTCAAAAAAGTATTGCGGATCATAACTGCTTACTTATTTTTAGGTTTTGCATTTGAATAAATATTTAGACATGATCAAACACTAGATTTTTTTAACACTAGAATGTTAATAACTTACATCCTAACATTTTTATCTTATATAAGCATGCACAAGTGAATATTAATGAATGCAAGCAAATATAATTTAACCCAAGAAAATTTTAAGATGGTGCTAAAAAGGCAAACTTATTTTTCCTTATATGTACAGTAGGCTATATACATATGAATTGATACTGAATCAAGATCGAAATTGATATTTGTGCCAACCCCCCCACCCCCCATAAAAAATCTCACTCCAACTTGAACTTAAAAGTTGGCAACCCTGCTTTAATGATCATGATTCCTCACTGAACGTGTCTGTACTGCAGCAGCTGGTTGAGATGAAGTAAATCAGGGTAAACAGGCTCATGTGTTTACATTTCTAACAGTGTATTTTCAGTGCATTGAGGGTGAATAAGCAGGTTGCTATTAATGAACAACCCTCACAACCCCTCACATGTAGAACTAGCTTAAAAAAAAGACAACTACTTCAAACACAGACGCCTTGATGGTTATTAAGTGTACTAATCTAATGAAGAAACTTCATTAAGCCTTTTCAGTGGTTTGGGATTCAGCTTTTTTTCCTCTCAGAGCTCTGTTTCCGCTGAGACAAATACAGTGTAATTGTGGAATTATTAATGGAGTCATAATTAAATCAGGCGACGTGTACAATAACTACAGTATGAAAATGTCTTTGCCTGAGGGTAGAGCTGCACTCTAGATTCAAGGTGATATTTGTTAACAAGGTGTTGGGTGAACAGATTATGTCACATATGGTGGTAATATTTGCATTTCAACTGTTAAGAAACAAAAATGCCTGATTTTTATTGATCTAAACAAACTCTACCCTGCCATAAATACAGAGCTAGTCTAGCTAGTCATGCTGTTCATAAGCAAAACTAAGCTAGTATAGCTGGCCCATCAGCATTACCTCTTCCCATGATGGTAAATGATATACAATATGACTGATATATGACATGATATATACACCGATAAGGCATAACATGACCACCTTCCTAATATTGTGTTGGTCCCCCTTTTGCTGCCTAAACAGCACAGACCTCTCCAGGTATGGACTGCACTAGACCCCTGAAGGTGTGCTGTGGTATCTGGCACCAAGATGTTAGTAGCAGATCCATTAAGTCCTGTAAGTTGCGAGGTGGGGCCTCCATGGATCTGACTTGTTTGTTCAGCACATCCCACAGATGCTCGATTGGATTGAGAATTTGGAGGCCAAGTCAACACCTCAAATTTGTTGTTGTGCTCCTCAAACCATTCCTGAACCATTTTTGCTTTGTGGCAGGGCGCATTATCCTGCTAAAAGAGGCAACAGCCACCAGGGAATACCGTTTCCATGAAGGGTGTACATGGTCTGCAACAATGATTAGGTAGGTGGTACGGGTCAAAGTAACATCCACATGGATGGTAGGACCCAAGGTTTCCCAGCAGAACATTGCCCAAAGCATCACATTGCCTCCACCAGCTTGCTTTCTTCCCATAGTGCATCCTGGTGCCATGTGATCCCCAGGTAAGCGACGCACACGCACCAGGCCATCCGCGTGATGTAAAAGAAAACGTGATTCATCAGACCAGGCCACCTTTTTCCATTGCTCCATGGTCCAGTTCTGATGCTCACTGTTGGCGCTTTCGGCGGTGGACAGGGGTCAGCATGGGCGCCCTGACTGGTCTGCGGCTATCCAGCCCCATACGCATCAAACTGCAATGCACTGTGTATTCTGACACCTTTCTATCAGAACCAGCATTAACTTCTTGAGCAATTTGAGCTACAGTAGCTCGTCTGTTTGATCGGACCACACAGGCCAGCCTTCGCTCCCCACGTGCATCAATGAGCCTTGACCGCCCATGACCCTGTCGCCGGTTCACCACTGTTCCTTCCTTTGACCACTTTTGATAGATACTGACCACTGCAGACCAGGAACACCCCACAAGAGATGCAGTTTTGGAGAGGCTCTGACCCAGTCGTCTAGCACTTTGGCCCTTGTCAAACTCGCTCAAATCCTTATGCTTGCCCATTTTCCTTGCTTCTAACACATCAACTTTGAGGACAAAATGTTCACTTGCTGCCTAATATATCCCACCCACTAACAGGTGCCGTGATGAAGAGATAATCAGTGTTATTCACTTCACCTGTCATAATGTTATGCCTGGTTGGTATATATATATATATATATACTTTCAGCACACCTTAGGAGGGACCCGAGTCATATATTTAGACCAGAATGTCATAAAGACTTGGTTGTGGGCTCTTTTGAGTTGAACCAGTAAACAACCACCAAAAACACCCTAGCAACACCCTAACAACCATCCACAACACATATTAACCATATAGCAACATCACATAGCAACGCTCTGAGATTATTGAGAATAGATAGACAGATAGACAGACAGACAGACTGATCTTTATGAAGTGAGCGTTACGCGCGTCTGAGCTGAATGAGAGCAGGTGTGCGCTGACAGACAGAACCCTGCTGTGAGCAAAACCTCACTTTCAATTCTTCCCGCCTCCTTCTGCCTCGCTTCCTATGTTGCCACAGGACCGTTTGCCCTAAAACAGCTTCAAAGAGCAGTACAGGTATTAATACAGACCATCAGATAGACTTGAATGTTCAGAACTAGACCTCAGGCTGTGTGTGTTTGTGAGTGAAACAGACTGAGGTGTGAGAGACGTGATGAATAATTGCTTTAGTGGAGCTAGTGGAGGTTCTTCTCTCTGAAAACACAAGCTGTTTGTTTATTTTGATCTTGCTGTTTTTCCAGACGCTGTTGTTTCTATCTCCCGCCATTCACTGTCTTCCCCTCACAGACTCCTCTAGCCTCTTTTAATAGCAAATGTGAAACAGTGAATGACAGGGAGAGATAGAATTTCTCCAACTTTGCATCATCATAACGATTTCTGCAATGTTACAGCACTCTGCCAAAAAGAACCTGTTCAATCCAACACAGCAACAGAGTAGAGCTTTATATATCAACTAAAGGTCATTCACCTGCTTATAATGACCTACAGGTAGTGAAAGAAAAAAAAAAGATAAAGGAGTACAAAGATGGTATCAGGTGTAAATATTGTGGTTTTATATTCAAAATTTAGTTTTGCCTCCTTAAGATGAATCACTTGTATTCCTCATTTGTAAGTCACTTTGGGTAAAAGCATCTGCTAAATGAATAAATGTAAATATAAATGTTATTTATACATTTATAATTACTGAACACTAATTCATTCAGAAACGAATAAAGTGACTGCCATTATGAGTGAGTCATTGAATTAAAATGCTGATTCATTCAGGAATGACACTGCTTTGTGTGTAACTAGGAGATGCGCAACATTCTGCTGCTGCTTTGTTTGGAAATATTCTTATTTTTAGTTAAAGGATTAGTTCACTTCAGAATTAATTAAAAATACAATTTCCTGATAATTTACTCACCCCCATATCATCCAAGATGTTCATGTCTTTCTTTCTTCAGTCGAAAAGAAATTACGTTTTTTGAGGAAAACATTCCAGGATTTTTCTCCATATAGTGGACGGCAACCAACGGGTTGAAGGTCCAAATTGCAGTCTCAATGCAGCTTCAGAGAGCTCTAAACAATCCCAGCAGAGGAATAAGGGTCTTATCTAGCAAAACCATGTGTCATTTTCTAAAAAAAAAAAAATGTATTAAAAAATTATATACCTTTTAACCACAAACTGTTCTGCTTTTAACTGCTCTGCAATGGAAGTACCAACCCAGTGCCGAAAAACTCCATCTCATTTTCAAACTTCAAAATCATCCGACATCATTGTTTTACATTTTTTTGGTAAAGGGCGTTTACTTTGCACGTTCGCTTTATTAACACTGGGTCGGTACTTCCACCTACGTCACGCGTGACCTTTTCAGCGTGATTACGTAATACGTGGCGCATCGCAGAGCACTGCAAGATGAGCCTTTGTGGTTAAAAAGTATATAATTTTATATAATTTTTTTTAGAAAATGACAGATGGTTTCGCTAGATAAGACCCTTATTCCTCGGCTGGGATCGTGTAGAGCTCATTGAAGCTGCATTGAGACTGAAATTTGGACCTTCAACCCGTTGGTTGCCATTGGAGTCCACTATATGGAGAAAAATCCTGGAATGTTTTCCTCAAAAAACTTAATTTCTTTTCATCTGAAGAAAGAAAGACATGAACATCTTGGATGACATGGGGACGAGTAAATTATCAGGAAATTTTAACACTGAAGTGAACTAATCCTTTAATGAAGCAAAAACAAAGTAAGTTTCACACTTGCTATTTTTTCTGAATATTATTTTATATTCAGTAAACAACACAACTTGCTCCTGTGATACTGATTAAATATACTATTATGTGCGTTATAGAAGGTCACATACCTGGTTATGTTTGTTACAGTTACAGTTGTAGTAAATAGCATTTTGTCTCTTTACCTCAAACTCTCTGCGTTTCCTTCATTAAAAGTACTATTAAGGTACTTTGATATACACTGAAGGATTATCATATTTCCTTACTGGTTCTGGGCCTTGAGGTGTCTAGACGGGGGTATTCTGGTATTGATCAGGCTTTGTATCTTGAAAGTCCTGACGGAAGGTTGTTGAGAAGTACATCTCTGATTACCATGATAGTTTTGTCTCTCTCCTCAAGGGCATTAGTCGTGTAATTGCTGTATGAGTCTGTATAAAAAGCCCAATTAAAAGAGCATCAAGTCTCTCATCCATAAAGCACATTAACAATGTCTAATTAAACCTGCACTGTCTGATTCTGGTTTACTTTCTGAAGTCATTTAATAGAGCAGGCTCTTTTTGTCATTCACCTTTGTGTTGCTGTTTTCATTGTTCTTTGCCTCTTGAACGAGCTCGTCACTCCATCATCATCTCTGTAAAGATAAAACATTAATCGCGTGTGAAGGTACAGTCCTAATGGGGTCTTGTCATTATCAAGGAAGCGTTTGAAAGCTGTTCACTTTTAAATTGTAATTTTTTTTCCTGCCACATCCCCGCAGATGTATTAGTTGCCATGACAATTGCAGCTTTCCTCCAAAACTCTGCAGTTGCTTTCAAACGAATTCATGAAACATGCAAATAAGGCAAAGACACACACCAGCCCGGCGGATAATCATGTTACAGCTTTCAACAGTTCCTCTTCCTCTGTGGCTGTTTATAAGACATGGATTTAACAGCGCCAGAGGTTTAACCGCTTCTCATTGACATATGAATCGTTCCTGAGACGGGCTGATGGAGGTAGAGGCGTTTAAAACAGCTGATTCACTGTCTGCTGCTTCACTGATACACTGACTTGAGTAAATGAGCTATTTTTTTAATATGTTTGGGGAGAAATATGATTATAGAGCTCCGTGTCTGGTTTTGGCCTTTGATTTTTTTATCTTTGATTATAGCAATAAGATGATAAATACATTTGATTAAGGGCTAATCCACATCACTTGATATTTGGGATTAGAGCTGTTGTTATATGATGCACAGTTATCTAATACAGAAGAGCATTTTGTCTGTTTTAAATGAGAGCAATTTACAAATGAGCAAGATGCTTCACATGCAGTGATGTCACATTACTTGGAATTTTTTTTCTGGATTTAAGTATATCTTTAAACGCTTTAAAATTAATTGTCAATTTAAATGAATAAAATAAATATATTTTGAAATGTAACTATGCCCTCTACAGGATTCTTAGCAACATTTAGACATTATCCTTGTGCTGAAAGCCATGAAACAAATATCAAATATTAAATATCATTATTATAATATATTATAATATTTACTTTAAAATATAGGGTAGAGTTTGTTAAAATATATATATAAGTATATATATATATATATATATATACTCAAATATAATTACTGTAAATATGCACATTTTATATGAATACATATGTAGAAAGACATAACACTTAAAGGGTTAGTTCACCCAAAAATGAAAATTCTGTCATTAATTACTCATCCTCATGTTGTTCCAAACCCATAAGACCTTCGTTCATCTTCAGAACACAAATGAAGGTATTTTTGATTAAATCCGAGAGCTTTCTGACCCCTCCATAGACAGCTATTTAATTAACACTTTCAAGGCCCAGAAAGGTAGGAAAGTCTACCTTAAAATAGTCCATGTGACTCCAGAATACTTTTTGTGCGCAAAAAACAAACAAAAATAACGACTTTATTCAACAATTTCTTCACGTCTGTGTCAGTCTCCTACGCTGTTAACGTAGTAAATACAATGCAGTGCTTCCGAGTTACGTCAGAGCTACGCCAGAACGCCGGCTTACCATTGGCCGATGCTGTTCACGTGAGCATGCGTGTGATGCCGACGCAGGAGCTGACCAATATAAACTGCGTAGGAGACTGACACAGACGTGAAGAAATTGTTGAATAAAGTCGTTATTTTTGTTGGTTTTTTGCACACAAAAAGTATTCTCGACGCTTCATAAAATTAAGGTTGAACCACTGGAGTCACATGGACTATTTTAACAATGTCTTTACTACCTTTCTGGGCCTTGAAAGTGTTCATTGAATAGCGGTCTATAGAGGGGTCAGAAAGCTCTCAGATTTCATCAAAAATATCTTAATTTGTGTTCCGAAGATGAACGAAGGTCTTACGGGTTTGGAACGACATGAGGGTGAGAATTTTTATTTTTGGGTGAACTAACCCTTTAATAACAAATGAACTATTACTGGATTTGTTATGATCCATGTATACTGTAAATAATAACAGTTTGTATGGTGTCATTATTTAAAGTTCTGTAGAATGAGCCAGTTGCTGTTTGAGGTACTTTGCAGTATGGGTACACAACAGTTTTTGTTAACTTGTTTTATATTATTTTAAACACTTACTAGTTCATTTGTATTAAAATCGTGCCTGTTTTCCCGTCATTGAGCTTGGATCTTCCTCACTGTGTGCAGATCTCCTGGCAGTGCCGAAGCATCCGTATGCAGCCATGGAGAACTGGGGCCTGAGTGTGTTTGTGGAGCAGAAGATCTTGTTGGATCCTGACGTCTCCTCCTTCTCCTATCAGATGGAGCTCACCATGGTGGTGGTGCACGAGATCTGCCATCAGGTAAAACACACTTGTGGTTTCACATTCACAGTCAAGCTTCATCTTGCTGGAAGAAGACAAACAGATTTATATATAAGTAACAATATCAGATGTGTTAATAATAAATCACAATCATATAATCAATAAGTCCAATCATATCACCTGATCTGTCAGCGTCACTTTTCTGACATGTTCTATTGTTTATTTCATGACTGTTAAAGTCTGTGTGAAAGTTGTGATAGTTTTTTCTTCCCTAGAACAAGGAAGCGTAGGGCGGGACTTGATTTTTTCCATTGTGAGTTGATTGGATGGTTGTGGTTTGCTATTGCTATGATGTCATGTGATTGACAGGTTGTCCCACCCTTGTGCCACCACTGCATCAGAGAAAAGAAGCTACAAGAGGGAGGGGAACTTATTTTGATTAAAGATTATGAGGGCACATAAATTAAATATAATAATAATTATGCACATAGATAAATCCGTTAATAAAAAATACTACACTATTTCATAAAATATAAGATATGGCAATTTTGATTTCATGGTGACTTTAATATTTGCTTAATAACATTTTGTAAATAGATAAGTTTAATTCACACAAATTTAGCTCCTCCAAGTTTTGTAGCATTTAATTTTTTTTTTTTTTTGGAAAATGTTATTTTAATCCTTAAATCAGCTGAAAGAAGGAATGCATTAAAACTCTATAAACTACTTGCAATGTATATTTGATTATATATTTGATTGTTTATTTATTTATACATTTATGTATTTATTATTTGTAAGTAATTCTTTTGTTTTTTCTTTTATTAATTTGTTTGTTTATTTTCTTTTCTTTTTTTTTCTCAGCAAAAGCTGCTTGAACTTAATGTGTTCGTGTTGAACAATAATGCCAGTTTGTTATTTGAAGAGGTTTAATAAAGGTAGTTTGAGGCATCTCAATAGCAAGTGTTCCAGCAGGAATTGAAGATAATGTAATAGCAATAATGGAAATGATCGAAAACGATTTTCATTAAGGATGGATTAACCTGCTCTATATGTGTATTGAAAACCTCAGCTCAGATGATTTAACAGTACTCAGTAACACAGTTCTATGAAATGCACCTAAAAATAACTCACAAAGTGAACGGGAAAAGTTTGGGGAAAGTTCACAACCAAAGCTGCCCAAAACATAAGAATGCTTTATATTAAGTGCATAAACAAACTCGTAAGCGTATAGCCTATAGCGTAGCTTGCCTGTATCGTGTTAAATGCGTGAGACATGTTTCCCCGACGCAGTGAACGCATAACTTACATTTAATGTTTATATCCTTGTTTGTAAATGTTATAAATTCACATGAGTATTTCCATTTTGCATTTCCATTCCATTTTGAATCTCCGCCAAACTTCACCAACTTCAACGAGAGCAAACGCGCGCATGCGCAACAAAGAGACGGAGCGCGTCAGATAAATTATACGCTATAATTCTGACTAATTTATTACTTTTTCCAAATATTTCTTGTTTGTCATTAGATTTAGGTTTAAATTCTACATGTAAGGCAAGTAATTTAATTTTTATCAGGACATGTAGCCTAACTGAAAGGGATTAACTGAATATAAATGATGTCTTTTACATTTACTGAAAACAATAAGGCGTTGATCAGGGGAGTTGCTACATTTTTGTGTTCCTACAGTAGATTTGACTTTTTATTAGTTAACACTTAGTTTGTGCATCAGTTCTTTATTATAATATTATTGTTATAATAATATATAATAATTATTATTGTTGTAATGTGTAACCTAATAGTAAACTGCCTTTCTCAAAACGGCAGACAAGATATAATGTAAGGCTTATTTTTTAAACATTTTTGGCAGAAAATGTGTACACACACACACACACACACACACACACACACACACACACACACACACACACACACACACACACACACACACACATCATTATCTACATACATATGTTGGCTATATTTGTTGTCATACCCATAGATTTATACCTATATCCAATGTATCACCTCTCAAACCTGTTTCCATCATCTATGCAGAAGACAGAGAAAGAAAGGTAGAAAGAGGAGATTCAGGAGAAACAGGAGTCAGAGAGTAACAGAGACTGTGAAGATGCTCAGTTGTTGAGTTAAAGGGCAGAACAGCAGCAGATGTAATTGGACATCTGGAGAATTTGATGCACAGCTCATATAAAAAGAGCTTTACACATCACCTCCACTGGGATTGTGAAAGTAAAGATTTCTTTTCTTCATCCCTCTTTCTTTCACACTGTTTTGCTCTCTCTCTGGAGTGTTTCCCTCATACACAAGTCTTTCTTGTGTTAAATAACCTATTTTTCGTGTATCTTTGCATCATTGAAGACTATCAGATGCAGATCAAACAAGCAGTCAGGGTTAAAAGTGATTCTTTCTTTTCTTTTGGCATTGAAATAATGTTCAGTAAAGGACTTTATGCCCACAAATGCATCATCAGCATGAATTGTAAAGGAAACATTGGAATTATACATTGCATGTGCTCATTTTTCATCAGCCTTTGTTTGCAGCCTTTTGTTATAGCGGATTATTGATGAGCGTGTTGGAGATGTTCTGCGCTCTCCAGTATTGTTCTGGATTCATCTCTTGTATAGTTTTCCTCATATGCTGCTGAATCGCAGCTCTGCGTTGTGTTCTAGCTTAAGGCTCAGTGATCGGGATGAAACCGCATGTCTGCGGTTCTTTCCTCTTTTCTTTTTGTTTGTTTTCTCTTTTTTGTTTTATTTTTAGGGAGAAGGAAATAAAAGAAAACAATCCCCTCATCTCTCATTTCTGCACTGTCTGAACTGAGACTAAAACACTCTCACAGGGAGAATGAGATCATGATATTATTTCAGAAACAGCAATGATGTGCATATTCGATAGTTTTAGAGCTGAAATTCATGAGAATAACCTAGAACAGGCTGTTTTCCGCATATACAGCCCTGTTTTATGATCAAGAATAATTGAAAAGAAGCAGCAGTAGAGTCTAGAAATATAATATTGAGCAGTGATGATGTTTACAGGCAGAAAACTGAAATATGTCCAATACTGTCCTGCAGTACATTAACATCCCCACTGAATTCACATTTATCTATGAGTACAACACACTGTAAAGATTAAACCTAGTATCTGTGCTTCAAAAATACATAGCCATGATATTGGCAGTAATTATTATATGATTGATCTTAACATACAGCTTTGTACTGCACACTGCTGATTGCAAAAGCTGTGAAACAACAGAGAAGAGTCTCTTTATTTTTTAATTCAACCTCTATATATTAGTGTATTATACGATTGACACTATAATTAAAAATATGGATGCAGTATATACTGTGCATATGTGCATTTTGTGTACTGAAGTGCCAATTAAACACACCTACTGTCAGATATCAGTTTGAGTAACCTAATATTTGCCACAGTGCAAACTTAAACTAAATGATAATAAGACATATTTTCTTATACATATCTTTTTTTTTTTTTTTTTAATATTTTATTTAAGTTTTAGGTAATTATAATAACATAGCTCGTGAAAAAAAAAAAAAAAAAACAGTTTTACCAGTTGGTGATTTCATATGAATTTGCATGATGTGATGTGATTTCAAATCGTACAAAAATTTACAAATGAGATTGCATGAATTCATATAAATTAAACAATTTGCCAAAACATAAAATAGTTATGAACTGTCATGGCAGTGTGTTGATGCTAACGTAAGATGTCAGATTAAGCATTAAAAGCATGTAGTCAGTCCACATTTAAGATTTAAACACAAGTGTGTGCATATGTGAATAACTGTGCTTATGAATAAGAGAAAGGAGGAGAGACAGAGAGAGTAAAAGACAGAGATTAGCCGTCACATGTCTTTTTGAATTGTGTTGCAGCTCTCTGGAGCTTCTGCTCATCTCTATGTTTTTAATTAAGATGCCATTTTTTTTTATTCAAACTGTTTCTCTGCTTAATCTCATGGCCATCATTTTCATATAGAGTTAAATAGCACAATGCTAATTATTTTCCTCTGTAAATTACCTTAGCTGAGCTCAGATCATCAGAGTGGGTGGGGCTAATGCTCATCTGACATATTGATTGGCTCCTTCATTTTGAAAGCATTAGATCAGTCCTCATCCAGCACATAATGTTTTTTTTATACATTAAAAAGTCTGTCTGAGCTCTACTAACACTAACAAAGTGCCGGCATCTGATAAATCACATTTGTATCTCATTGCTCGCACCAGCTGCCTGAAGATAATTGATTAGTAGATGATAGGCCCTGTTTGCTGTATAGGTTTATCCAGTTAACTCTCTGGGACTCATTTTAATGTCATATACTTTAGCAGCGGATTGTTAGAAGATTTGCCGCAACTAGCGATGGGGTTTATATGTCACAGACGCTCAATCACTGTTCATTTCTCATCTCATTTCAGCCTCTCAGAATTAAATGATGCTGCCACAGTCCTTCATATGCAGTTATTCAGCCAATAACATAGAGGCCGATGCAGCTGATGTTGAGTTTTCTTATTTTCCACCAGATTGGAGAGGTGACATTTTGCCCTCTGGATATGAATATGTTTGGAGTGTGAGGTTTCAGTTCTCATACGTCACATACATCTTAACACGGTTGCTTTAAAAACATAGTTAGACATTGAATATGAGGATGAATGGCTGAGTCTGTTGGCTGGTGTTTTATTCTCTGCTCATTTATAAAAGACAGCATCTGTAAACACATATGAAATTTGGGGATTTCCCACTCTCACTCTAAATTCTGACAAATACATTTTTTCACTCAAAACAGAGGGCTTCAAACTCTCTTATTGTGATTTAGAGCAATATCTAGTTCAGTTCAGGTTTATTGAGATCGAATTTGAACAGGATAAACAGTCATATTTGTTTTATTAGCTCAGGCAGGTACTTTATAGAATGATTATGGTTTCTAAACCTAGTGAGCTGCCTTGCTGTCTACTGTCTACTCAGGCAGCTGCTTTATAAGGACACATCCTCACTGAAACTTAACCTCATAAGTGACTGATTTGAAAGGCTGTACAGGCATTAACTCAGTTAAGGTAAAGAGCTTAAGAAACTTGATGTTCATGGATCATTTCCAATAGAGTGTGATTTTTTTTTTTTTTTTTACTGTGGTGTTGGTAACACTTTGCAATACAAGTGCACCAATATGCATTAATTCAAGCACAGATAATCACGTGTTAAAGTATGTCTCATGAAGAACTAAACCATTTATTAATGATTACTGTATCAGCAACTAATGAAGAGTCTGATTAATATATTAAAGGGATAGTTCACCCAAAAATGAAAATTCTGTCATCATTTACTTACCCTCAAGTTGTTCCAAACCTGTATGAATTTCTTTGTTCTGCTGAACGCAAAGGAAGACTACTATGGTAGTCAATGGCTGCCGAGATCTGCTTGGTTACAAACATTCTTCCAAATATCTTCCTTTGTGTTCAGCAGAACTTGCTGATGCAGTAATCACTAATAAATGGTTTAATTCTTCTTGAGTCATACATTAACAAGCCATTCTTCTTCTTGATCCTAGCGTGTGGAGTCCGCTCTTCGGATCTTGACATGCCATTTTGCACGGTCAAGACATTAACACATGATTATCTGTGCATTAGTTAAGCATGAATTAATGCATATTAGTGCACCCGTATTGTAAAGTAGTACCATGGTGTTAATGTAAGTTGAAAACAAAATCCTTTTTTAAAATAATTTCAATATTCCAAGTAGACTTAAAAGTAAACTTTTATAAACTTAAAAGTAAAAAAAAGTACGTATCCACAGTACTAAAATTGTTCACTTACAACTACTATTTGTACATTGGTATTAGTGTAATTTCTACATAAAGTATACTTGCAAAATATATTTGAATTTTACTTACATTTATTAAAACAAACTTGAAGTATACTTCATTTTTTGGGATTTTAGACCATGGTCCTTGTGCAGTGCATGCAGGTTTGATTCTTTGGGCTGTACAGCATTTGAGCTTGTGCTAGAATACAACTTTAAGACTTCTTTCTTGTGGTTTTCCAGTTGAGAAAGCAATGACCTTTGCCCTGCAGTCACAAACCTGATCCAGCAGACAGACCTTGTCTGAACCTCCTCGTTAAATGTCAATGAAGGACATTTAAACTCAATTATTCAGGCGTTTTCTGTATGTACAAGACTGCCATTTTGGTTGAAGGCTTCATGTCAGTATGATTCTTCAGAGTGATTCTCAGCTGCTTTGGAGAGTTTTATAACTTAAGTTTGCTTGTTTTTTAATGATGCCTTTGCCAGTTTTCTCCTGCCTCAAATGTTCTGTATATGCTGCAGTATAGAGGTACAGAGTGAACTCTTCCCTGCACAACTCATGCCAGCGCATCTGTTAATGAAGCAGGCAGGCTGCAGAATCCCTCAGTTCCCTTTCGTTCAGTCACTCTGAGTTACGTCAGTGACTGACGAAATGGGGGTTCGCTTAGAAGCCTATAACCTTCGAGTTCTTACAAAACGAGCCAATGGCAAAGAAATGCCATGGGTCTGCAGAATTTGCATAGCGTAACTCCTCCCCACCGCATGGGTATATAAGGAAGGATGCTGGCAATCTCGCATTATGTTTCTGCTTCGGAGCCAAGAGCATCTCATCACTCCTGCAAGCCTAAATTCTGAGTTCTTTTCAGTTCTTCGAGACGAGTGGTTCTCGAGACGAGCGGTTCTCCAGTGTGTTGGTGCGACGCCGCGTTCCAGCGATCTCACATTGCCTGCCTGCTGGTCTGTGCAGTGATTTGCAACAGCTGTTTGTGTTTCCCTGGGCGCTTCAACACTCTGCTGAGCTATTTCCTCTCACAAAAGAGCTTGCACGTGGCACGTCTTTTTAAAGATGTCTCACCCGTGCACTTCTGGGTGCGGTCGATTTCTGTCGCCATCTGATGGATACAATCGCTGCTTGGTTGTTTGGGCTTAGAGCACGCTCAAGCAGCGTTTGTGGATGAGTCATGTTCTCACTGCGGGAACATGACCATTGCGGTGTTGCGGTCAAGACTCAATGACCTTCGTAATGGAGGTAGAGTCCCCTCTGCCACATCCCAATCTATCCCCTCCACGAGAGGCAATACTTTGGCTGGTGGCCAGGGTGACCTGAGGGTTATGGTGTGGAACAAAGCCCCGACGATTCTTCCTCGGGCCACACCCCCCTCTTGCACACTGCTATCCGCGGGTGTCCAGACTGAAGCAGCGGGACCGTCTGTGGATGCCCCGCGAGTTTCGTCCGGCTCTCCAGATGATGACACAATGTCGATCGCCGCATGGCAAGGTGGGCTGGAGTCCTCTGGGCATGAAGATTCGGCTATGCTGCCACCTTTGGGCGTGCCAGCATTGCCCGAGTCCGATCCGCAGTTGACAGCCATGTTATCTCGGGCAGCAGCGAGCATCGGGCTGGAGTGGAACCCTCCGCCCTGTCCCGAGCGCTCACGGCTGGATGACTGGTTTTTGGGGGCGTCGCGTCCTGACAGCCGTCAGGCCCCGCCCCCAATACCTTTCTTTCCTGAGGTGCATGAGGAGGTCACGAGATCCTGGAAGCCCCCGTTGTCTTCCCATGATCGTTCGGAGGCCTCCTCCACCTTCTCTACCCTCGACAGAGCCGCGGCTAAAAGGTACACTGGGGTCCCCCCTGTTGAACGCTCTGTTGCGACGCAACTGTGTCCGCAGAACATGGCGTGGTGATCCTAAGCACCCCTCCAGGGCCTGTAGGTTTTCGTCTACCTTGGTGGCGAGGTCCTACAGAGCTGCGGGGCAGGCCGCCGCCTCACTGCATGCCATGGCCATCCTTCAGGTCTACCAGGCCAGGATTCTCAGGGACATGCATGAGAGTAGTGCTGACCCAGGGCTCATGGATGAGCTGCGTGCTGACACTGACCTCGCCCTCCGGGCGACGAAGGTGACCACACGCTCCCTGGGTCAGGTGATGTCCACAGCTGTGGTCCAGGAGAGACACCTGTGGCTCAACCTGGCTGATATGAGAGAGTCTGAGCGAACCCGGTTCCTCAACACTCCCATATCCCAGGCTGGCCTCTTCGGCGGCACGGTCGAGGACTTCGCCCAACAGTTCTCGGCCGCCCAGAAGCAGACTGAGGCCATTAAACACATACTGCCCCGGCGGCCAGCTACTGCCTCCACCCAGCCGCCGGCTCAGTTGCCTCAGCCTGCTCGCCGCCGAGGGCGCCCCCCTGCAGCTCCCGCCCGGCCCCAGCAGCAGCCTTCACGGCCGCGCCGTGGAGGTGGTCGCAGGAAGGCGCCCCAGTCCGCTCCAGCCCCGCAGCCTGCCAAACGCCAGGCGAAGCGGCGATGGAGACGGGTTCCAGTTCTTTCCAGGAGATAGTAGCAGGGCAACTCCTTCCCCCGGTGGAGGGCCGGGGGAGAATCTTTTGTTCACTCAGAAAGAACTCATGTCCCCATCTTTGAGCAGAGGCCGCGGGTGGCAGTGCGCGATGCTCAAGGGCCTCGCCACTCTCGTCCCCCTCTGGCGCCAGACCCCTGTCAGAGCAGACCCCAGTGGAATGCACGTCCTTCCCTGGTCTCCTCTGTCAGGACGCGGCAGATGACCGTGCTTCCACACCGGGACGCTCCGCCTCCCACGTCTGGGCCGGTCACTCCGCTTCGCTGCCCCACCCAGGGTACGTCTGTGGTTTGCATGACCCCGCTGGTTCAGTTCTTGGGAGCCTGGCTAGAGCTTCCCAACCTGTCCCACTGGCTTGAGAGAACCATCAGGCTCGGCTATGCGATTCAGTTTGCACGGTCTCCTCCCTGCTTCCGGGGAGTCCGCTATATGCCCCTGTCATACGTGCGGAGGTCGCTACCTTGCTGGCGAAGGGTGCGATCGAGACTGTCCCTCCGGCCGAAATGAAGTCCGGCTTCTACAGCCCTTACTTCATTGTACCCAAGAAAACTGGTGGGTTACGACCAATCCTGGACCTGCGCGTCTTAAACAAAAACCCTTCACAGGCTTCCATTCAAGATGTTGACAGCAAAACGCATTTTCGAATGCGTTCGTCCGTTGGATTGGTTTGCAGCGATCGACCTGCAGGACGCGTACTTTCATGTCTCCATTCTTCCTCGACATAGACCGTTTCTACAGTTTGCCTTCGAGGGGCAGGCATACCAGTACACGGTCCTCCCATTCGGGTTAGCCCTGTCTCCTCGCGTCTTCACAAAAGTCATTCATTGTACCAATATATTTGCTCGGCAGCTTCTGTCACACAACAAAAGGCGTGATGTGACTTACTGTCCTGGTTCATTGTCATTAGCATCAGAACATCTGACAAATCAGAAGAGGGCAGAACAAGTCACTAAATCTTTGGGAAGCCACTTGTGTGACTAGAGAGTTCCTGTGAGAGCAGGATAACAGCTGTTTCTCTCCACGCTGTGGCTCTTCTATCAGTCCATGTGTCTGAGTCACAGATGAACGTCCCCGTCAGGCGCTTTGAGAGCCTTTGAGCTGCTGTAATGATGTCATGTTCAGATGAAAGGGGCCTGACTCCTACAGAGGTTTGTGGGCTGCAACAATGAGATCCGGCGTTCAGTAGCACATCTGCTTGAGCCTCGGAGCTTGTGGAAAATATCCAGCCCATTCACAACTGCAATGTTGCATCTTTTCCAGTCAATAGTCCTGTTTTGCACACTGTCATCTGTACACAATGGCAGGGGCCATTTGAATACTTTCTACCTTCCAGATGGGACGTTTCGTAATCGAATCCTCATTTTTCTCTCTTCTGTTCATTTAAGGTTTCCTTGGCGAAGAGCCCAGGTATGAATGCTGTGAAACAGAAAAATATGTTTTTAATTGTGTAACTGTAGGTAATTGATTGTTTAGGCCGTTATTAATCATAGTTCAAAAGCTCTGCCGGGTTCTCAATGTTCTGTGAAGCCGTTTGTGAACAGCATTTCTGTTGAACCAGAGTGCAACTGTTTATTAGAAGTGTTTGTTTGTACTTCTACTTCTGAAAGAAGAGTTATTTTTCTCCTGTATTGGACTTTTCTAATAAAACGCGTTTGCCACTATAATGAAATATGCTTTTGCTGATATTGGATGAATAGGACAGTGTATAGTTTCCTGATGCTTTGTCCAAATAAAGTTTGGTTGCAGTTTATCCATAAATACTTATCTTGTACAGTACAAAACAACAAAAGTAATAATTGTTTTCCGGTGAACATGAAATCGATCTTTGTAATAGTCACCCTGTTTCTTGGTTGATGATTGATGGTTCATTTCTTCTCTTCTAGTGGTTTGGAGATCTAGTCACACCGGTTTGGTGGGAGGACGTTTGGCTGAAGGAGGGATTCGCTCATTACTTCGAGTACATCGGGACTGATTTCCTCTTTCCAAAGTGGAACATGGTGAGTTGTTGCTCACAAGTGAGCACTGTAATATTCAGTTCATTTCATTCAATGAATTATACATAACTTTGAATGGAAAAAAAATATGTGATCAAAATATGAAACAATAGATTATACTGGACATACATACCGTTTTGATGGTTTTCATGCTATTCAGATGTCTGAAGCTCTTAAAATAAAAGCAAATCTTCAATGCTTTTCACATACACATGATCTTGAGCATTTATTCTTGTGCCAAGATTCAGTTGAGCAGAAAACTACAATTCTCTTGCGGTGCATTTGAGTGCTATATATACTTTGATTGCTCAATTTTGCCTGTTAAATGTTGATAACAGCCTATCAAGACCAATAAATCTCACATTTTATGGACATTTATTTCTTGTATAATCTGTTTCATATCAAATAAAATGTCAGAATGCAGTTTCAGTTGTTTGGCTATTTCCGGTCAGATACAGATTCTCTTTTTTCCCCATCTCACTGTGGGTTGAATTGCTCTCTCTAGTGATTTCCCAGTGTTGGGTTAGACAAATGTCAGAATGTACAGTAATTGTATCACTGTGTGCCAATCACTGCTGCCTGGTCAGTGTCACTCAGCATGACCAGTATCATCACTCTAAAAAAGCTGTTTGTTCTCACTGAAGTTGTCCAAGAGAGATGTCAGAATATATTGTCACTATCCTCAGCAGGTATTTAGTTAAATGCTTTTGTAGTTGTTGAAGTTGTAGATTAGCAGTTAATGCATATTCTTCAACAGCATTGAACCATGGTGCTTCTTTAACATTTCTGAATAGAAGTGGCAAAAAGCCAAAAATAAAATCTTTAAAAAAGTACAAATAAAATATAGTAAATTAGGATTTACTAAAATTGAAACACAAACAAACAAATAAATAAATAATACTATTTAATTTTGTATTTTAGTCTCAAAGTTTCTCTGTGGGTAGCTCAAATGGCAATGTTTTACAATGGGTTAATGAAAAGTATGCAATTGATCTTACTGTCAGTAGTGAATTAGCGGGCCAAATGGAGGCATGCATGGACTGGTTCATTATGAGCTTGTAAAGAACAAATTGTTGACTGTTTTAATGGTTATTATCAGCACAGTTTGAGTTGGCTTTATGTGCAGAAAGAATCATATCTAATGGTGTTGAGCTCTGTTATCACATGCCTCTATTTTTCAGTCTTGCTGCATTACCACAGCAACTGGTGCTTATGCCATCATGTTTTGCTGTTTTTAATGAAACTTTAGTCTATATGTAATCTTCTCCAGATGTTCAATCAATTATCAGAAGAGAGCTGTGAAATAATATTACAGTGCCACAGACAGATTGGTGAGCTTCTGATCATAATGCATTCTGAACAACGCGTTCTTACCTGCTGTCAGGGTTATGTTTTGTTTTGTCTTCATTTTCATTGTGTTCAGTTTCTGTCTGCTTTTGTTTTCCTTTGACCCAGTTTTCCCATGTGTTACATTTACTCATCCTATTCACCTGTCCCTCGTTATTTAACTCATTAGTTCCCTCGTTTAGTTCTGGTATAAGTACTACCTGTTTTGTTCAGTTCGTTGTCCTGTCTCATCACTGTTAGAGTGTTGCTATTCTGTTTCCCTGAATGTTTCTGTTATGCTTTTTGGATTAAAGACTATTGGTAATGAATTCTTCTTCGTCGTGCACTTCCTGTTAGCAGCCAACCGTGACAGAAGACAGGACCTCATAAAATGGACCCAGCAGGAACTCCAGTTATGCTGACCCACGCTTCCATTTAAACCTCCTTACCCAAGATGACCGTCTCCTCGAGGCCCACACTGCAGACTTTTTGGAACTTGCTTCTAAGACCCATTATTCCGACTGTGATTTGATTTCTTTTTATCATGCTGGGCTAAATGAAAAATTAAGAAACAAGATTTCTATTTCTGCCTTTGATCCTCAAGGGAGCTTTATTAATTTTGTTAAATTTGTGTTTGCTGCCGTTCCAGTGAGAGAAGTTCCTGAGTCTGTTCCAGTGAGTAATGTTCCTGAGTCCATTCCAGTGAGAGAAATTTCCAAGTCCATTACAGTGGAACCAGCGCTCAGCCCAGAAAGCGTTGCACTGTCCCTAATGGCTCTGGCATTGTGTGTTTGGACCACACAAATGTTGGCTCCAGCCCCTGAGTCCACTCCAATGTTGGCTCCAGCCCCTGAGTCCACTCCAGTGTCGGCTCCAGCCCCTGAGTCCACTCCAGTGTTGGCTACAGCCCCAGAATCGGCTCCAGTGTCGGCTCCAGTCCTTGAGTCCGGTCCAGTGTCAGCTCCAGCCCCTGAGTCTGCTCCAGACTACGCTCCAGCCCATGAGCCTGCTCCAGAGTCCACTCCAACCCATGGTTCAGCTCTAGAGTGCCCTGCGGTTCACTACCCCATAGTTCCTCCCAATAATTTTTTTTGGGCTATACATCCTCGGCCATGGCGGCTGAGCCAAGCTCCCAGGTCAAGGCCACGGAGGCCGATCCTCCCTGGCTTCCTGAACTGCCGGCGCCTCCCTGTACTGCCGGCACCTCCCTGGCTTCCTGAACTACCGGCGCCCCCCTGGCTCCCTGTACTGCTGGTACCTCCATGGCTCCCTGAGCTACCGGCACCTCCCTGGTCTCCTGTACTGCCAGTACCGTCCTGGAGGCTATCTAGCTTGCCCTCATCACCCTGGTCACCTGCCTACCACCTTCCACAACTTTAGGATGTCCCCCCTCCATCCCCGGTTGGACTCTTTTTGGCGCGAGGTCGCGCCTTCTGGGAGGGGGGGAGTAATGTCAAAAAATTAGTTTTGTCATAGTTTTCATTGTACAGTTTCTGTTTGCCTTTTTTCCTGTGACCCAGTTTTCCCATGCGTTACCTTTACTCATCCTATTCACCTGTCCCTCGTTATTTAAATCACTAGTTCCCTCGTTTAGTTCTGGTATAAGTACTACCTGTTTTGTTCAGTGTTAGAGTGTTGCTATTCTGTTTCCCTGAATGTTCCTGTTATGCTTTTTAGATTAAAAACACTTGGTATTTTTTTTTTTTTTTTTTTAATTTAAATTTTTAAATAGTGAAACTACATTATTAATGCCACACTTTTGTGTCAGTCTGAACAAAAACTGCTGATTTACTGCAGAGCTTCACAGAGCTGGATTTTGTGCCAAAGCTGCCATTGAAAATTTGTGCCAAAGCTTTTCACACTTGAATTCAAGGCCGGCACATAAACTAAAGCACAAAATCCCAACTCCTATAAATGAAGTGCAATGTAACAAAACTTTCATGGTCTAATGATTCATCCACATCCATTTCCTCCATCCAGATGGGTTCATGTTCGGAGAAAGACAAAGCATGGCTTCAGTTAACAATGCTCAGCCGTCTCACAGGAGTCAATAGGTTCAGTGATGCTCTGAATGGTTGTATAACAGCCAAGAATTATGAGGTTATTTTACCAGACCAGGTGTGTCCAAACAGAAAATCATCTCATGATACTCCTGTATTATAGGATGATAAATAAATCCAGGAGTGTGTGAACACCAGAAGGAAGTCAAACACCTTCAAAGACTTCTCCAGTCATATCTGAACATTATTAATCTTTTATGGGAATTTCTCGAGTCACGAACAGGGCTTCCACCATCTTCCCCTAAAATTTTTTTTTTTTTGAAGAATGATGCAATCCTGCATTTCTTCTGAAGGCCCTTCTTCATTAGGATCTGGATATTAGTATATTTTAGGTGAATCTATTACCATCAGTTTAATTCATGTAGCATATGCAGCATACATTATAATAACTCACATTTCTTTGTTTGTTAATTGCTTAATGTCTGCGTATCACTTACATTCCATAATAAAATCTATTTTTAGGTGTTTAGTGGTCTGTAATGCTGCTATTGTGATACACTCGAAGCTTCACTCATAAAATGGAATAAGTATGTAAGTCATCAGCACAACAAAACATTTTTCCAATGTTTGATGATACTGATGGTCCCCAGCTAACAAAATGTTCTAAAAACATTTTGCCAACATTCATTATGGGAACTTTTTTAAAACATATTTTTTATTGAATTTTACAATACATTTAACAAACGAACATAATAACATACACTTAAGTGCAAACATATACTCAAATCCCTCCCCCCACAATAACCCTGGCAGTCGGTTAAATAATAATAAAAAAAAAAACGTACAGCGCTTTATATCCTACACTCCTATTAAGCATTATGTATATATACAATAACTTCATACATCTATAGCAGGGGTGTCCAAACTTAGTCCTGGAGGGCCACTGTCCTGCAGAGTTTAGGTCCAACTTGCCTCAACACACCTGTTTAGAAGTTTCTAGTATCCCTAATAAGACCTTGATTAGCTGGTTCAGGTGTGTTTAATTGGGGTTGGACTTTGCAGGACAGTGGGCCTCCAGGATCAGGATTGGACACCCCTGATCTATAGCCTCTTCAATATCTCCTTCTTTAACAAATTCAAAAAACATCTCCCAAATATCATAAAATTCAGAAGACTTCCCCTTTATTACATATGTAAGCTTCTCAAGGGCCAAACTGGATATCAAGTTTTTCAGCCAAAGTCCAAGGGAAGGACAGCTAGAATTCTTCCAGCAGAGGGCAATTGAACGTCTTGCTTGTAGTATGCACAAGTCCACCGGTTTTCTTTCTTTGACAGGCAGAGAGCAATTGTCCACATAGATACCCAATACACATATTACAGGGCTTAAAGGAATAGAAGTAGTAAACTGAGTCAATTAAATGAATTGTTTTTCAAACGAATCGCAAGCCGTTTCTTTGTGACGTCAAGACGAAACATTAGCATATTTCCCATCCACTTATTGCGTGCGCAGACACCAGGAAAAACTTGAACCACCTCAAACACTGCAGCGAGCGGATACTGGATAGCATCATGTCGAGAAGACGCTGTGCTCGACAATGTGGTTATTGTGTTTCATATTGTGTAGGTATCTGGCTAACTCACATTATTAATGAGTCTTACTGAAATACCACTGTAAATCAGTTGTGGGCCGCAGTATTACCTAAAACTGTGTCTATTAAAGCAGATTGTATGTAATTCTTACTACTTTGAGTAAAGATAAAGGATGGAGCAAGATTTGTTTTGCAAACTTTAGTGTTCAATCAGTCATTCACGTTAGTGCTGGGCTAACATATGCGCTGTTATTGATACAGTTCCCGCATGTGCATCGCAATAAATTAGAAACACACACACACACTGGTTTGTTGATGGACGTACACTTGTTAATGCTGATGGTGAAGAATTACAGTTGAAACATCTCATAATATACCTCAAACTGAGTAGCATCACTGAGAAACGTCCTGCTCAAGGTTCAGGTTGAATAACTAGTTCCTCCAATGTTTCGTCATCGATTCGGACTCACGCTGGGATTGATGTAAAATCGACGTCATCGTAACTGTCTTTACAGTGTGTACAATCGCTGCGCTTTAGGAAGCCTCCGGGCGGAGCTGGAGTTCATTTATGGTAATGGGCGTTTGTTTCCGAAATACACTATATGCTAAGTGTAAGTGCTGAAGGCAGTCTAAAGCACTAAATTTTTGCTCCTGTTAACCTTTAATACTAAGTTTATTATTATTATTATTATGTTTTATTTTTTGTTTATTTGTCAAATTTGAGTAAGATAAATGTCAATACAGCACCCTTGTTTAATACTCTGCTAATGCACTCACATTCTCATTCACATAATGTCTGTCTGTCCCAGTATATCATACCTCTCTGCTCTAGCCACCTTGGTTATGGGGCATCAGCCAAGCAGAAAGACCATTTAGGGAACGTCATTTCAGGGAGCAATTGGGTTTTATTGGTCCTGATAGGATGACTATAAGCATTTCCCTACCACAGTTTGGATAATATTGCACATTTCAAGAGTCTAAAGTCTAAACCAGAACTGAAAACTCACAAATGCACTGGGAAATGTGGGAATGGATTTGACAAGAGTCCTTAATAGGTCATTAAAACAGCCTATAGGTCCCTTCACCTGGTCATAACTGGACTGTTGGTTTTCCTCTTCTTTCTCACATCCGTCATGCTAGAGAAGCTCTCAGCGAGGTTTGGTTACCCATCATGCATTGCTGCAAAAGCTGCTGACCTGAACGTCTGGCATCACTGTGATCTCTGGCCTTAAAGTGGTTGATCAGTGAGAAACTTCAGGTAATGATGTTGAGACGATAATAAGCAGGATCTAAATGAAGTATCATTGGACGTAAACACCTTGTTGAGAGCACATATGGGCCAGATGGAAGCTCTTCTCATTGCACTCATTTTATACTGTCCACTACGTGACTCACATAAAATCAGCTCTACATCACCAGCTGTTCTCTCTCTGTCTGTCGGTTTCTCTTTGTCTGTTTCTCTGTATTCACATTCACCATAATGTATGTTGTGAATTAACATGAAGGGCTCATTCGCATATATTGATTCGTTCTATATACAGTATTTAGATTGACCTGTGAAGCTTATATTATTCTAAAGTGATGTCCATCAGGAAATACTGAAATTAAAGACATGCCACACACTGATCTCTTCTACAAGACCACTTAAGTCATGATACTAATAGCCTGAGAAATTAGGACACTGATTTCAAAAAGTTGCTACCTCCTCTAAGATCTCTCTGAAGTTAAATATGAAGGATAAATTATTGCAGCAGTCCATTAAGTAAAGCATGATTCAGTTTTTATATGACACAAATATCTAAAGATAATTATACCTCAGATGTAATTGCAGGAAATTTGACCCTTCATTAGCTGCTCAAAAAGAAAGAATTCATGTCAAAGCAGTACAAGATAGACTTTTATCTACAAATATGATAAAAATTTACCCAACAATCACACATCAATCTTAGTTTGGCGCTCAGACAAATATTCTCTGTATTGATTTGTATGACTTCTCACTTTTATGTGAGTCTATTTTATAATCTGCTTTTAGCAGTACATCAGAATATGAGATTGTGATTGTGGTTTGTTTGAACACATTACATGAAACCAGGATTCACTGGGTTAATAGAATATGTCTCATTATATTGACATAAAACGAAGAATGGTTTTGATGAACATTTGTTTCTGGACTTATTTCCGTACGTTGTTTGTTTGAGCTCAAATCCCTTGATTAAAATATCCTGCTCTCTTGGATTACTGTCTTCAATGGGATTTTAATCAAGCTGCCAAAAGCTTTAATGGGCAATGATGGAGAATAAAGGTGTAATAAAACATTCAGCATATCAAAACCAGACATGTTTATAACAGCTGGTAGTTTGCTGACTTTCTCTTAGTCATGCACACTTAATAAATACATCGATGAGAAGATAATAAAATAATAAAATCTTAATTTGGCGTCATTTTGAATTTGGTCAGTCAGTGCAGAGATTTTGCCAGAGGGCCCATTATGAAGATGTTCAGAATATGAATCTGCAGAGTAATGCTTTCATATATAATTCATGTGATTCATATTTAATCCATTTTCATGTACGGTAACTGGCAAACCGCCACTTTTAAATGAGTAACAGGAAAATAGTGTCACATTTTACTGAAATTTATTGAAATATGAGTTTGTGGTTTTATATTTATGGTGTATTTATTTTAGCTGAACATCTTTTGAAAGTAGAAGTTGATCTACAAAACTGGAGCAAGTGATTTATTAGTTTATTCAAACATTTAATATGAACATTAGGTGTCTGTACTTATTCTGTTATAATATGTTGTGTTTGTATATTTACATGGTGTGTCAAGGTAATTAAAAGAAAAACGTGGTAGAGTTTAATTGCTTCATTGTGGTGTATTTTCTTATTATGTTACTTTTTAAACAGTTAAAAATTAGTTGAGAATTACTTTAAAATAGGAAATAACTTGATATCCGGGTAACATCTTCCTCATGTGCTGCTGAACTGACTGTATTTGAGATGTGACTCTCTGCTGATCCACAGACACAGTGAATGATGAGGGTCTTTTTCATCTGACCCAAAACTTCCACCTGTCTTTATAGTGAATCTTACAGGGAGACATTTGATCAGAGCAGAGAGACAGTGAGACCCCTGTACAACTCAAACACACACACACACACACACACACACACACACACACACACACACACACACACACACACACACACACACACACACACATTGAGTGTATTCTCAAGTAGCAGCAGAGTCGTGTTGGTGCTCACGTAGTGGCAGTGAATGTTCATCAGATCAATAAATAATGAAAGCTTCTGCAGGTATGAAGTCTTCAGTCATGAGAGATAGAGAGCTGGATTTCCACATAACCACTTTCTAATTTCATTTATAGCGCAGCTCAAAGTTATTTTTACTTTTGAAAATAAAACAGAAGCTTTTGTGAGGTTTATGTGTTTGATACTGTAAAATACAAAGTCTCTCTCTTTCTCATCCACAGGAGAAGCAGAGGTTTCTGACTGATGTTCTTCATGAGGTGATGTTATTGGACGGTTTGGCCAGTTCTCATCCGATCTCTCAGGAAGTGTTTGAAGCCACAGACATCGACAGAGTGTTTGACTGGATCGCATATAAGAAGGCAAGAGAATCTCTTATAATCTCCTACAGGCTTCATCTGCATGATGGAAATGACTATAAAATGAGCTGAACAGAATGAGCTGGTTTATACTCAAAAAATAGCATAAAGTGAATTTACCCTTTTTTTTTATACGGCACGACAGTATTAAAAACTGCTATAGGAGAAGAAGAATTGGCTAAACTCGTTAAATCATCAAAATCAACAACATGTATGCTCGACCCCATACCGACTAAAATACTAAAAGAGATGCTTCCAGAGGTCATAGATCCTCTTCTCAATATCATTAATTCATCCTTGACATTAGGATATGTACCGAAAACTTTTAAGTTGGCTATTATTAAACCACTTATTAAAAAACCGCAACTTGATCCTACAGAATTAGTCAATTACAGGCCAATCTCAAGTCTACCCTTTCTGTCAAAAATACTAGAAAAGGCAGTGTCCTCACAATTATGCTCCTTTTTAGAAAGAAATGGTATCTGTGAGGATTTCCAGCCAGGATTTAGACCGTATCATAGTACTGAGACTGCTCTTATTGGAGTTACAAATGATTTACTCTTATCATCCGATCGTGGTTGTATCTCTCTGTTAGCGTTACTCAATCTTAGCGCTGCATTCGATACTATCGACCACAACATTCTTTTGAATAGACTCGAAAATTATGTTGGCATTAGTGGAATTTCATTGGCATGGTTTAAAATCATACTTATCTGACCGTTATCAGTTTGTAGCAGTAAATGAAGAGATGTCACACCGAACACAAGTTCAGTATGGAGTATCGCAAGGCTCAGTGCTAGGACCGTTGCTTTTCACCCTGTACATGCTACCACTGGGAGCTATCATTAAGAAGCATGGCGTTAGTTTTCATTGTTATGCTGACGATACTCAGCTCTATATTTCTTCACGCCCTGACAAAACTTACCAATTCACAAGATTAACAGAATGCATAGCTGATTGATGCTAAAAATTGGATGACTAGTAATTTCCTGCAACTTAATTGAATTTTTAATCATTGGACAAAAAAACTCCACAAGTAGTAACCTAGAATACTGTCTAACACTCGATGGCTGCTCTGTCAAGTCCTCGTCGTCAGTTAGGAACCTGGGTGTGCTCTTTGATACCAATCTCTCATTTGAAAGCCACGTTTCTAGCATCTGTAAAACTGCATTCTACCATCTTAACAATATATCTAAATTACGGCACATGCTTTCAATGCAAAATGCTGAACAGTTAGTTCATGCGTTCATGACCTCAAGGCTAGATTATTGTAATGCTCTACTGGGTGGTTGCCCTGCTCGCTTAATAAATAAACTGCAGCTTGTCCAAAACGCAGCAGCTAGAGTTCTTACTAGAACCAGGAAGTATGACCATATTAGCCCGGTTCTGGCAACACTGCACTGGCTCCCTATTAAACATCGTATACATTTTAAAATCTTGCAGATTACTTACAAAGCACTAAATGGTTTAGCTCCCCAGTACTTGACCGAGCTCTTAACACATTATACTCCATCACGTCTATTGCGGTCTCAAAATTCTGGCCAGTTGATAATACCTAGAATATCAAAATCAACTGCAGGCGGTCGATCCTTTTCCTATTTAGCACCTGAACTCTGGAACAGTCTTCCTAGCATTGTTCGGGAAGCAGACACACTCTGTCAGTTTAACATCTCTTTACTATGGCATACACATAAAACATTTTTAATTTCTATTATTCAAATCAGTTAAATGATTGTTTTAGGCTGCATTAACTAGGTCAGCCGGAACCGGCGTGACGACTCTTTCGAATAATCCTACGAATATCTATTGATCTAATATGACTTCTGACCTGTAATGTGCCAGAATCATAATTATACACTATTTGTTCGTCGGCCAGAGGAGAACTGGCACCCCGACTGAGCCTGGTTTCTCCCAAGGTTTTTTTTTCCATTCTGGCCCTGAAGGAGTTTTGGTTCCTTGCCACCGTTGCCTTTGGCTTTTGGCTTGCTCAGTTGGGGACACTTAAATTTCAACTATATTACTGATCTGCCCGCATTGACACTATATGATAATTGAAATGAGCTGGATGACATCACCGTTTTCACCAGAGCCGAATCAAATTCTGTTGCATTATTTTCCTGTTACCACTGTGAAGCTGCTTTGAAACAATTGCCATTGTAAAAAGCGCTATATAAATAAAGGTGATTTGATAGAAACAATGACTTTGTAAAACAATAGTATCGTTGGTCTAAAGCAGTCATTTATTTAAGTTCGGACTTCACTTCACCAATAAACTTTATCTTTTATTGAGTCCAGTAAACAGCTCAGTTTGCTTGTTATTTTTCTCCCAGATAAAGAATTCTCAGTTAATCTTTGTGAATTGTAAATAGAGCCGTGCTGTTATAAGCCTCTTCAAATACACAAGAAAAACAGTTTAATTAAAAGCTTGTTTTTTAGTAAGTCGAAGACAGAAACTGTTACACTGAGAGCTTGTGAGGTTTTGTGTCCTCTGGGGACTTTAGTGGCACAATAAACATTTCATCTCAGACCAGACAACATCTATTTAATTACCTCTTTCTCACTGGAGCACACTTTACTGTACAAAAAAAATCCAGCGTCCAAATATATCCTCTCATCCTGAACATCTGAAAGCCATTAAAGACACAAAGAGCAGTAAAGAAAAATCTTTGTCTTCTATCAGAGTTCAGACGCAGACAGAATCTTCCATCCACTGAAGATTTGAGTTTCTGCTTCAACTCTCCCTCCAGCTGTCAATCAGCTCAAAGCTGGTTTGTGATTGGCTCTTGCTCTTCCTCAAGCCCCGCCCCCTGTTTCCCCACAGGTTCTGTGGTGTTATGAACTCTGTCAGTCACACTGACACCCGGCCGTCCCTCATCACTTCCTCCTCACACTCTAAGGAATCTGATATCCCATAACATCCCATGAGTCCCCATGCAGCGCTAACAGGAAGTGACACTCATCACACAGATTGTGGATGGAGGGATGGGAATTAGATGCTGTCAAATGTGCATGTCAAAGTCACTCAAAATCAAAAAAGATACAGACTCATAAAACAGCAGAAAACAGCAGGACGAGTGTTATAGAGTCCTTGTTTAGATCACTGTTATTAAATAGTGTTAAACATTTTCTGCGATGTACAAGAATATTAAGGTTTAATTTAATTTAATTTAATTTAATTTAATTTATTTTAATTTAATTAAAAAAATACCAGGAGGTAAATAAAAAATAAATACTTCAGTAGCTCATAACCAGAAGTTCCTCCGCCTTTAACAGTCACACCACTAGAATTATTTTGACAACTTTCCTGTTCAAATAACGCACGTTTATGTACAGAATTCATATAAGTGCTTTAATAAAAATACAAGCTTCACATTTCTGCATTTAAACCCTACAGAATATTTTGCCCCATTGACTTCCATTATAAGTGGATTCATGTACATTTCGAACATGTTTAAAACGATTTTCCATGGTAATCAAAAGCAAGTCAGATATGCTGTTCAAAGCTGAAAACGATGTATATTTTCTCAGGTTTTGTACGCATGTGAACAGAAGCCGTGAGTAAATGAGTCTTTATTGACCGTGTGTTTACTGTGTGTCTGAAGGGAGCCGCTCTGATCCGTATGCTGGCGAACGTCATGGGACAGACGCTATTCCAGAGAGGCCTCAATGTAAGTCAGCAGTTTTCTTTCATCTTCTCTCTTTGTGGTCACAGATAATCTCACACTCATGTATGTTTTTACTCCTAATGTGTCTTATGAATATGTTTAAAAGGCTCTATGTATGAAATATTCATTCAGCTTCATAACAGGATTGTGGCATAAATACAAAACTTTTTCAAAATCTCAATCCTTTTTCAGGAAATCTGAATGTGCTACAAATAAATCTCACCATTTAAAACTATCGCAACAAATGTTCATTTCTCAAGCCCCTTCAGGTTGTTCTGAGTGTCACATATGTTATTGCTACAAGCGTTTGGGAGATAAACAACTAACAACTATAAAAATAAAACTACAAAAACAACTGTCGGTTTACATGCACTTCTTATCTTAGAGCTACAACAGCTTGTTTTCATGTCACACATCAAGCTTGAGGTGAAAGCGACACAATAAGGCAAGCGATTAAACATGTTCGTGACAGAAATTAATTTCATATGTGAAATATATCAGAAGTCTCAGAATCATTCTCTGTGTTAAACCGGTTTACAGTCAAGGCTTAGTCAAGAGCTGATGAAACACGTTTAACACATTTACAGTTGAACTAAAGCACAAGTGTCTGGTATTGTCGATGTAGGTGAATGGAGTGCCAGCACAAGGCTTTTGTTGTGTTGTTTGTTTATAGTCTGGTCATCTTCTGTGAATCTCTTCCTGCATCCCATCTACCAGTTCAGGCCCCTCGGGAGTGAACGGCAGATCTCTTGATGTATAATTAGACAGTATTGTTTTGTGGACACCATATGGCTGCTACATGCAAACTACATCCTGAAATGTGGTTATATGATCTAGGGAGTAAACAAACAAGCTGCAGGTTTGAATCCAGTGAGAGTAAATCTGTAAATGAATGACTGTTAAATGTAAATTAGTTTATAGGTACAAATCCCTCTTCCTTTGACATGTGAGTTCACACAGTTGTGCAGTTTTTCAGAGGTGTAACTTCTCATTTCATTTTTTTTTTTATGACAGATGCTGTCAAAAATCTGTCAGTTTCAGAGCTTCTTTCTGGGTTATTGTTGACGTTGTGGTTTAATGTTGCTCTTAGAAGCTGGAAGCACAATCAGGTCATGTCTTCATTTACAGATGTGTCTAATGCACACGTGTTCACATCTTTGACTGGCTATAAATGTAATTACTGTGTTCGGTTTGTCTGGTATCTACTATAGTAAACCTGTGGTATTATTATCAACATCAATATACTGATTAGTGCAAAAGCAAGAAAATATGCCAATCAATTCTGTCTAAACCTCAGTTAATCAATAATCAATATGACATGATGGGTGTATCTGGAAAATCTTTTGTCTTTCTTTGTCATTTTTTTTAAAAATCTTTCATAAAACAAATTGAGCACAATAAAATCATTTGTTACAAATGTGTAGAAAGAAGAAAGAAACTGTAATATTTTTGATTAAAATTAAAGGATTTGATTATAATTATTACACTTTATTTTGATGGTCTTTATTCATTCTACTAACTATATGTAAGTTTGCAACTACATGTCAACTAACTCTCATTAGAGTATTAGAAGACTGTTAGGTTAGGGTTAGGTGTTTGGGTTCGGATTAGTAGAAAGTTGACGTAGTTGCAAAGTTACTTACAGTCAGTAGAATGTCTGTTGGAGGACCATCGAAATAAAGAGTTAGCAGATATTAAGCAGACAGTCTACTAATACTCTAAGGAAAGTTAGTTGAAATGTAGTTGCAAAGTTACTTATAGTTATAGTATAATAATGTCTAAGTAGACCATCGAAATAAAGAGTTCTCAAATTAAATTAATAAAATGTTTGTTCATTTGTTCGTTGATTTGATTGATTGATTGATTGATTGATTGATTCATTCATTGATTCATTCATTGATTCATTCATTCATTCATTCAAACTTTTTGTTGTATTAACCGTAGTTTCTCCTTGATGTACTCCTAAACCCCTCTAGATCTGAAAGTCTGTGTATTTAAGAGGAGAAATACAACATTACACCTCTCTCAGGGATCCATCTCTCCTCTCTCATTTGCTGTCTGTGTTTCTCTGTTCACTGAAGCTCATTTCATTCTCTCAGTGTCTCTTTTGCTCTGTGTGGCATCTCTTCTCCTCCTCGTGTCTCTGTATAATTGAAGCAGCAGACAGATGTGAATGCTGAACAGTTCAGAAGCAGCAGACGGGCTGAAGTCCCACCCGGACCACCATTAACAATCCCTCTCTCTCTCTCTGTGAGGATGAGGGTGTCTTTATTGGTAAATGGTGGATGGGCTGGTGAGGCGGGCAGATGAATGTCTCTTATAAAAGAATAGTGGGAGTCATAAATGAAGTCTGAATGGTTCTCGGGCTCCCGTCTCATTTACACACACTGCCCATCGCTTTTAAAGCCACTTTCAGATGGATCATATTATGGGATGTAGAAAATATTCATTCTGGCTTGAAATGTGAAATGCTTGACCTATGAATAGCAGAGGACAAGTGCGCTACTGCCCTGGAGAAATAAACTTCAGCATGTTACAGTCCATCTTCATCCTCTGAATGAGATTTGGAACAGCGGGAAGCTTCTTCCCTGGATTCAGTGCTTCATAGTCATGTTTGTTGCTCTCAGTGGGATTCTGACTTGGAGAATGACAGTCCGTCAGATCCCTGCGGATGTTATGGGCTAATAATTCGTTCTGAACACAGATGAAATAGCCAGATACTCCTCGATTCAATTTCCCAACATTCTTGAACACAGAGAAGATCCATTTTTCCCATCTTCCTCTTCTTCTCCCAGCAGCCCCTTCTGGCATGGCTGTTCTGCCTCATTATTGCAGTTTTCTGTCTCTCTCTTATGGGAACTTTCAGTATCTCTGTCTGTCTCTGTGTGATTGATGGGAAGAATAGGTAAACACAACACCTCACCAAACAATCTACCTCCATTGCCTCAAAATTACTTTCATATGCAGGGAAATTGTAGACATATTTCTTCTTGTATTACTTTTGAGGGAACTCATTTAGAAGGATGAATAATGAATTATTTATGATTTGCTTTGACTGTTGTGGTAAAGGCTCTCACAGAAAACTTGTGTTTTAGCTCCGGGGGATTTACATATCGAAAGCGATCAATCTTTTGTCTCCCTTGGTATGTAATTTGGCTTTGCAGAATCAGGAACCAAAACCGAATGTGGTTATAATATCTGATGAATGGACGTTCAGAATATTATTCTGTTCTGAAGAGTGTCAGAAGAGTAACTAGCCATTGCTAATTACATTAAATTAATTAGACACACAACCATCCCACTGGAATCTGTTGAGTTATGAAGTGTGTCTTTATATCTGATCCCAGCTGTCTAAATGGACGGACTTTGCGGAATCAAAGTACAAATATAAGTACAGGAATTTCTGAAAGGTACAGCAACATTATGCTAAAAACTTTTGAAAGAGTGCTTTGAAACTTTGAAAAAAATTCATAAGATGTAGAATAGAGTAGGCTAATTATACATGTATATTCATTAAATATTGTCTCTAAATTACAATTTCCCATTGTTTGCCTGTGCTATGTATTGTTTATTCTCATACAGTCACATTAGCTTAGCTTAGCAACACCAGTCTCTGTAATTGGTTGACGGTTAGTGCTAGTCAACTCTCATGCATGAGTCAGTCATGTAAATCAGTCACATGAGGTTCCATCTAGGTTAGTGTACTGCCTTACAACATAGATATCTACAGTATAAAGACAGTAGACAGCTGTTAATGCGATTCACTACGATTTCACTGTATGTGTATGTTTTTCTCACTTTCCTGTCTCTCTATAAGAGCTTTTGGTCACTAAACATTGGTGGGTAGCAACACAGTCATTAAAATACACACGTTTAGGCTAAGCAGACTGGAAAATGTCAACACAAACATAAAATGGCTCTGGGTGGTCCCTCGCTGCTATGCAAATTAATGCAAATGAGAAAAATGGGTATTTCTTACTGCAACATTCAAATTGCCTCAGCATTTAGACCTGCTGAAAGAGATTGGACACCAGTTAAATATACCCTGATAAATTTATCATTCATTATAGAAGCGTAAGTGCAGAATGGTACGTCTCAATTTAGCTAGCCATATATACATTATATGTATATATGAAATCTATGTGCAACTATTTATTTTTACTCCTCTTTCCTCTTGCTGTGGCCGTAAGCAGAACACATCAGTGTCAAAATAAAGACAACACACTGTGACGGCCCTATCAGAGGAGAGATTGGGCCACATGGTCACTTCGCTTCAGGTCAAAAACTCTACTGATGGAGGAGAGAGAGAGAAAGAGTAATTGCACTGGTTTAAAACAGATTCATCAGGATGGTAACATGAATCTGGTTCTGCTCCAGACTCAAATCCTAGACTCTCTGAGAGCTCAGCAGAGCATGTAGAGAGATGGAGGCCAGCTGGACGGTCACGCTTTCAGGATCCCAATGCAATTTGCTCAAACCTCTCAGCATGACGCCTGTCCACGTTTCAACAAGTGCCCTTTTTGATTTGATTCATGAAACAAAGTCTAAAATAACTGCCTTATTAAAGGAATAGTTCACACTAAAATAAAAACCCTGCCATCTGCTCATGCTCATGTCATTTAAAATTCATATTCTTAGTCTTTGATAATTCACTTAAAGTATTCCCTTTTCTAAGATCTCATTGAAACTTTTGCTCAAGTTCAAACCTGGTGCATCACAATATGCTCAAAAGCCACTGAGGTCTGTGTTCAGTTACTCCTCATTTAATGGTGTTGATGCTGGTATTATCGTTTGAAAATGTGTCTTTTCCTCACAAAGCTCTCTTATGATTTCAGAAGAGTTTGAATATATTCATATTGACTACTTTTATGGTGCTTTATGGTACTTTTTTGTCTTTTTAAGCTTGACAGCCACTAATTATTTCATATCTTTGATGTAAAAAGAGCAGCCTGGACATTCTGCAAAATATCTTCATTTGTATTCGTAATATTTGAGAGAATTGTCCCTTTAAAACACAGTATAAAGGAAGTTAGAAACCAGTCCATTGCATGTCACATGCCCCAGAATTAACAGAGAACATGCTGTTTTATGTCAGCATATACTCTTGACTCCAGCAACATAAGAGGATTACAGTTGACGGGTTTATCGCTCACAGTCACTCGAGAGTTATCGATGAATCTCGTATAGCAGGGAAAAGGCTTCCCACCAGATGAATGTAAATGTGCTCTCCAGGATCAGACTCCTTCTTCATGTCGCCCACCACCTGTATGACTGAGACTGCAGGGTAGAACAGACACACTGATAATGTAGTGTTTGGCACAAGCGCTGCCTCTGTTTAACAGATTAAAGTCTTTTAGCAGTGAAATGAACGCCCACCATTGTCTTACCTTCAATAATACACAACATTTCAGACATCACATCCACTTGACACATTTGTCTGTGTTTGATGTTGAAGTACTTGTATTTACTTATGGTGAGGTGTTTCCTTTCTTCGCAAGCTTCACTTTTTACTTATTACTTATTTATAACTGTTCACTTAAAATACTACATTTAGGTAATAGCAAGTGGTACATGGGTATCATGTAAAGACAACTACAGTATGGTGTGTGAATATGATTATCATATATTGTCAAAGTACTTCTTTGTAAGAGTATTTAAGTTTTTAGTTACTGAATGAATTAATAATTTTCCCCTATTTTTTTTCAGACCCAGGGTGTTTATTTTAATGGATAATTTGACCATCTTTTATGTCTTGAAGGAAACTCCTGTAAAATCGTGTTGCTGATTTGTATGTTACTCATTCTGTGACACGCTGATGCAGAATCGACTTGAACAACATAATCAGCCTCTAACTGGCCTCCTTATGGTCCTCCTTGAACTGACAGCCAATCACACCCAAACATCTGCTGCTAATTTGCATATGTTCAGTTTGAATTGAGCGGATTAGTAATGTTATTGTTTGGGCTTATTTGGTGTCCCAAGTTCACCGTTCCTGTCCAAGTCCAATTTATTTCTCTTCCAATATTGATCTCCTTCTCTGTCTGTTTGCAGGATTACTTGATGACGCACATGTATGGAAACGCGGCGAGGGATGACTTGTGGAACAAATTCTCAGAGGTAAGATCTTAAGCATCTTCTGGGTGTGAGACCTCCATCCACGAGCGGGAATCAGTGAGCGGCGAGCTGATGAGTGAAATTGTGTGTGTTCAACCTACTTAAATTCACTCAGTGTGTCTCCTGCAGGCAGGTGCTCAGAGATTCATGCGCTGTAGGTCCGAGGCCATTATAGAAGTGCACATCATTAGCGGTGCACAGATTCATGCCAATACACCACCTACTCACATCAACGCATAAGGGTTTTATGGAAATGCCGCATGGGAAGGAGTTTGATGCACAGACTAGCTTGTGTTTGATAGTCTTGCTTTTACACTTGAGGTTTCACTTAATATGAAACCGTTTTCTACAGGGGAAGGTCACATATTGATCCAGAAATCTGATCGCTGTAACCTGCTAAATGCAAATGTTCACAGATACTGATTATGAAGTCTTGCTGCTGCTGATTCTGGTGGTTTTAATGAACTTATAAATAATATGAATCTTATCAGACCAGATTAGTGAAGTGTCACATAATTGCTGACAAGCCTGATGAGTCTCTCAGATTAAACATGAGCATCTGCCCTTTAACTCAGGTATAGCTAAGAATAACCCAAGAAAAATCTGAAAATGATCTTTTGTTGAAGGAAAGTTGACCTATTTAGGTGTGTCACTTGGGCCTCAAAATACAGTTTTTATTGGGTTTGGCATGACTGCCCTCCTCCTGACAAACACACTCAGGTATGTTTCCTGTGATTCGCTTCTCATCTATAATTCATCTTTTCTAGTACTTTTTTAGCAACCATATAGTTTCTGTCAGACTTAATTTCCCATAATTCCTTCAATTTAGTTACCGGGACAACTACAGCTGCAATACTAATGCTAATGCAATGCTAATCTTACTTTTGTTTCTTTATACACCATTTTCATACACCTTATATGACTTCATGGACGGAGGTATCAAGTAAGGATATCCCACATCTAATTGATGAAACACAAATTCAGATGTAATTTCTAAGATAATATAAATTAAGGCTGGACGTGTGGCGCTAGATGATGCTAATATGCTAACACACCTATACAGTACAGTTGTAAATCATACAGACTTCATATAAAACCTTAACTATCTATATGATGAGAGGCAGATGAGGACATAAAAAAGCTTAAGACACTGAGTAATAGCGAGAGGAACTGCTGGCCATTGTTAGGAAACGTCGTAGCCAACATCCATAATCACAGTGAAGTTGAGCGTTGGGTTCAAGTCGTCAGCACAGAGATGCGCTTTTAAATTCAGACGACTCTCAGCAAGTCCTCTCAGTGCTCATCTCACAAAGTGTCATGACTTTAATGAGATTACTTTCAAGCGTAATCTCAAAGTTATTATAGTTTGTAATGGAACAGCAGGACATTTAGCAGCTATCAGCATCATGTGAAGCTTTTTGTCATTCACATCACTCTCCTAAATGCCGGCTGATGGGCGCCCGCTTCATTTTCTCTTTCAGAACAGGAAGGATTTAAAGGTGAATTCATGTGAAGGGGATGAACCTGAACCCTTGTATCCTCTCAGTGACCGTGTTTTAGAGGCACTGACGATTTTAGCTACATTAACAGTCCATGACAGCCCATCATCTAATGAATACTGATATGCGCTGTGTTCATTAGCTATTCATGAAATCCAATTTGCTGCAATAATCTGGCAGTGCTTAGCGCCCACAAAGCCCTTTGTCAAGCACACGACCCATCGCCGGACCGGCCTTTACTTCCTTTAATTATTTCCACTAGGGCAAACTTACAGTAGCTTCCTGAAAGCGCCCTACAGAAAATGATTCAGAATGTAGGAACATCAGCTGCCGTCATCATCCTCTGCACAGCCTCTTCTTCTGTATTCACATGGTAAACAAACTGTGAATCATCGACCTTCATATGAGAAGTTGTCTGGTTTCACTTAACATTTTCTATATAATATCCTAGACATTAATCAGTTAAAGTCATCTCATACAAGCTTAGTTAATTTCATAATTTAATACTCAAAATGGTCATAATCAATTGCTATAAGCAAGAGGGAAGTTCACATGCTCGACTGATCTAGTCAAGCTGAAGTTTGCAGAATGCAAGAAAGCCTGACAGAGCACTTTGTTTCTGCCGCCACATTTCTCTTCCAATCCCACGGGTCTCCACAACACACTGACTCTGTGCTGCTGCAGAAACACTGTAGCTCTCCACCGGTTTACAACTAATTTCATACAAAATTACTGACTGGCTCCAGTAAATATGAAATTCTGCACCTCTTTAGGATGCCGTGAATGGAAATGATTGGAAATATCTGTGGAGCCAATGGCATTCGCTCTGATACAAAACCTAGCAAGTTGCCTCAGCTGGACTCATCAGGACTAAAATGGAATCTCAAAATACATTGTCAGTGATACACAGAAACTCTTTATATGAAAAACATTGAAGGCTTAACTCACAATTGATTCCAGTAGAATTTGATGTTATCATGTTGCTAAAACATAAATACTCTAATAGATACTCTAATAACATGAAAATACACAACACACACAAATACTAAGTAAAATAGTCCATGCATTTCAGTACTGAATGAATGTCTATTTATATTCAGTATTTCTCTCCGCTCCATTCTGGGATTGTTGTAACCACTACAGACAAGTTTTTTGTTGCAAAGTTTCCTTGACCAAACTGTGATGTAGTATGGAGAATAATTTAACACTTTTTATTTTACATAAATGTTTCTCAAGGTTTTTCCAATGATTTGCAGTCACCTACCCATCTTATGACCATTTTCAAAATAGATACACCAGCTCAAGGTGAAAAGTGGATGAAACTTCATAAAGCATTAAAAAGCTCCTCATGCATGAATTGCAGGTCTCATGAAAGAGAGAGCTTTTAAAAACAATTCATACAGAAAACCACCATTTGTCCATCATTCTGAGCCATTTATAGCAGCATTTTCAAAGAATAAGCAGAATATTTCCCCCAGGGACGAAACTCAGTCACATTACGAGCTTTCCTAATTAATGAGCCGTAAGATCCAATTTTATGTTTTACTTCTATAAAATAGGAGGAGAAGCTTCCTCTGAAGAAATCAGACTTATAAATCTATTTTTACTCCTTTACAAGCGTCGCTCTTGTATAGAGAGGTTAGATAGCTGGAAATTGCCTTGTGATGTTCCTCTGTGTGCGGTGTAAAAGAACAGGGGATTTTTTAATCACCTTTCTATTCACTGAGAGTTTTTAATTAAAAGTCCTGGATGGGTTTTTATTTACATCTGTTTTAGTTTTGCAAGACATAGAAATCCTGAATCAGTCCAAATATGTGAATAAGAACCCATTAAAGGCATCAAATCTGAATTAATTTATAAATATGTTTCATTAGGTGGTCCCTAAACCCTAAAGCCCACCAACACAACTCACTTCCACTCAACTGACACTATCTGACACAATCTATTTGCACCTCCTACTAGCCATTAGATGCCCTACAATGCTTGATATATGATATTTTGTGTCACAGGCCATGCATAGGGAGGGAAAGGACATCAACATCACGCAAGTCATGGACCGCTGGACCCTGCAGATGGGCTACCCTGTCGTCACCATCAGCAAGAACGACAGTCTTGACAACAGTGTCACCATCTCCCAAGAGCACTTTGTCTATGACACGGAGGCCAAGATCCAGAATCCTGAGCTGTTCAACAAAAGGTATTGTGCTATATGTCAAATGTGACAGGTTGTTGCATGAAAATGAAACCACATCAGTCAACTGACCTCTTTAAATTGATTCTCCATGAGTTTGTACATCAGTGCAGAGGTCTGTATGTTTGCTGAACACTGCAATGCCGAAAAAAGTAAAAATCCCACACAGTAAGTGAATCCCCTCCCAGAATGGTCTGATAGTTTCCTGTGATCAGATCAACCTCAGACAGAAAAAAATCCTACAGTTGTTCTGCAGCCGAAGATAAAAAGAAACCATTTTGATTAAAAATCAGATTAAATATTAAAGTGCCCCTATTATGCTATTTTAAAGTTTCCTAATTTTGTTTTGGAGGTCTCCTACAACAGGTCAAAAAACACTTTCATTTTCTCATAATATACATTGCACATCACCACATTTTTCAATGATTCGCAAACGACTCAGTCTCTCTAAATCCCTCCTTTCTGTGAGCCTGCTCTGCTCTGATTGGCCAGATGGCCCAGTCTGTTACGATTGGTCTACTGTGTACAGCACGTGTCGGAAGCTAAACGCCCATTACCATAACTGAACTCCAGCTCAGTCCTCAGCGATTGTACACACTGTAAAGGCAGTAACTATCATGTCGATTTTATCGATCCGAGCGCGAGTCCAATGATGAAACATTGGATGAACTTATTCAACCCAAACCTCCATCGCAAGGACAACTTGAGCAGAACGTTTCTCAGTGATACACAACTCAGTTTGAGGTACATTATGAGATGTTGCAACTGTAATTACTAACCATCAGCATTAACAAGTGTACGTCCATCAACAAACCGGTGTGTATATTTCTAATTTATTGTGGTACGCATGTGGTTAGCCCAGCACTAACTTAACTGATAAAACATTAAAGTTTGTAAAACAAATCTTGCTCCATCCTTTATCTTTACTCAAAGTAGTAAGAACGACAGACAATTTGCATTAATAGACAGTTTTAGGTAATAGTGGCACACAGCTGTTTATCAGAAGTATTTCAGTAAGACAGTAATAATGTGAGTTAGCCGTTTAGCCAGAAACGTACAATATAAAACACAAAACTACATATTTTGAACACCCGGTAGAAAATATATACATCAATAATTATTCATACTTACAGGTTGTGATTCTGAGGAGCAAGCTGGACCAAATAAACTGGGTACTGACCCATCTTTCCAGAGCAAGCGTTTTGTGAATCCCGCATTGAACTCAGAGATTTGAGAAGCAGCCGTCAGTAAAATGACGTTTGAGGGCTGGTCAAGTTGTTCCGTGGGCAGACACTGTACAACATAGCCCAGACAGCAACACGGTGTCAGCCCAGATCTGGGCCACATCTGGTACATGTGGATTCAACGTACCAGATGTGGACCGGATCTGGGCAGACACTATGTTGCTGTCTGGGAGTCAGGTATTATGCAAATGTATTTTCTAGTGACGTAGAACCTCCATGCAGTGGGATTCAAAATACAAACGACTCGTAAAGGCATTTGAGAGTCGATTCCTTCTTTTGGGAGACAATAACTTTATTTATCGTGCACTTTCGACTTTACAACTTTGCAGAACGTTTACATTCACAAACAGCTATATTACACACTGCATGAAAGGGAATATTCGAAAAACCATAATAGGGGCACTTTAAGTTATTTTGGAAGAAATACAGAAGAATAGACAATCTGGAGATTATAAGCAGAGCTAGACAGATAAAGACTAGCCTAGCGCCCGACAACAGCATAAAAAACCCAGAGGATTTCTTCACTTATCCAAGGGAGATGAACAGTTTGCTGCTTGGAACATCTTGTCTGCCTTTATCACTCCTACTAAAAGAAACCGCTTAAACCAGCCTAAAATGGTTTGATGGTTTTCACTGGCCACCAAGCTAGTCAGTCAGCTAGAACCAGCAAACATTCTTAGGCTGGTTTATGATGTTTTTTTTTTTTTCTTTTCAGTAGGACAGTAAGGTGTAAAGAGTGTTTGTATGAATAATATTTCACATCATGTTCACGCACACAAGCTATAAAGCTACTATTAACTGAGAATTTCATTTATTATTAGCGACCCATGCTAACCGACCACATGCTGTTTGGCACCCGTCTGGGTTGTCACAGAAAACTGCGTGTGTCACTGGCAGATAGATTAGTTTAATTCTTTGTTAGAGTGAGATGAATAATTCAATACCGCCTCTGATCCGTTTTTAGAAATACTCCTTTTGTTTTGGATCAGACACTGTTAACAGCACAAGAATTGACTCAAGAATTGAATTTTAATGCTGAAGTGTCAGTTTGAGTGTGTGTAGTGAGGGTTGTTAAGCAGTATTGCCATTTTAGATAGTGATAATAAAGTTTCACAAGTTGAGAACAATATCAATGTCAAACACTTGCAATTTCAGGACAAGAGAAAAAACTCCTCAGCTTGTAGCATGTAATCTATTTGATATTTTATTATTGTTGCTTTTTGACTAAAAGTTTAATCTATTAGTTAGAAATAGGAGATAATAATAATTCTAGTGAGATTAAAGCATCATTTCTGTCATCATCCTCCTTTGTCATCTTCACAATCAAAGGCATTTTGCACGGCTAGGCTAGCTCTCCATAACGAGCCATCTGATGTCTTAAATATGAAACATACAGGTAGAAATCTGTTTGTCCGCCTCTTTCTTGAGTTTATTTGTTCAGAGCAGACAAAGCCACCTTCCTTTGAACGTCTCCTCCTACATGAACATGTTTTCTGAGCGCTGCGGTCTTCTGCAGAGGCGTTCAGAAGCAGAGCTGCTCCGGGAATCCATAGCAAAGCTGTGTTGCGAGTAGGGGTTTTACAAAAACTCTTTCCTGTTTTGCCCCTCAGGCGGGTTTTCAGCTGAGTACTAGACAACCTGCCAGAATGCTGGGGGATTTGGCACCTTTGTAAATGCAGTGTAACACCTCACTTGAGGCTTTAAGCCAGCCTAGCAAAATGTGCTGACAGAAACATTGGCAGCAACAAAAGGAAAACAGAGAAGGTCAGTTTGAATGTATCACACTCCTTCTGTGTGTTTCATGTCCACTGCCATCTCATTAAAGTTCATAGAGGGTCCAGAGTTTGTTTGGAGATGTCCAAACTCCACAGAAAAAGACATTTCTTCCACATTGTTGTACTCAAAACACGTGCTGGCTTTTATGCTACACTTTGATATTCTCTTGAAGCAGCTCAATAATGCAGCTAGCACAGACGGAAAAAATGGTCGGCGAGCCAGAAGCATGATCCAAAAGGGTTGTCCCTAGTCTCTTAATGAGTCATGGGTGTGTTTTGGGCGTAATGTGCAATAAACCAGTCAAAGTCTCATCTCCCATTCCATTTAAAAGCCATTCGCTATTTACATGGCAGAATTTGCGAGCGGAAAGACTGAACACTTCTTCAGAGAGGAATCCTTTTATTTTTAATATTTAAAAATGTTTGTGTGCTGCTGCGCGTCCCTGTGTGTGCAATAAGCAGAGTGTACGAGCGTTGTGCACCCGCCTATAGGCGCATATTACTAACGCGCCCTTTAAATAACACAAAAAATACTGCGCTATTGACTTTAGACCAGGTTTCAGTTGGTCAATGGCGGAGACATTTTCAGTTGCTTCAAAATAGCAACGTGCCAACAATGCGCCTGAACACACCTCATTTTCAGACAGATGGGTGCAAATGCATCTGCTATTTAAACAACGTGCCGCAGGACGTGAAAATGATAACTGCGTCGGGCTGAAACTAGCAAAAAACACTTGCGTCGCGCCTGGTGTCGCATTATGCCAGGTGTATGATAGGGCCCTTGATATGCTAATCCACATCTTCTTTCAAACTTGCATTAAAGGAATTTATTTTTGATTAAATACATTGGCAGCTGCATTGACATCATATTTGGTCTGTTATTTATTAACACAGTAATTAATTTTGACTCGTCCTTCAGTTTGTAAAAAGAATGAAAAACATGTTTATGGTATTTAAAAGTAGATAACTAAACATTTTTTTTTTTTTTTACAAGGTTAGGGTTTTGTATAGATCTTGTAATTTGTATTTAATTTTGAATATTTTTTTGAAATTTTCACAGAAGCTTACAGCTACAGCTAATCTGATTGTTTACATCAGTGTGTTAGCATATTATCAGTTAGCTTATAGGCCACAGTTTTCCTCTCCATTATAAATCTCGGTATTAAGTTAGTTAGATTGAATAAGTCATTAGAAAGTGGCCATAAGTGTGAAGAGAGAAGTGAAGTTTATACCTGAAATGGAGACGCTGTACTTCAACACACCTCATCTGAAATCATCAAAGGACCGTTTGGCACGTCCAAGATAGTTTGCAGATCCTGTGCTTATTTTCACAAGTGTGAAATGTCTGGAGCTGAAGCATTCCTTCATTAACACCTTTACACTCATATCTTACCTGTTTGGATTTTCACAGCACAGATTTTGTGCTGAGGTGATGTCATAGAGAACATAAACAACTTATTAGCGCTTGAAGGCACAAATACATTTTCTCATTACAGATTTGACAGTATTGGGGACATGCAGTTACACCTGTGAATCATTTTATAGTCCCCAGGTGGATCTGAGGCTTATAGAGTCTTATAGTGTGCAGGTTAAATACAATGTGGTCTATGTGAGGTTGGTGTGTGTAACTGCGTAAAAACTTGTGATTGGAGGTTCAGGGTCACATTGTGATGATACCCACAATGAAAGAATATCATCAAGAACCTGGCAATATATCTGTCAAACACCACTGTTACAATGAAAAATAGGAGCGGAAACTCAGTATCACTATAACAATTCAGAGCGTTTACAGTTGGTTTACACTTGGAAACGTTACACAGTGCAGTAATGCAATCATGCAGTCATGTGACATCACTGGAATGTGTATAGACAGTTAACAGAGCAAAACACACACATACACATCTGAAATGCTGTAGAAAAACTGTAGATCTAAAGTGTCTTTTATAGCAACAATGTTTAAAGTAATGAATTGTTGATTTTCTTTAGTGTACATTAAAAAATGTGTACAAGAAAAAAACACTTCTGTGCAAAAACTTTTGAGCAATAGATATAAAAATCTATAAAAAGATATACACTCACCTAAAGGATTATTAGGAACACCTGTTCAATTTCTCATTAATGCAATTATCTAATCAACCAATCACATGGCAGTTGCTTCAATGCATTTAGGGGTGTGGTCCTGGTCAAGACAATCTCCTGAACTCCAAACTGAATGTCAGAATGGGAAAGAAAGGTGATTTAAGCAATTTTGAGCGTGGCATGGTTGTTGGTGCCAGACGGGCCGGTCTGAGTATTTCACAATCTGCTCAGTTACTGGGATTTTCACGCACAACCATTTCTAGAGTTTACAAAGAATGGTGTGAAAAGGGAAAAACATCCAGTATGCGGCAGTCCTGTGGGCGAAAATGCCTTGTTGATGCTAGAGGTCAGAGGAGAATGGGCCGACTGATTCAAGCTGATAGAAGAGCAACTTTGACTGAAATAACCACTCGTTACAACCGAGGTATGCAGCAAAGCATTTGTGAAGCCACAACACGCACAACCTTGAGGCGGATGGGCTACAACAGCAGAAGACCCCACCGGGTACCACTCATCTCCACTACAAATAGGAAAAAGAGGCTACAATTTGCACAAGCTCACCAAAATTGGACAGTTGAAGACTGGAAAAATGTTGCCTGGTCTGATGAGTCTCGATTTCTGTTGAGACGTTCAGATGGTAGAGTCAGAATTTGGCGTAAACAGAATGAGAACATGGATCCATCATGCCTTGTTACCACTGTGCAGGCTGGTGGTGGTGGTGTAATGGTGTGGGGGATGTTTTCTTGGCACACTTTAGGCCCCTTAGTGCCAATTGGGCATCGTTTAAATGCCACGGCCTACCTGAGCATTGTTTCTGACCATGTCCATCCCTTTATGACCACCATGTACCCATCCTCTGATGGCTACTTCCAGCAGGATAATGCACCATGTCACAAAGCTCGAATCATTTCAAATTGGTTTCTTGAACATGACAATGAGTTCACTGTACTAAAATGGCCCCCACAGTCACCAGATCTCAACCCAATAGAGCATCTTTGGGATGTGGTGGAACGGGAGCTTCGTGCTCTGGATGTGCATCCCACAAATCTCCATCAACTGCAAGATGCTATCCTATCAATATGGGCCAACATTTCTAAAGAATGCTTTCAGCACCTTGTTGAATCAATGCCACGTAGAATTAAGGCAGTTCTGAAGGCGAAAGGGGGTCAAACACAGTATTAGTATGGTGTTCCTAATAATCCTTTAGGTGAGTGTATAAAAACCCTTCTGTACAAATTAAATGTCTTTTAAAATGTTCTATGTAAAAAAAAGTTGATTCTTCTATGCTAAATCTGCTACAAAATACAGTATATTAGTGCAACATATAAAATGCATTGTATTTATTAAAAAATCATGAACAAAAATTAGAGATTTTTTTAGGAGTCTCTGATTTTGTTACTATCTCTTAATGAATTAGTGTATGTCTTCAGAATATTCAGACTGCATCAACATACATTAGCATTTATGCATCTATGATATAGATCCCTTTCTACCTGTATTCAGATTTGACCACTTGTATAACTTGTAATATCAGGTGTAGATGTGTCTGTTCAGGTGAATTTTTAGACTTCACCACCTCCTCGTTCTCCAACTGAATGAATCCCTGGAGTTCCACAAATCCACCTCAACCTCTTTGTTCAGCAGATGTTTGGCTGCATGGTGCTCTCTGCGGGGTTTCTTCAATATCCAACATATCCAGTCTTTCTTCTCTAACCTATCCAGCAAAACATCTTCTTTTGTCCAGTTCCTCACGGTCTCAGTGGTTTCAAACCGCTGCTGGTCGAACACAAGTCTTCAAAACATAAATGAACACAATAGCTCAAGCTCAATACAAACTCCAACCTGTGTGGACATCCATGGAAGGTTTCAAATGAAGACACTTGTATTTTTTCTTCTCTTCAGTCAAGTCACCTTTATTTATATAGCGCTTTTTACAATGCCGATTGTTTCAAAGCAGCTTCACAGTGGTAACAGGAAAATAATGCAAAAGAATTTGATTCGGCTGTACAGCCGCTCTGGTGAAAACGGTGATGTCATCCAGCTCAGTTCAGTTATCATATAGTGTCAATGCGGGCAGATCAGTAATATAGTTGAAATTTAAGTGTCCCCAACTGAGCAAGCCAAAAGCCAAAGGACGACGGTGGCAAGGAACCAAAACTCCTTCAGGGGCCAGAATGGAGAAAAAAACCTTGGGAGAAACCAGGCTCAGTCGGGGTGCCAGTTCTCCACTGGCTCTTCAGTGTGGCTGGTGTTGGATAAAAGTGTTGTGAGGATTTACAGTATCACACATGTTGAGCCACAAAAGCCCCCAGTGACTCATTATGGACTGCAAAAGCCAGCAGTCCCTGAAGAGAGCCTGAGATATGATCACACCCGCACAGAGAGACAGTGAGACTGAGACCTCAAAACCCATGAGCAGAGAGAGAGAAAGAGGATAGTGACTAATCACAGTGCATTTTAAATGTAGACACATCCAGACCACAGATGTTACTCTTTTACAATGGTGACATAGTGTTGAAGGCTCAGGTACTTCTCAGTAATTTATTGCTAATTATAAATTGCCTGAATTTTTAATCTCTAGTAGTTTTTTTTGAGTACTTAACAAAAAAACCTTGGAACATCCTAGCAACCACTTGGAACACCTTAGCAACCATATATCACCCAAGCATTGTGGCAGTAAATGTTATTCAGTCAAGCATTGAATATTTTCTTCATAATGTTAAAAAGTCCTAAATATTCTTTTTTTTAATTATTATTTATTTTTGCAGATATGTACTCATTTAGTATTTATTAAAAATTGGTACCTTTTTTAATTCTGTTTCTGCTATCTTATAAGTGTCTCCATTTCACATTGTGCATAACTCTTCTTGACCGTGGTAAAATCACTGTAATGCACTGCCTCTCGTGGCTTGTTGCTTTTATTTATATATTATTGTCCATTAAGAGCAAGTGAATAATATCTGCAACTGCAGATAACAAACATGGGTTTGTTCCATAAACATTATATGATGTCCACATGTCTCATCTCACACACACTTTACCCGTCTGCTGCAGAGACTGAAATCTTCATCCGTGCTTTAGCTAAAGCTCGGGGCCATAACACAAAGTTCCTGAGGGATGTAAATAACGATGATGATAACAGACGCTTCCATAAATGAACATAAACATGAGCCACCAAATTACCAGCCTGTGGAGAACTTTAATTTTCTTTTGCTTTCTTCTCTTGTTCAATCCCACTGATGAACACAGTTTTATGTAAATGTATCAGTGTGTGATTTCATTTGAACACACACAGATGCTTCTATTATCACTGGAATTCATAAGTATTGTTATCAGCGCTTATCTACCGCAGAATCTCTCTCTATAGTCTCCTTACAAACATATGCATTTAAATACTGTTTCCCAGCAGGCTTCATTTTGCTTCATCTTATGCATAATATCTTCTCAACTGTGCTATAGTTATATCCTCTGCGATATAAACTTTCATCCCATGCAGCATCGCCAGCGTCTGCTGTTTACAGCTGTTTCTGCTGCCCTTATAAAAGTATTTTTAATGCATTAATTATGCCTTGTAATGCACCTTATAATGCGTTGTATGGTCTCATGAATAATTGTAACCACAGTTATACATTATAATAATTATGTTATGCCGATAAGAAAGTATAATGCATTAGAACAAATGAAAAAAAAATCAGGTGTATCAAGGAATCTGCAAATATTATAATGCATTTTAACTTTGGTTACTGTTATTTGTGAAAAGACATAATGCATTATAACATACATTATGAATTCCTTCATAATGCATTATACATAAAGGCTTTAAGTAAAGTGTTACCATATATTACAAACCTGATTCCATAAAAGTTGGGACACTGTACAAATTGTGAATAAAAAAGGAATGCAATAATTTACAAATCTCATAAACTTATATTTTATTTACAATAGAATATAGATAACATATCAAATGTTGAAAGTGAGACATTTTGAAATGTCATGCCAAATATTGGCTCATTTTGGATTTCATGAGAGCTACACATTCCAAAAAAGTTGGGACAGGTAGCAATAAGAGGCCGGAAAAGTTAAATGTACATATAAGGAACAGCTGGAGGACCAATTTGCAACTTATTAGGTCAATTGGCAACATGATTGGGTATAAAAAGAGCCTCTCAGAGTGGCAGTGTCTCTCAGAAGTCAAGATGGGCAGAGGATCACCAATTCCCCCAATGCTGCGGCGAAAAATAGTGGAGCAATATCAGAAAGGAGTTTCTCAGAGAAAATTGCAAAGAGTTTGAAGTTATCATCATCTACAGTGCATAATATCATCCAAAGATTCAGAGAATCTGGAACAATCTCTGTGCGTAAGGGTCAAGGCCGGAAAACCATACTGGATGCCCGTGATCTTCGGGCCCTTAGACGGCACTGCATCACATACAGGAATGCTACTGTAATGGAAATCACAACATGGGCTCAGGAATACTTCCAGAAAACATTGTCGGTGAACACAATCCACCGTGCCATTCGCCGTTGCCGGCTAAAACTCTATAGATCAAAAAAGAAGCCATATCTAAACATGATCCAGAAGCCCAGGCGTTTTCTCTGGGCCAAGGCTCATTTAAAATGGACTGTGGCAAAGTGGAAAACTGTTCTGTGGTCAGACAAATCAAAATTTGAAGTTCTTTTTGGAAAACTGGGACGCCATGTCATCCGGACTAAAGAGAACAAGGACAACCCAAGTTGTTATCAGCGCTCAGTTCAGAAGCCTGCATCTCTGATGGTATGGGGTTGCATGAGTGCGTGTGGCATGGGCAGCTTACACATCTGGAAAGGCACCATCAATGCTGAAAGGTATATCCAAGTTCTAGAACAACATATGCTCCCATCCAGACGTTGTCTCTTTCAGGGAAGACCTTGCATTTTCCAACATGACAATGCCAGACCACATACTGCATCAATTACAACATCATGGCTGCGTAGAAAAAGGATCCGGGTACTGAAATGGCCAGCCTGCAGTCCAGATCTTTCACCCACAGAAAACATTTGGCACATCATAAAGAGGAAGATGTGACAAAGAAGACCTAAGACAGTTGAGCAACTAGAAGCCTGTATTAGACAAGAATGGGACAACGTTCCTATTCCTAAACTTGAGCAACTTGTCTCCTCAGTCCCCAGACGTTTGCAGACTGTTATAAAAAGAAGAGGGGATGCCACACAGTGGTAAACATGGCCTTGTCCCAACTTTTTTGAGATGTGTTGATGCCATGAAATTTAAAATCAACTTATTTTTCCCTTAAAATGATATTTTCTCAGTTTAAACATTTGATATGTCATCTATGTTGTATTCTGAATAAAATATTGAAATTTGAAACTTCCACATCATTGCATTCTGTTTTTATTCACAATTTGTACAGTGTCCCAACTTTTTTGGAATCGGGTTTGTATGTATCTTTTATATATTTTATATATATCTTTTCAAAAAACCCTCATTGAGGCTTATTCAGACATAATTAAGACATTAAATAACATAAATCATCTTCCTGAATGAATGGAGGTGAGTCACAGCAGCCTGAATAGGATTTTGTTCATTCCTGTCAGTTTTCCAACTAACACAAATCCTTAATGATCCAAACCTTTCCCCACAGCCGAGATTGACATAATAATCCAGGCTGCTCTTCTCATATCAGATGACTAAATGTTGACATTTATGAAGAATATGTGGTGCGTGCCTGTGTAAAGTTCACTGTCACAATGCTAGGTTGCTGTGACGGTTGCCAGGGAGTTGCTATGTGGTTGTCAGGGTGTTCTGAGTGTTTTTTAGCATGTTGCCTCAAGATAAAGGAAGGGACGGTGTTTTTAAACACTTTAGCTTTGATAATATGATGTGATATGCAATTTAAAAGACATTCATTAACATATTTTCATGATTAAGCATGAAAACACCATTAAGCAATGTTCTATCTTTTCTTATCAGACTCTGAATAAAGTACAATGGGGCTAAAGGCACACCTTAAGTAAAATGTACAGTTTTTAATATGATGGCTATATTATAAATATGGTGATAACCCAACCTGATAATGATATCGACCATTTGAATCTAACCATTTCTTGTCAACAAATGGAAAAGCCACTATTTATTATGTCAATTATTGTGCCTTTAGCCTCAACAGAAGGGACGTCTTTACCCTAAATATCATACTTACATATTCTTCAGTTATTAACAATCTGTTAATTTTGAACAAAACTGAAGATCATTAACAAGACATTCATCTCCAAGTATATTTGTTAATGTTTACCATAAATATGTAACATTTGAAAATGTAACACTAAATAGCAATAGAACATTGAACCTATTGTACAGAATTGATGAACAGCCGAATTTCCCAGTGCACGCGTGAACCTATAAAATGTTCTCACAGCCCATGTTGAGGAAGTGGGAAAATAGTTTGGAGAGTGTTCAAATGATTTAATCTTTCTTACATTAGATCTCATAATGTTACAGTATTTATTGCTTCGGTCAGCTCTGCTCCGCTCTTGTTGTCTGGGGTAATTTACGCTGGCAGAAAGCAGACCTCGTCCACCTGTGTGTCAGCCATTTTGACAGACTGAAAGAGGGGCGGCCATCCAGTGTGACAGCTGTCAGACAGGGTTTGACTGGATGTGCTCTCATACCTCGTGATGTTCATACACACACAATCGCACATGAAAGCACAAACTCACAGATGAATCGACATCAAAATGAGGTGGCGACACAGAACATGACAGCGATCGGGTGACGAGTGATACACAGCTGTGTGTGTGTGACAGAGAGAGAGATAGAGAGAGAAAGCAAAGCACTCTGGGAAAGAATGAAATCTGATTTCTTTGAGCTTTGACACTGCGGGGCTTTCTTTGAGCTTCACAATCATCTGATACTCCTGATTTTGTCACTCTGCCTGCTGGTGTTAAGACAGAGAGGATATCGTTCGAATATATTCCACAAACCCATTAAATCGTGGGTGTCCATATGTGTCAGATTATGCGCGTCGTACAGTATGTATCTGCGGCAGTGACATTTAAACCCCTGAGATTAAACAGATGTATTTCATCTGTTATTTCTCTCTTTGTCTCATTTCAGCTTCCAGTGGCAAATACCGCTGACGCTCGCAGTGGGAAACTCCAGTCACATATCAACAGACACCATCATCTGGGTCACCAACAAAACAGGTACCAATTATACACAGTGCTTTTATTGGCATATGGACACAGACACGGGTCACGTTATTCTAATGTGGATTTTCCTTCATTATGATGGCAGGACAGTGTAGTATCACTGAATATGAATATGCGTCCCAAAAACTGTCAAAATGAATTTTAAGTAATAAGAAGAAATAAAAAATGTGCTCATCATAAAAGAGGTGTATTCAAGTATGTATGAGTTAATTTTTTAATGCATTTTTAGACCTGATAAAAAAATGCACTCAAGACATGCATTCATGTAAATTCCTTTTTATTAAACACTTCAATGCTATTCTTCTGTGATTCCCACACTGTCACAGCACCACACGTCCACCATCATTACATTCAATTCTATTCCTCTCCTTTGGGAGAACGAAGCAGATTTTCTTTGGACGGAGCCACAGAGAGTCAAATTCCAAGAGCCGGAATTGAATTTGCTCTGCGAGCGATCCATGTGGCTCAGAGCTGAAATTTCCCCTGATTATGAGACCATTTAACAGCCTCCATTTTCTGCTCACCTTCCCTGAAAAACAGCCCTCACCAGGGCTACAATGCAGATGACACAGAGCCGGAGACAATGACTCTTGAAGGAAACACAGATTGTAACATAGAGACCCCATTTATATGCATTAACTCACCGCATGGCTCTTGCAATCTGTCCGCTGACAGTTGGATGCTTCCTGGATCACGATACACTGCAAATCCATTGAGTCCATGAGAGCTCAAAAGCACTTAACCAGGGCATTTGTTACCCATGAAAAAGCACAAGGTCTGGCTGGAATATTACAGGATGAGAACGTGGCAAACACATTAGATTACAGATGTTGTACGTACAAAATGCTGAATGCATCATTTAGTTTCTTCATGTATATTTCTATGCAGGTCTGCTTTTATGTGTTCATTCCAAAGATGATAAATGTGCTGACAATTTAAAAAGCTTTGCAATTTCACTGTCAGGCAGAATATATCAGTCCATATGAACTACACTCACCTAAAGGATTACTAGGAACACCTGTTCAATTTCTCATTAATGCAATTATCTAATCAACCAATCACATGGCAGTTGCTTCAATGCATTTAGGGGTGTGGTCCTGGTCAAGACAATCTCCTGAACTCCAAACTGAATGTCAGAATGGGAAAGAAAGGTGATTTAAGCAATTTTGAGCGTGGCATGGTTGTTGGTGCCAGACGGGCCGGTCTGAGTATTTCACAATCTGCTCAGTTACTGGGATTTTCACGCACAACCATTTCTAGAGTTTACAAAGAATGGTGTGAAAAGGGAAAAACATCCAAAATTTCGTCCTGTGGGCGAAAATGCCTTGTTGATGCTAGAGGTCAGAGGAGAATGGGCCGACTGATTCAAGCTGATAGAAGAGCAACTTTGACTGAAATAACCACTCGTTACAACCGAGGTATGCAGCAAAGCATTTGTGAAGCCACAACACGCACAACCTTGAGGCGGATGGGCTACAACAGCAGAAGACCCCACCGGGTACCACTCATCTCCACTACAAATAGGAAAAAGAGGCTACAATTTGCACGAGCTCACCAAAATTGGACAGTTGAAGACTGGAAAAATGATTTCTGTTGAGACATTCAGATGGTAGAGTCAGAATTTGGCGTAAACAGAATGAGAACATGGATCCATCATGCCTTGTTACCACTGTGCAGGCTGGTGGTGGTGGTGTAATGGTGTGGGGGATGTTTTCTTGGCACACTTTAGGCCCCTTAGTGCCAATTGGGCATCGTTTAAATGCCACGGCCTACCTGAGCATTGTTTCTGACCATGTCCATCCCTTTATGACCACCATGTACCCATCCTCTGATGGCTACTTCCAGCAGGATAATGCACCATGTCACAAAGCTCGAATCATTTCAAATTGGTTTCTTGAACATGACAATGAGTTCACTGTACTAAAATGGCCCCCACAGTCACCAGATCTCAATCCAATAGAGCATCTTTGGGATGTGGTGGAACGGGAGCTTCGTGCCCTGGATGTGCATCCCACAAATCTCCATCAACTGCAAGATGCTATCCTATCAATATGGGCCAACATTTCTAAAGAATGCTTTCAGCACCTTGTTGAATCAATGCCACGTAGAATTAAGGCAGTTCTGAAGGCGAAAGGGGGTCAAACACAGTATTAGTATGGTGTTCCTAATAATCCTTTAGGTGAGTGTATATTCATTAGAAATGTAGTCAGTTTAATTTGATGTTTTATATACATTTTGTTTATTTTATTTTTAATTTCATTATTCTGAACTTCCTGTTATCTGAATATATTCACATCTGTCTGTGAGGGTCTAGGCGTCATTTAGTGCTGCATGTTTCTGCTTATAAACATTTGAGTTGAGCTACAGTGACTATCAGAGTTGTCATTAAACGTTTGTTTCATGTTCTTTTTTTAGAGATGCACAGAGTGGGTCACATGGGCGGCGAGACGTGGTTGCTGGGCAACGTCAATCAAACGGGCTACTTCAGAGTAAACTACGACCTCCACAACTGGAGACTTCTCATTCAACAGCTGATGACCAACCCAGCGGTACAGCACCCACAATTCCTTTCTTCCACCTCTGTCAGTCTTTCTGACTCCTCACGTTTTATCCAAAATGTTTTCTTTCCCCCCCTCTGTCATGATCCTTCTTTTTCCTCATTCTCCTCATCACTTCCTGCTGCATTCTAATTGTCTGTGCTGTTCTCTCGTGGCAGATCATCTCCGTGGGCAACCGGGCCGGTCTGATTGATGACGTCTTCAACTTGGCGAGGTGGGTTCTGTTTGTTACGCGGCCCCTCTGGAAACATGCAGAGTCATTCAGAGAGTCTGATACATTTAACAGCCTTCACACCCCTGCAGAGACCCCTGGACTATTCAGGCTAACTGTGTCCTGCTTTTTACTCTCACAGTCACTGTCATTGTGAGAAAGTACAAAGTGACAGTGGCATATTGAGTCCAAGTCAGGTTTTCAGCACAAAAAAATATCAAGATTTTAAAATGAAAAAAAAAAAAATACATCTCTATCAACTTCACTATGATAATAATTAGGTAATTAACTCTAAATATACACCGATCAGGCATAACATTATGACCAAATATTGTACCTATAATATAATATATAATATATAATACCTTCCTAATATTGTTTTGGTCCCCCTTTTGCTGTCAAAACAGCCCTGACCCATTGAGGCATGGACTGCACTAGACCCCTGAAAGTGTGCTGTAGTATCTGGCACCAAGATGTTAGCAGCAGATCCTTTAAGTCCTGTAAGTTGCGAGGTGGGGCCTCCATGGATCGGACTTGTTTGTTCAGCACATCCCACAGATGCTCGATTGTAGTGTTGTAGTACTCGAGACCGGTCTTGGTCTTGAGACCAGTCTTAAGACCATTTTTTGAAGGTCTTGGTCTTGTCTCGGTCTCGACCACATTTGTACTCGGTCTTGTCTCTGTCTCAGACTTAGAGGAGTCGGGATTTTGTTTCAAGACCGGTCAAGACCACAACTGATGGGATATTACTAAATTGCCGGTGCATTGTCTGATTTAATTATTAACATCATTAATGTGATTGGATGTAAAACTTACTGCTTCAGATGCAATCAATAACTTATTTCTACTTTGATTTATTTATTGTGCCGGTTCAGAAATGAGGGATTCTGTCAAAAATTACACCAAAATTCAAGATATTGTTGCAAAAAAAGTATTTGTATGAGATCTGGATTTTTATATTATAATATGTGATATAATTAAGCAATATCACAAGAGCAAGAGAGCTGTTTTACAAATTTGAGCATGACTGCAAACATTATATTGCTTTTATACAAACATTAAATAAAAGAAATTAAAACATTATTCTCAACATTATTTATGCATTTGTAATCTTCTGTACCACCACCAATGCAAAGATGAATTTTGTTGTTAATGATTTCATTGGATTGGTATAACAGCTCTATATATTGTCTTATTCTAATTATGTTTATTGATTAAAAATAAGTAATTTCTCAGGCAGTAATGTGGATCTTTATGAATTTAAGGAGTGCTGGTCTGGTCTTGGTCTTGGTCTTGGTCTTGGTCTTGGTCTTGACTCGGTCTCGCCTTGCCTTGGTCTTGGTCTTGTCTTGGTCTCAACCCCTCAAAGTCTTGGTCTTGTCTTGGTCTCGACTCAGTCTCGGATTAGGTGGTCTTGACTACAACACTACTCGACTGGATTGAGATCTGGGGAATTTGAAGGCCAAGTCAACACCTCAAACTCGTTGTTGTGCTCCTCAAACCATTCCTGAACAATTTTTGCTTGGTAGGGCGCATTATCCTGCTGAAAGAGGCCACAGCCACCAGGGAATACCGTTTCCATGAAAGGGTGTACATGGTCTGCAACAATGCTTAGGTAGGTGGTACGTGGATCCACATGGTCCACATGGATGGCAGGACCCAAGGTTTCCCAGCAGAACATTGCCCAAAGCATCACACTGCCTCCGCCGGCTTTCCTTCTTCCTATAGTGCATCCTGGTGCCATGTGTTTCCCAGGTAAGCGACACACACGCACCCGGCCATCCACGTGATGTAAAAGAAAACGTGATTCATCAGACCAGGCCACCTTCTTCCATTGCTCCATGGTCCAGTTCTGATGCTCATGTGCCCACTGTCGGTGCTTTCGGTGGTGGACAGGGGTCAGCATGGTCACCCTGACTGGTCTGCGGCTATGCAGCCCCATACGCAACAAACTGCGATGCACTGTGTATTCTGACACCTTTCTATCAGAACCAGCATTAAGTTCTTGAGCAATTTGAGCTACAGTAGCTCGTCTGTTTGATCGGACCACACGGGCCAGCCTTCGCTCTACCACTTTTGATAGATACTGACCACTGCATACTGGGAACACCCCACAAGAGCTGCAGTTTTGGAGATGCTCTGACCTTGTCAGCTAACCATCACAATTTGGCCCTTATCAAACTCACTCAAATCCTTATGCTTGCCCATTTTTCTTGCTTCTAACACATCAACTTTGAGGACAAAATGTTCACTTGCTGCCTAATATATCCCACCCACTAACAGGTGCCGTGATGAAGAGATAATCAGTGTTAATCACTTCACCAATGTCATAATGTTATGCCTGATCGGTGTAAATAAATAAATTATACTAACTAAATGTACCAATTTATTTTATTCCATGAAAGCTCAGTAATTATTGTTTAAAACATTTCATTCCCACTTTTACAAAACTAGACTTCATTAGAAAAAAAGATCACTTTTAACAATAATAAGCTTAATTTTTGGATAACACTCATTTCTGAAACCTGATTTTCCTAAAATGAGCTTAATGATGCATCATAAGCATCAAAGAACAGACAGGGGGCTTGTACCGAAAGTTATAGAAGAGACAATCAAATGGATCTTCATCTTCCTGGGATTTCAAAAGATTACATCATGACTGACAGATCTGTATGAAAGTGAAAGTGTTGCAAGACTCAAAGACTTGTTCATTAACATTAACATATGCACATTAATTTACATGCACGTTAATGCACATTCATTAACATTCATGAATTAACATTAATCTCGATTGATCTGCTGGTCAGCCGAGACATTATTTTGGATGAGATTACAAAAGAACCATGTAGATAGTTTTCTATATACAAACTCGATTCCAAAAAAGTTGGGACACTGTACAAATTGTGAATAAAAACAGAATGCAATGATGTGGAAGTTTCAAATTTCAATATTTTATTCAGAATACAACATAGATGACATATCAAATGTTTAAACTGAGAAAATGTATCATTTTAAGGGAAAAATAAGTTGATTTTAAATTTCATGGCATCAACACATCTCAAAAAAGTTGGGACAAGGCCATGTTTACCACTGTGTGGAGTCTGCAAACGTCTGGGGACTGAGGAGACAAGTTGCTCAAGTTTAGGAATAGGAATGTTGTCCCATTCTTGTCTAATACAGGCTTCTAGTTGCTCAACTGTCTTAGGTCTTCTTTGTCGCATCTTCCTCTTTATGATGCGCCAAATGTTTTCTATGGGTGAAAGATCTGGACTGCAGGCTGGCCATTTCAGTACCCGGATCCTTCTTCTACGCAGCCATGATGTTGTAATTGATGCAGTATGTGGTCTGACATTGTCATGTTGGAAAATGCAAGGTCTTCCCTGAAAGAGACGACATCTGGATGGGAGCATATGTTGTTCTAGAACTTGGATATACCTTTCAGCATTGATGGTGCCTTTCCAGATGTGTAAGCTGCCCGTGCCACACGCACTCATGCAACCCCATACCATCAGAGATGCAGGCTTCTGAACTGAGCGCTGATAACAACTTGGGTTGTCCTTGTCCTCTTTAGTCTGGATGAAATGGCGTCCCAGTTTTCCAAAAAGAACTTCAAATTTTGATTCGTCTGACCACAGAACAGTTTTCCACTTTGCCACAGTCCATTTTAAATGAGCCTTGGCCCAGAGAAAACGCCTGCACTTCTGGTTCATGTTTAGATATGGCTTCTTTTTTGACCTATAGAGTTTTAGCCGGCAATGGCGAATGGCACGGTGGATTGTGTTCACCGACAATGTTTTCTGGAAGTATTCCTGAGCCCATGTTGTGATTTCCATCACAGTAGCATTCCTGTATGTGACGCAGTGCCGTCTAAGGGCCCGAAGATCACGGGCATCCAGTATGGTTTTCTACCTGTCCCAACTTTTTTGGAATATGTAGCTCTCATGAAATCCAAAATGAGCCAATATTTGGCATGACATTTCAAAATGTCTCACTTTCAACATTTGATATGTTATCTATATTCTATTGTGAATAAAATATAAGTTTATGAGATTTGTAAATTATTGCATTCCTTTTTTATTCACAATTTGTACAGTGTCCCAACTTTTTTGGAATCGGGTTTGTACATAAAGCATTAGTTTCACATCATCTGAAGCCGCATGCATCCATACCAATTTCCAAGCTCATTAAAATAGCATCACCTTTAGCATCAGGACGTAGTATTATGCTAAATCTCCATATGATATTCAATATAAGTAATCAATCAGAGAATTAGCCAATCAGCAGAAGATTCCACCTACTTTCTGTTGATTTGTGACAAATCTTTAATTATTATTAAAAAAACTCTTTAGAGGAATACTGTGTAAAAAAAAAAAAAAATCATGATTCATCCACTAGGTGTTGTTTAAAAAAAAAAAAGAAAAAAAAAGAAAAGAAATTTTTCATTAAATTGAGTCGGTAGTTATTGTTGTGTTTTGTTTTGTTTTAATTGAATTCAGAGGTCATGGTGGTTTTATTTTGACTGTTCAGGCAATAAACTGTTCATTCAAATATCAGATATTTTCTTTTAGAGAAAGATTGAAATAAAAAAAAAATAAAAAAAGATTTTGCACCAGACCTAAATTTCAAAGTTAACACTCATTTTCTTCTGGTCAGCCTGAAAGGATCTTGATAAAGCCGTCCATCACAATAGAACGAACAGTCAGATCCAGTCAACTACAGCTGGACCTTCATTACTGACAGATGCAGCTCTTGTTCTGTCCTGTACTCTTCTCCTTTAGCCGGAAGGCGGTATTGAAGAAAAGCCTTTAGCTCATCAAGATGAGACCTGCGGTGAGACTACTGAGCCGTTATTGCGAGAGTGGATAATAAGAAAGCGAGGGAAAACCTCTGTTTCCCTGCCTTTCCACTGCTGTCTCATTTTGTAGATCCTTCAGAGCTTCATCATTAGCTGGAAACTCACATATTGTCCATTAATGTGAGAGGAGGAAAGACAGAATGGTAAAGGTAGATAGAAAGAACAGAGATTATCGTGCCACAGGCTGCCAAGCTGCCATTAGTCCCTTCAGCAACGACTGCTCTCCCTAAGGTCCTCTCTGTTTGATACAAAGACTCACTCATTCTGCTTAATGAAGGAAATATTCAGTCACTGGCAGCTACTCTAAGATGCTACAAAACAACTGATTCACTTCTCAAGCCAAATCAGTGTTTGAGTATCACTGGTGGACTTTCTTAGACATTGAATTTAGGTGCTGCTTTGTACAGATTGTGAAATTCATTCACTTTGGACAGTCATTTTTATTCTTCCACCAAACTAAATGAGGAAGCTGCCAGATGCTCTGCTAGCATTAGCACCGCTGTTCATCATATTGAAACGACAGGCTCATCTGCCGGCGCTGTGCGGCTCATGTTGAGCTAGACGGGGCTTTAACAGGCATGTGGAGAATTGTGAATTTGACCACAGATGTTTCCTAACCATGACGTTTCAAGTCAACTGACGACAAACCCGCAGGGAAACTTGTGTTTATTGTCAATACATTGAGCTGAGAAAGGAAACCTGTTCCTCCTGCGTTGTAGTACGTCATGTTCATTTAGCCGGTTTATTCGGCTCGGCCTTGTTTACCGAAGAGCTTGATAACTGAAACTTAACAGCACTGAAGGCAAATCCTTTTGTTCCTGATTTCAGTCTGGTTTGTACATAATGTTTGTCTCAGCTTTTATTTACAGCTACTCTTAATAAAAAGGAGCGGATGTTAACAGGATGTCTTATTCAACCTCAGGGCTCAGATCTGTGGAGGTTGTTATTAGCACTTACATTCTCAAGAAGCGAAAATGTCAACCTGCAAATTAAAAGCAGCATCATTGTTAATCACAATGTGTAAAATGTCTCATTTCTCTGTAAATTACTGGGATGATAAAGAGCATTCATATGACTGAGGAAATTGAATGGGCGCCGCTGCCTCGAGAGATTTTACCTAATTAAATGCCCCTGGTGCTCATGGGAGTCACTCACACAGATCAATACTGCCTCACAAAGCCAATGAATTACTGGATCAATTGAGAAGAAAGCTGGTGTTACTGAAGACTAGTTGGAGACTGAAGATCATAGTGCATTATTAATGGATGAATATAATAATTGGGTTAATTGCATAGCTTTTGCATCTTCCATAAATGTATTTTTAAAGCACAGAGTTATTAAAATATTCTCTAGAGCAAAAGCTATACAGAGGTTTAGGACTGAACAGTCAAAAATGTTTGGGTCATATTTCAGTCTGTGTTAAAACTAATTAAATTTAAGTGTATAAAATATAATATAATATAATATAATTAATATAATATAATTAGAATTAGGGATTTTAACATCTCATACTTAAAAATAATCAAATAAAAAAATAATATAGATGTTGGGGTGAACTCGGACAACAAAGGACTGAGGATCCAAATGCAGATAAACTAATGCAAAATAACCAAAAGAAAAAAAATGTGGAAATCAGAACTGTGCAAACTCAACAAACAAGGACAAAACCAAACAAATGAACACTGCAAACACTAGCGCTGCGTCCGAAATCACACACTGAGTAGGTACTGCATTTACTTCACAACTGTTAAAAAAAAGTATGTTTTATATAGTATGACTGTGGGTAGTATGAATGAAATTCAGACATACTACGTCAACTATGTTGTTACTGTTGTAAGGTCCATCCGTTAGCCCAAAAACGGAATCTAACGGCTTGGTTGAAGGATTCTGCGTGTAAGCCTTTTCAGCATTTCTGTTAAATTCACTTAATTTATTAACATCTAATTTTAAATCTGACTCCATGAATAAAGTGATCTGACTCCAATTTCGTGTGACTTTGTTCAATTTGTTACGTTTGTAATTTAACAGCTGATGATTCGTTGTGATTTAATTTGGATCGTTGGTTTTTCTTAGTATCTCTTATTTTCAAATATTCGTTTATCAAAGGACCCGATATCGCACAGAAACAGATGCGCTGCGATTCGAACGTTCACGAACACAAACTGACCAGTTCTGATATTAGTCAGAGGATTGCAGAGTGAATATTTTACCTTGAAGTGGTCGCACCTGCTTACTCAACAAAAAGTGTAATTTGATTAATAGACACGAGAGCTGCAACTTGCTAATACAGTAATAGTCAGAAATCAGATTATCCCGCATGCCGCGCTCCATGCTTCAGTCATGGGGTCCTCGGTTTGATCTATTCTGGCAAAAGATTTGCGGAAATAAAGGACTCCACATTGATCCATACTAGAATAATGATTTCAGAATTATACAAGATAAATCAAGATTAACATTTATTTTGGCCAGACAGAACTTACATAAAAAAAATTAAACACGAATCCATGGTACACAACTTTCAGCATAAAAATATAAAATACAATTACAAAGTAACATGAAAATAGTTTCAAAGAGTTATCATATCTGGCACTGTACATACAGTGTGTGTGAGTGCCTCTCGGACACTGACACAGCACTGCATGGGGGCTCTGGCTACAGAATGTTCCCAAATGGCAGCTCTGCCACCCTTCCTTAAATACCCAGACCAGAACAAAAGGGTTGTAAATATCTGCAACACAAACACCTGGTTTCGGGGGAGAGGATCAGATATCTTCTGAGACTACTCAAAAGGAGAACAGAATTCTCATAAGTTTCAATCTTTCTCATTCTACCAGTGACAGCAGTGAAGTTGAGACCATTTTACCAATCACACTGAGACCTTTAAAAAGATACCACACATGAAAGGGGAAAAACAATAGATTAACAAGATACATCATCTGTGGTATATATGCATTCTGTGACTTGAATCAGAGGGAAGGGAGTCGGTGAGGGAGAGGGGGAGAAGGTTTGGGCAGGCCGATGTCCTACACTCTTTCTGTGAGATCTTCTCTCCAGATTAGTGAGTTTTATTGTTTTATTGCAGGGGGTTGGATCTTCAGCTTTTGTCTTAGCAGTAAAACCGATTCTTACACTGTCACGTGACCAACCAGCGTCAGTTGCGTCGCTTCACTGCCATTCATAAATGGCCTCATGGGATAGTAAAGTGTCCATCGAATGTACACTTCAGAATCTCGCCGGAAGTAGTAGGTCATATGGGGACTTTTCGCCTACTGTTTTTCAGATACTGTGAACTCAGACATACTATTCTTTTGGCGTACTGTTTTTCACATACTATATAGTAGGGAAGTATTCAATTTTGTACGCAGTGCATGGCTTATATACACAGGTAAAATCAGACTAACAAGGGAAAACAAGTACAGGAACTAAACAAGGCAAACTACAAACTTAAAGACTAAAAAACAAAAGGAACACAAACAGGAAATATATGATACTATAATATTATGTGCTTAAGAATCATGAAAATAGTGTCAGAATGCAAAAATAGTAATTTTCATTTAGATTTTCAAGCAATTAACAGTTGCTGTTAAGTCATTACTGTGATCACCAGCTACTTGTCTTGACACACAACGTTTTGAACTTCCATAAAAACACTGATCTGTTTCTAACCCGACATTAGCATCATCAGCAGGTTGTTAAAGACAGAAGCTTGTTTTGTTCGTGGCGCTCGTGAAACATCACAACACCTGTCGACAATTCTGTCAACACATCTCACACAACTGTGAGAAGGAACTAAAGAACAGTGCCAGGAGAATATTTTGGTTACTTTTCCATATTCTTTTCCTTTGACACAATATTTTTTTGTGCACGGAGTGAGCTTTCATTTGACTCTGAGTCTCAGTGATGGAGCTTCTTAATAGGCCTGCTTGAAATGCTCTGCTCAAGCTTTGTCTAAATGAGCTACAATTACAAGCCAATTTAAAAGTCAATGATTTATTTAAGTGACGGTTATGTTATTCACAAGTTATTTCAATGTCAGTGACATTTGTGTGTGTGTGTGTGTGTGTTCATGTTTTTCTATCCCGGTGAGGCCTTCAACCAGAATGCACACTGACTCATTGGGACTCATGTCATGGTGGGGACCTAAATTGAGGTCCCCACAAGGAAACAAGCTTATAAATCATACAGAATGCGTTTTTTTTTTTTTTTTTTTGAAAATGTAAAAATGCAGAAAGTTTTGTGATGGGTAGGTTTAGGGGTATGGTTAGTGTAAGGGGATAGAATATACAGTTTGTACAGTATAAAAACCATTACACCTATGGAGAGTCCCCACAAAGATAGTAAACCAGATGTGTGTGTGCGTGTGTGTGTTTTCACATCCCAAAAGCATGAGTGTGATCAGCTCATTCATTACTGTGCTTGCCAACAGTAGGGAAAATGTCAGTGCCTCATGATATTTTTATGTTCATGCAGTGTTCTTTTATTTTTAATGAATATTTCCCCTGAATAATTCAAAAAGAAAAAAAAAGGATTTTTTTTATGGAAAGGATCAACTAAATGGCCTTATTCCAGTCGCTGCTCTCGGAATGTGGTAATAATGGAAGTGTCTCTAAATATAAATGACAGCATTATGAAGCAATGTTTTTAAATTCCTTATTTTCCCTCTGAAGAAGAACCACACTTGATATACGTTAATATTTTATACACACTTTAACATTTTGTCTCTGTTTAAATACTTCAATACAGTATTAGATGTGATTTGGCCACCATTTACTAATGAAATCATTGCAGTAATTTATGTTCTACTGTGTCTTTAAGCACTAAAGCTAGATTGGAAACACAACATAATTAATGCACAGGCAATGTAATTAATGTAAAGACCGAAAAGTTCTTGACTCAGTGTCAAAACTGCATCCTTCATGTCTTGTGTGCACATCAGTCCTGGGAGCATTGAATATTTCCATGTAATCATTGTGAAAGAATGACAGCCAATGAGTATTTCAAGAGCCTTGACATCATTATAGACTGATTAATTGTTCATTTTAATACAATTATTGCTCATTAGGCCACAGTTTTATGTTTTATACTAGTTAACTGCAGTTTGGATACTATCAACGGTGTATGGAAGTCATTCTACACACCAAAACTTGAAAATCTGGTAATCGTGGTAAAAAAAACTAAATTTTGTTTCTCAAAACTGTTTAATAATTTAAAATTAATGCATGCCCGAGGTTAACAGCTACTCAGCTTTGGGTTTGCACTTAATGTCAATTATTCCTGACTTTAACATTTTAGCTTTTGCTCATTTTGTGAATATTTTGGTTGTTTTAAAATATCACTGAGCAAAGATATTACACTAATATGCATTTTGATGACTCTCCTTCCTTCTTTAATATATTAACAGGCTGTTCAAAGGAAGAAGAACAGGGTTCCTGATCTTAATTAGGCACAAACCTCTTTGAACACTTTGAGCTAAAATTTTTCTCAGTTAAACAGGATTAATTTACCTTTGCTTGATATTCTAACTGCATTTGCTACTTCACCGTGGATATGTTGAAATAGCTTCTAATTCTTCACATCCTCTATTGTCTCCTGCTAATGTTAATGCAAATCAGTTTGTCTGGAAATGTTAAAAACCTCATTGGGTAACAGTGGGTGTCTGTGAGCAACTGTGATTAATGTCCCAATTAAATGTGTGTTGGGTGAATCTGTCCTCTGGAATTTAATGAGTCCGTTTTCCAAGTCTGATCACTTCCTTTTTCGCCTGACCTCTGATACGGAGTGCTTATGTGCCCTGCATGAAATTATAAGAAATGAAGATTAATTTCCGGCATTATGAGTCAGAGTAAGGCCTTTAAGCTGGAACATAAATATGATCTCAACTAGATTTTACTTTTTCTGAGTGGTGCTCGCTTGTGTAAAACTCAGTGCTGTGATGCTTGGGTTTCCAGAACGTTGTTACGTGGTTGCTAAAGCGTTCTGATTCTGAGCCTTATACCAAAAACCAAAGCATTTGCTGATTTGTCTTGTCTCTCTAGTGTTTTTGCTCTAGGATATCGGCCACTTTTCTTTGTTTCCGCTCTCATGGGAAAGTTGTGGGAGTTTCTAAAAAGAACGAAGGGAAAGTCGGTAGAGAACGTGGAACAAAAATAAATGGAGAAGCACCGATGTGTGGCCTAGAAAGACAGTCTCATTTGACTAGACCCTAAGGTCCTGCTGAAATACATCTGGGATTTGATGTGCTCCTCTAAATGACAGTGGATATGTGCTGTTAATGCTCATGTCTGTGTTTTAGAAGAAATCTTATGTTTTATGGATTTATGCAAATTGAACACGACTGTAGCCGTACAGGAGAAGCTGTTTTTTTGTTTCTTACAGCACATTTATGACTCCCCATGCAGAGCACAATGCCTGGCAGTTATTCTAAACGAATAATGATGAACAAAATGAACTGTTTGTAATCAAATGTTAACGATGTGTCTACCAAAGGGGAAATATGCTGAAAATGTGCTGCTAGTGTCTTATCCTCTTACTCTCTTTCATCTCTCTAGAGCGGGGTATTTGCCCCAAAACGTCCCCCTGCAGATGATCTCATATTTGTCTCAGGAGGCCGAGTTTCTGCCCTGGCACGCTGCGAGTCGAGCTCTTTACCAGCTGGACAAACTCCTGGACCGCACTGAAGACCACAGCCTGTTCAGCGTGAGTTTGGTGTCTGTTGTGTTTTAACCTTGACTAGTGCAATAAGAAAGACCCAGCGGATCTAGCAGCACGTCTCAGATGACTCGACAGATCGAACTGAAGACTTCCTCTGATCTTCATCCAAAACAACAGTCCAGTCCTGTTTTAGAAACTCATACATATGAATAACAGAGTGAGATCTCCACCATCGGTTCATTTTTAATGACTGTTCAGAATACTACCATACTCATACTATTTCTACAGTAAATAGTAGCTATGCATGTTGTGAGTAGTATGCAAATTTTCTGCATGTGTGGAATTTCCAGATGAGCTACTGCTAGTATATATTGAGGGCGCACTGTGTGAAATAATGTTTCCCACAATGCAGTGCACTTGACTAAATCTTCCATTTCCAGTGTGACGAATGAAACCTGCACTATATCAACTGTCATTTTTATCTGCTTCTTCTAGATATTATTTGATCAGACTGGGAAATGTTAATAATTTTTACAGAATAAGAACTATATAACCATTTTTTCTGTTTTTAACAATAGTATGCAGTGTATACTGTTCAGTGTGCTAGTATTTCATTCTGAACACTTGACAGTGTGAGACACTGTGTGTGTGTCTCTGTTTCTCCAGCTTCAGTCTTACCTGTCCACCTGCTTTCATATTCATTTGTCACTTTGTTATTCAGAATAGCACTCGCACGCCTACCCACAATCCCTCAGTGTGCATGAGTCATTTCTGCCCCTCCTCTGTAATGAACGACCCTTTAGTGTCAGCAGTGAGTGTGTGATGAATTTAATAGCATCTTCTCTCTGTAACTCTCATGTATTGTGTTTACTGTGAGACAGAGCAGATGTTTAACATGTAATGCAAGACAGGAAACAGCTGGAGCAAATTAATAAGGTGCCTTCAAATCATGTGACCAGGTGTCTCAACCATCAGTCCAAACCCCTGTGTGTGTGCGTACGGATTTATATTCAAAAACCAGAGTAACAAACTGAGGTTACTCTGTTGGCAAAACAATAACACATCACTCAATTTTTGTATTAACAGCTTGATAAACACACCTGATCAGCTGTACGGTCCACCACAATATGGAAAACAATGTCCTCTACCGCTGTACTGGTGTTTATGTGCTTTTATCCGTGTAAGTGTGTGTTAAGAATTGAATTGTGGCATAGCAGGGTCTAATTGTGATCATTCACTCGTCTCAGTAAGAGGGCATGAAGGAGAGCAGTCATGCTAAATTAGCCATGACATTACCTGCTGCGACACTTCCCTCAACCGTATGCCGAGTCAAAAAACAAACACACATACACACACACACACACACACACACATTGTGTTTTCATGTCTTATGGGGACTTTCCATAGGCATAATGATTTTTATATCACAGAAAACATTTTGGATTTTTACATTTTCAAAACACACAACACAACACAACACATTTCAGTTTCAATCAACAATCTCTCTCATTCTCTTTTAACGACGACTCAGCAGCTTCTGTTCAAATCTTGTATAATTATTTGGCCAGACAGTTACATATTTAAATATTATAATATGTTTTAAAGCTAAAAGCTAGTTTATAAAATCTTAAAACATTTTTGAATGACCCATTTTTTCTGCTTAGTTTTCATAAATGGTGTGGATGTAGTCAGGAGTGAGCTTTATACATGTATGTATGAATACAACACACTGTTATTTTAAGAGAAATGTAAATCCTGGTCTCAACTTGGCAACCAGACTCATTTTCTGCCTCTTGTTTTGTTCTGCACTTCTGTTTGATTTTGCTTTACTTGTGTTTTATTGTATTTCTTGTTTTGCTTGGCTTATTGTTGTTTTGTTTTGTTCATCAGGACTATGTTCTAAGACAGGTGGAACCGAAGTATCACAAGTTGGGCTGGCCAACCAGTTTCCCTGACGGTTCCTTCATGCAGGCGGCTTATCAGGCCAAGTGAGTCTTGAATTTCATCTTTCTTGAATTATATATCACAGTTATAAACTTTTATGTAGTCTAAGTAAGGACACCGAATTGCAAAGTGTAAGCCAGACATTTTCCACCTCAGAGATGGGAATGACCTCAGTAGACATGTATTTCATTTTTTATTTTCCCCTTCCTCCATCTTTAACTTCCTGCTGCTGTACTTCCCTGCTGGTATCCTTCCCTCTCTCCTCCTCAGAGAGTTGCAGAGAGAGGTGATCATGCTGGCCTGCAGTTTTGGAAGCAAACACTGTCACCGCCAAGCTGTGTCTCTCATTTCAGACTGGATTTCCAGCAACAAGAACAGGTGAGCAAATTTACAAAGTGACACACACACACACACACACACACACACACACACACACACACTCTCTCTCTCTCTCTTTGTACAAACCGTATTCTATCCACTAACCCTGCTGAAAAATCCAGCATTGCTGGTCACCAGCATAAGGTATGTTTTTCACACTGGGATCAGCATGGGATGCTGGTTGCTGGTTTGCTGGTCCCCAGCATGAAATGCTGGTGTGCTGGTGAACCAGCACAATGTATGTTTTGCATGCTGTGACCAGCTTGGGATGCTGGAGGACCAGCATATGTTGTCTTTTGGGTGCTGGTATGATTCCAGCAAGACCACAACAAAACTTGTGTATGTGTTACATATCAGTTTCTTAGTGTTTGTAGTTAAAGACCAAGACAATTTTCCAAATTAATTTTAATAAGTTATTTAATAAAGAAAAACAAAAAATGTTGCAGGTTACATGTTTACACAGTAAAATCCCCAGTGTTAAACAAACACTGCTCAGTTTCCATATGGTTCCAATCTATAGAGAGTAAAAATAACACTAAAGCAATGTTGCAGTTAGTGAAATAAAATAGATTTACACTACAAGTGATGAATGAGCATTAGTGATGACACCTGCGGTTAATCACTGAAGATAAGAGGAAGAACAAGAACAGAAAAAAGAGAAGAGATAAGCAGAAACACAACAACTGACTTACAGCCACACAGCCTTAGATGAAATCAACTGCAAATAAAATCAATATGTCACCAGCAGATGATTAAACAAACCCAAAAACAGCATTACCATATTCACTTATTACAAACCAGTTTGGCTTTATTTCTTTCATACACTCTTAAAAATAAAGTTTTTTTTATTGCCATTGATGGTTCCATGAAGAACCTTTGACAACCATGGAATCTTTCCCTTCCACAAAAGGTTCTTCATTGTGGAAAAAAAGTTATTTCACACTTAAAAAAATAAAGGTTCCAAAAGGTTTTTTTTTAGCGGCAATTCCATAGAAGGACTATTTAAGGTTCCCAAAGAACCAGTGAACAGTTCTTAAAAGAACCAGTTTTTTCTTGGTGTGACAAAACATTTTAATGATCTAAAGAGCGTTTTTTAACTATAAAGAACCTTTTGTGCAATAAAAATGTTCTATGGATGTTAAAGGTTATTCATGGAACCATTGATGCCAATAAAGATCCTTTATTTTTAAGGGTGTATGGTACATGTACAAAGGTTGTTGAAGTCTGTTTGAAGTCACCATTATAGTGATTAGTGTTCCCTTTAGTTGGGCCCTTGGCCATTGACTTTGTGGTTGAATTAATTCTCTTTTAGCAATTGATGAAAGTGCATGCTATAGCTATTTTCAACAACATGTCATGCTCCTGACTGCACTGACATACCTTTTACTATATGTGCACTTTTTGGAATCAGTGACTGACAGCTGGATTTTGACATATGTGACTTCCCAAATAAGTATGAAATTCACAGGTTCACACTTATATATAATTAAATAGAGTAAAGGTTATACATATTTGACGTGCTGTGCGGGGGGAGGGCTCCGAGCTCGGAATTTGGCCCAAACCCAGAGTACTCCCCCCAGGTTGTGATAGGAATAGTTAGAAGTAGAAGTGAGGAGATGGGGTGGTGAAGGGATGCTGATGAACTGTCAACGAACAGAGGTAAGTCTGCTGTATATATATACCTCTTATTTTGTTAATTGAGTTGATTAACTGAATGCGCTCCTCTTGTGTTAATTAGGTTAATTATCTGAACGTGCTCATCCCGAACTTTGTTAATAAAACATCATGTCTTTAAAAACAGTAACTTTCAGTTTTGAACTTTCATTATCAAATTGTTATTAACTGTCCAACTGAAAGAGCTCTTCTCATAACCCCTGTTATTGAACAAACTGCTTATGATTATGCTTTTAGTATGCATTTTTCTTGGTTTTCATATCTCTAAATGTCTTTTTAACTGTTTTATGCTTTGAAACGTTTTACCAGTTTACCAGTGACACTGATTAATAATGTAATCATAAACTAAAACAATTAAAAGTTTCAGTTCTACTTTCAGCAGAGGGAGCAAAATAAATTACTAAGTTATAATCATATAATTCAATAAATCATATGTTTTAACCTTATATTGTTTTTACATTGTTCTTTACATCATTAATGTGTTGAATATAGAAATATGCAAGCAAAAACAATGCTTGTCCCCAAAACAGTGCTTGCATACAGAGAGCTGGCCTACTCGCACTCAACCCTGCAAGACCAGGCTAGTGAATCAGCTTCACCAGCTCCATTTGCTTGAGAACAGCATGAATATGCTGGTACACCAGCAAGTCCAGTACTATACCAGCCTGGACCATGCTGGATTTTTCAGCAGGGAACCCTGACCCTAAACACAACCCTCACAGAAAACATGCATTTTTACATTTTCAAAAAACATGATTTGATTTATAAGCCGTTTTCCTCACTGGGACCAAAAAATATGCCCACAAGGTCAAAGATTTCTGGTATTTGTCCCCACAACATAGGTTTACTAGGACCACACACACACACACACACACACACACACACACACACACACACTGTATGAGCTTTTAGTCAAGCACAGCTTCTCCATTTTATTGCTAAAATCATACAAATATTGTGCAAACAAACAAACAAACAAACAAAACATGGTTGGTTATTGTTTAGTATGTTCAGCCCTGCCAACATTCATACAGTAGGAGCTCTATTCCAAGTGTCCATGGAAACACACATTTGTTCATCTAATTTGTTTTCCCTGCTGCCCACAGCAATGTTCACATGCATGTATGCAGTATCACACTGTCAAACACACTAAGCCACCGGCAGGTACTAATGACCATAATGGAGAATAAACAGGATTGTGGGGGTGTGTTTGAGTGTCTGATGAAATGGTCTTACCCTGCACAAGATATTTAGATAGTTTGCCCAGTTTTTAGGAAAGTATTTTTTGTGCCAAACAGTTGGCCGCATGCCTACAAACACATTAAAGACCACACACACAGTTCATCACACATTAGCAACCTCAAATACATTGGATATTTGCTTGCTGGCTTAAAAATTGTGCCCTAAAATTGACAGATAGACCTTAAATACACACACACAGATGCTTTATTACACATATAATGCATCACATATTGACCTAAAAATGAGCTTTTAATGACTTGTTACGGTCTCTAACATGACATGAGCTTCTCTGATAGCAGCAGGTTGCTCTGTTTAAAAGCTTTTTTGCCTATATTCTTGCTTTCAACATGTGAAATACATGCACAGTTCCCTTTCAAATACTTCTCTCAATGCTGCACTGCTAGTGCTATGGGAACACCTTTGTGTGTGACCAGTTGTGAAGCATGTGTGCAACTACGCCAATAAACTTGGCCTCAGATAACCTCTGGCGATGGCGTTATTGGAATGCGTGCTCTTCAGAGGCTATAAATAGATGTGAAACAGGCGCGCCTTCAGGTTTCTTTGTCTTCAAAGACCGTATTGTGTGTGTGCTACGCTTTCTGTCTGTCCTCTTTGCTAGGAGTTAGTTTCCAACTGTTAGTGTGCAGAAATTTCTCTGTGTGTGTGAAAGAGAAAGAGAGAGAACATCATGCAAAGTAAGCGTTGTGTGCCTCCTTGTTCACAGCTCATGTCTGACTATGATACACATCAGTTTTGCTTTGTGTGTTTGGTGGAAGTGCATGCTGCCCTTGCATTGGAGCACAGCGATTATGAGCACTGTGAAATGTTCTCTATTGCGTATTTTCAAGGGCCAGAACCCACAATGAGACGGGTCCGTCCCTATCGCTCCCTCTCTCTCCAGATCGTGATGTCCTTTTGCCTTACCCCGAAGCACACACTGACACTTCTTCAGCTCGGGCAGAGGACAGGGCATCTCTTGTTTATGAGAGATGTTCGTGGGCTATCTCTGCCCTGGGACTGCATCATCGTTGAAAAAGCAGACACTCCCCACCAAGCCGTGCAAGACATCCACGCTGGTGGGGAAAGCGTTTCAATCAGCAGGTCAGGCTGGTGCTGCGCTGCACACCATGGCGGTGTTACAGGCATACCAGGCGGACCTGCTGAAGGACTTGAATGCGGGCAGGATCATCGATGGCAAGGCATTCTCTGAGCTTCGTCGGGCCACAGATTTGTCTCTCCGGTCAGACAGAGACAGAGTGTTTTTGTTGGATGACCCCCTCTCGCATTTCTGGGCTGTTTGCCGACTCTGTGAACACAGTCGTCAGCAGGTTCTGGGAGGCGAAGAAATATGAAGAAGCTTTTGGACAGTTTCTTACCTGCCGTACTCAAGGGGAGGGGCTGTCGGCCACCCAGCCGCAACCCGGTCCTTCTCAAAGGAGAGAGGCTCAAAAAGAGAGTGTGGCGAGTCAGAGACCTTGGCAGTGTGGAATCTACTGCCGTGGATCTCTCATTGAGTCCTAAAGACGGTAGAGAAAGGTTACAGAACACAATTTGCGCACTGCCCTCCGCGTTTCAAACCGGAGCAGATGCAATTGCTGTCACAACAGCTGCAATCTCTTCTGGGCAAAGGGGCCATAGAACATGTTGCCCTCCTAGAGAGAGAGTCAGGCTACTACAGTCAGTACTTTCTGGTTCCCAAAAAAGATAGGAGATTGCACCCGATTTTAGATCTTCGTGGTTTGAACCATTCTCTCAGAATGTTAAAGTTCAAGATGTTAATGTTCAAGATGATTGTGTCGCAATTCCAATACAAAGATTGGTTCGTCACAGTCGATCTCAACGATGCATATTTTCACATAGAAATCTTGCCACAACACAAGAAGTTCCTGAGGTTCGCTTTCGGTGGTGAAGCTTACAAATATCTGGTTTTTCCTTATCACTAGCCTTATCACCCCAGACATACACAAAATGCATGGATGCAGCTCTGGATCCGCTGCGACTCCAGGGCATCCGCATTTTGAATTACATAGACGACTGGCTGATACTGGCCCAGTCTCAAGTGCCTGCGCTTCGTCATTGCGATGTCGTCGTCGCTCATCTTGTCTCTCTGGGGTTGAGACTCAAAGCCAAGAAAAGCATTCTCTCTCCCTCCCAGAGGACAACATACTTAGGCGTTGTATGGGACTCGGTTACCATGCAGGCACAACTGTCTCCCGCACGTGTCGAGACCATTTTAAACACCCTGAGCAAAATCAGGCTAGGTCAGGATATTACTTTTCATCAATTTCAAAAAAAATTTTGGTCTCATGGCAGCTACATCCACGGTGATACTTATGAGCCTTTTGCACATGAGACCATTTCAGTTGTGGCTCAAAGCCAGGGGATTTCATCCAAGGCCCAATCCCCAAAGGCAAATAAGGGTCACATGCTGCGGGCTTCGTACCCTTTCTATGTGGCTCAGACCCCAGTTCCTTGCCTTGGGTCCCACTCTAGGTGTGTGTTGTCAGCGCAAAATGATAACGACAGACGCTTCCCTTACTGGCTGGGCAGCAGTCTTAGATGGCCATCGACCCCAATGAATCTGGAGAGGGCATCATCTTGAATGCCACGTCAATTACCTCAAATTGATGGCTGTATTTTTTGCCCTGAGGTACTTCCTCCAGCAGTTGAGGGGCTACCATGTTGACCAGTTGAGAGGCTAACACTGCGGTAGTCTCCTACATAAATCGCCAGGGTGGACAACATTCGTGCCATCTCAACAGGCTTCTGCTTTGGACTCAGGAAAAGTTCCTGTCCCTATATCCCTAGATATTTGAATATGGGAGCAGATTTACTGTCCAGACAGACTGTGGCAAATGGGGAATGGAAACTCCACCTTGAGTTAGTCAAACAAATCTGGGAAAGATTCTATGAAGCAGAGGTGGATCTCTTCACCTCTCAAGGGACCTCCCAAGGGATGTCCCCTCTACTTCTCTCTGAGTCATCCAGCCCCCCTAGGTCTGGACGCAATGGTGCATGGTGCAGAATGTGCCTGTATGCATTTCCACTGATTCTACTCCCGGGAGTCCTGGCCAAAGTTCGTCAACAAGGGTCTTGCCTCTTGCTGATAGTGCCTCGTTGGCCGAATAGAGTTTGGTTCTCTGAGATAATATCCCTCCTCGACGGTTTTTGTGGCTGCCATAACGGATACCTGTTTCACATCTATTTATAGACTCTGACGAGCGCACATTCCAACGACGTCATCGTCAGAGGTTATCTAAGGCCAAGTTCATTGGTGTGTTTGTACACATGCTTCACAACCGTTCACGCACAAAGGTGTTCCCATAGCGCAGCATCTCGCTCTCGCTTTTTCAGGGAACAGGGTTACAGTCAAGTAACCCGAGACGTTGGATTCAGCCAGTGTTTGACCTGCTCAGTCAAAGATTTTCCACTCTTTTGCCCTGAAACGGCTCAATTGCTCTGGCTCTGTAACTATTACTCCGTGGAGTACAGTTTGAGGTTTCTGATCGTGTCTGAACAGACAGGAAGTCTCTGTACTGAACAAAATCCCTCCTGCTAGACATATCATCATTTAGACAGGTTAGTTTAATTTGCTGACAGACAGTTGCTGCTTTTCTTCTCGACTGTTTTTATGTTATTAGTTTTAGCATACTTTTGATACTTATTATTTGATACTATTATAATTTTAACTACTTTTTGTATTTTATTAACTCTTCTTAATTTTTTTTCCAAATTATGCCATTTTCCTCTGACCTGACAGCAGACATTTGGATCTGCCAGATGTGTCCTTCATTGTCCTTTCTTCAAAAATGACCTCTAGTCCTGCTGGTATAATAAAAAAAAATCTGTTCAGTTTGATATTCAGGGATGAGCAGCACATAAAAGAGGAATGTGTTTGACTTTTATGTTTTTTTATGGTTTAGGTGATGATAATGTCACAGGAATGACCCAGTAGCATTTATGAGCTACAAAGAAAGGCTTCAGATCACTGTACAGCCAAATACTTTTTGGTTAAAAAACAAGATACCACAGACTGAAAAAAAGAAAACAGGGCTGCAATTAAAGTCAGATATCTCTTTAGAGAGAAACTGCTGAATCTAAATTGTTTTTGGTGCAGTTTTAGTCTTTGTTTGAAAGAATAAAGGCTCACAAATTGTACAATGTTTTTAAAGAAATCGTCCCAGACATAGAATCTTCACAGAATATCATAACCGGCTTTACTATAAATGTGTTACCTCCACACAGCCAAATATTAGAGCAAATCAAACCATTATATTCAGGTTATAATATCAGAAGTAAAAACTAGATTTATGGCTTGTGTTCTCTAGCATTTTCATTCTGAAAATAACTCATAAAAGTCATGAATTTTCCAGATATAATGGAACGGCACAAATAGTATTCTTTAACTATGAATTCGCTTAGACTTCCTGTTAGTGGCAGTCATAAGACATCACCTTCACAGGTGCAGAAATTTCAGTCTATACACTCCAATTGGATGTGACATGATTTTATATCTTACTGGAGGTGCCGTTCTCTGTATTGCTACATTGAAAACTCCCAGAGGCTCCGACGGCTCTTCCAGAATCAGCAGGTCTTTATTGCGCTTTGTTTGAGCAAATCAAAAGTTCAGTCACTGTATCGCCACAGCTCCTCCAGAGGTTTTATGTTATTTCTTCTTCCTGTACGAATACTACATGCAGCGCCTCACAGCCTGTGATACTTTTCTCTCTGTGCTGCTCTACTGTAGACTGTTATTCTTCTCTGAGATTTATAACCAGATAATATCATGGGTCCATTGAGAGCTCTTACTTATCACCTGTGTATTGCTAGACTATATATATATTGCACTGTGACTCAGTTTGGGAGGCCTGTCGTAATGATTCTAGTCACATTTTTACGACTTTAATTATGACTAAAAAAGATTTTGTTTTAAACTCTCAAATTAGATCAGCTTGGTGTCATAAGTTTTTTTTGTTTGTTTGTTTTTTGCTGCAGACAGGAGAAGGCCACTTGAACAATAGACATTTAGACAATAGACAGAAACAGCAAAACAAAGCAAAACTTCTCACGTAAGCATAAAAATTAAAACATGCAAAAATGCACTAACACTTTTTTTTTTGATTCTTCTGGAGGTGAAACATTGACTTGTAACTTATCTTTGAACAACCCTGAGGACTAAACTAATTTCTGCTGTTAAAAAAATCTCTCTTTGGGAAAAGTTATTTCTCAGGAATTAAAACAAGAATTAAGTGTGAACACAATGTGTCTGAATCTAATGTAACCCTCAGTAAATGTTTCATGAACAAACTGAAACAGTGAGGAATGCTAATCACCTGCAGCATTTAGTGTGCATATGCTAATCAACAATGTATCACTATTTTCACTGGACTTTAAAAGTCTATCTTTGTATTTATGCAACATAAATTGTAAATTAATGTTTTTGGCTCCATCAATACACTTGTAAATGTATTTAAATGCTAAATGTATTTATTAGCTGTGAATGTTTACCTCAAAATATATATTCAACTATAAATTTGATTTCACCTCATTCACTCAAATGTTTTGTTCAATCTTCTGTCCCACAGGATTCCACCTAATGTGCGGGACATTGTGTACTGCACAGGCGTGTCTCTGATGGATGAGGACGTGTGGGAGTTTATCTGGATGAAGTTTCACTCATCTTCAGCCATCTCAGAGAAGAAGGTTCTTCTGGAGGCCTTGACCTGCAGTGGCAACATCTTCCTACTCAACAGGTCAATCAACACTCTTACCCCTCATTGACAATGACATGATGAGAAATGCAAAAAAACAAGTTACTGTAGCATAACTGATCAATCAGTCTTAGCTGAAAGGTTTAAATCTAAAACAACTCTTCCAAATTACCATTTTATTGATAGCAAGAAGTATCTGGAAGTCTCTGGAGGATGTATGGCACTCCTCTGACTATAACTCATTTGTTAGTTTGTAGTCTGCTGTACCTCATGAAGTAATCTGATTCAATCCCTTCCACCACATCATGTCGCTCATACCAGCAGAGCTGCGCTCGCTCCTCTGACGGGGCTGTAAAAACAATGGCTGCCGTAGGAGCTTTTGCCACAAGTCTCCATGGTGCCTTAAATTCTCTCCCGACTCAATAGCAGGATGAGGACGGTGACAGATTACACCCTGTCCAGGCCAGGCGAGGATCTCACAGCCCACACATATTTTGAAGCAGTTCTCCTGGATTCACTGTGGGTTTGACATCTCCATTTATTCTGTTGCATTTGGTTGTTGTTTTGTAGATACACTAAGAGAAAGGAACTTGCCCATATAAAGAGCCCCACCATGACCCCTCTTTGCAGTGAGTGTTCAGCACTCAACAGGATGATTCCTGTGGGAATCTTCAGTGTGAGTCGGTTGAGAGGGATGTGGTTTGCCTCCCTAGAGGAAGAAGATAAATAGCACCGCACTTAGCAAGCACAAATTTTTGTGCTCTACATCCAGGCATCTTCATCTTCATGTTAAGATACTATTCATCATATTACAGTTAGCAAGGAACCTTTTCATTTTTTGTATACTGGTAATTGCCTTCCTTGAAGGTAAAATCAATGAGTCTTACAAGCTCTCAGTGATCCATGACTCGGCTGTCATACACAGTACACATAGATATCTGAAAGTCAGGCAGCTGAACCATGAATACAAAATCCGCTGCAGGAACCTCCAGCATTCTCCTACAATACAAACTCTTGAAGGCCACGTGCTTCTGATGGTGATTTATCAAGTAGTATTGTATGTGTTTCTGGATTAACATTCCTTTCAACCAACATGATTGTAGGGTTCGGTTTAGATTTTAGAGATACAGGGGTTGGACAATGAAACTGAAACACTGGCCAATATAGTGTTGGAGGCTTCATGCCTATATATATATATATATATATATATATACAGTGGGGAGAACAAGTATTTGATACACTGGCGATTTTGCAGGTTTTCCTACTTACAAAGCATGTAGAAGTCTGTAATTTTTATCATAGGTACACTTGAACTGTGAGAGACGGAATCTAAAACAAAAATCCAGAAAATCACATTGTATGATTTTTAAATAATTAATTTGCATTTTATTGCATGACATAAGTATTTGATCACCTACCAACCAGTAAGAATTCCGGCTCTCACAGACCTGTTAGTTTTTCTTTAAGAAGCCCTCCTGTTCTCCACTCATTACCTGTATTAACTGCACCTGTTTGAACTCGTTACCTGTATAAAAGACACCTGTCTACACACTCAATCAAACAGACTCCAACCTCTCCACAATGGCCAAGACCAGAGAGCTGTGTAAGGACATCAGGGATAAAATTGTAGACCTGCACAAGGCTGGGATGGGCTACAGGACAATAGGCAAGCAGCTTGGTCAGAAGGCAACAACTGTTGGCGCAATTATTAGAAAATGGAAGAAGTTCAAGATGATGGTCAATCTCCCTTGGTCTGAGGCACCATGCAAGATCTCACCTCGTGGGGCATCAATGATCATGAGGAAGGTGAGGGATCAGCCCAGAACTACACGGCAGGACCTGGTCAATGACCTGAAGAGAGCTGAGACCACAGTCTCAAAGAAAACCATTAGTAACACACTACGCCGTCATGGATTAAAATCCTGCAGCGCACGCAAGGTGGGGATTTTAATCCTGTCATGGATTAAAATCCTGCAGCGCACGCAAGGTCCCCCTGCTCAAGCCAGCGCATGTCCTGGCCCGTCTGAAGTTTGCCAATGACCATCTGGATGATCCAGAGGAGGAATGGGAGAATGTGGTCTGATGAGACAAAAATTGAGCTTTTTGGTCTAAACTCCACTCGCCGTGTTTGGAGGAAGAAGAAGGATGAGTACAACCCCAAGAACACCATCCCAACCGTGAAGCATGGAGGTGGAAACATCATTCTTTGGGGATGCTTTTCTGCAAAGGGGACAGGACGACTGCACCGTATTGAGGGGAGGATGGATGGGGCCATGTATCGCGAGATCTTGGCCAAAAACCTCCTTCCCTCAGTAAGAGCATTGAAGATGGGTCTTGGCTGGGTCTTCCAGCATGACAACGACCCCGAAACACACAGCCAGGGCAACTAAGGAGTGGCTCCGTAAGAAGCATCTCAAGGTCCTGGAGTGGCCTAGCCAGTCTCCAGACCTGAACCCAATAGAAAATCTTTGGAGGGAGCTGAAAGTCCGTATTGCCCAGCGACAGCCCCGAAACCTGAAGGATCTGGAGAAGGTCTGTATGGAGGAGTGGGCCAAAATCCCTCCTGCAGTGTGTGCAAACCTGGTCAAGAACCACAGGAAACGTATGATCTCTGTAATTGCAAACAAAGGTTTCTGTACCAAATATTAAGTTCTGCTTTTCTGATGTATCAAATACTTATGTCATGCAATAAAATGCAAATTAATTACTTAAAAATCATACAATGTGATTTTCTGGATTTTTGGATTTTCTGGATTCTTTTCTGTCACTCACAGTTGAAGAGTACCTATGATAAAAATTACAGACTTCTATGCTTTGTAAGTGGGCAAACCTGCAAAATCGGCAGTGTATCAAATACTTGTTCTCCCCACTGTATATATATGTGTGTGTGTGTGTGTAGCCTGGTGGCCAATCTTCACTGATTTTACATTCCATTAGTAAGAGCAGAGTGTGAAGGAGGAATTAGCAGAGTAAAAGCACAGCTGTACATAAAATATTGCAATCCACACAACATAATGGGAGACATATCAGAGTTCAAGACAGGACAAATTTTTGGTGCGCATCTCACTGGTACATCTGTGATCAGGACAGCAAGTCTTTGTGGTGTATCGAGAGCCACAGTATCAAGGATAATGTTGGCATACCACCACGAAGGACAAACCACATCCAACAAGAGTAACTGAGGAATGCAAGATGAAGCTCTCTGAATGGGATGTCCGGGTACTGACCTGGATTGTTTCCAAAAAAAAACATAAATCCACAGCTGCCCAACTCACTGCAGAATTAAACGTGCACCTCAACCTCTCCTGTTTCCACCAAAATTGTTTCTTTGGGAGCTCCATGTGGTCAATATTTATGGTTGCTTCATCCATAGCCAAACCTTTGGTCACTTGTGCCAAACGTAAGTTTCAATGGTGCCAGCAGTGGAAATCTTGGCCTGTGGAAAATGTTAAACATGTATTGTTCTCTGATGAGTCCGCATCTGAGTGAGCTACAGTGTGGAGAAGCCCCAAAGAAGTTTAACACCCAGACTGTTGCATGCCCAGAGTGAAGCATGGGGTGAATCAGTGATGGTTTTTTGAGAAATGTGCATAGAAAATGGCCAAGAAACCTTTTTCCCCACAACACAACAATGATGTGGGGTGAGAGCAGCAGTAGTGATGTGGTGGTGTTGAAAGTGCCAGACATCATTGTTAATTAAAAAAAAAAAACAGGCGCTAGCAACACTCACATGCTAATTAGAAACTGGCACCATTTCTACAATGCATGGCATAAGCATGATGTGTGAAGAACCTGTAGCTGAATTTTTAACCGTGTTGATATCTGGAGCTCAACACTTCTTTTTTTCTTCCATTTAATGAATTCCCATGAAATAAAGGTGTTGGTATCTTCAATCAAAAACCTTCCATTTTATAAACTAATGTCAATGTATCACATCTGTGGCATGTTATTGAATACCCCATAATTATCTACAAACCCGATTCCAAAAAAGTTGGGACACTGTACAAATTGTGAATAAAAACAGAATGCAATGATGTGGAAGTTTCAAATTTCAATATTTTATTCAGAATACAACATAGATGACATATCAAATGTTTAAACTGAGAAAATGTATCATTTTAAGGGAAAAATAAGTTGATTTTAAATTTCATGGCATCAACATATCTCAAAAAAAGTTGGGACAAGGCCATGTTTACCACTGTGTGGCATCCCCTCTTCTTTTTATAACAGTCTGCAAACGTCTGGGGACTGAGGAGACAAGTTGCTCAAGTTTAGGAATAGGAATGTTGTCCCATTCTTGTCTAATACAGGCTTCTAGTTGCTCAACTGTCTTAGGTCTTCTTTGTCGCATCTTCCTCTTTATGATGCGCCAAATATTTTCTATGGGTGAAAGATCTGGACTGCAGGCTGGCCATTTCAGTACCCGGATCCTTCTACGCAGCCATGATGTTGTAATTGATGCGGTCTGGCATTGTCATGTTGGAAAATGCAAGGTCTTCCCTGAAAGAGACGACGTCTGGATGGGAGCATATGTTGTTCTAGAACTTGGATATACCTTTCAGCATTGATGGTGCCTTTCCAGATGTGTAAGCTGCCCATGCCACACGCACTCATGCAACCCCATACCATCAGAGATGCAGGCTTCTGAACTGAGCGCTGATAACAACTTGGGTTGTCCTTGTCCTCTTTAGTCCGGATGACATGGCATCCCAGTTTTCCAAAAAGAACTTCAAATTTTGATTCGTCTGAACACAGAACGGTTTTCCACTTTGCCACAGTCCATTTTAAATGAGCCTTGGCTTAGAGAAAACGCCTGCGCTTCTAGATCATGTTTAGATATGGCTTCTTTTTTGACCTATAGAGTTTTAGCCGGCAACGGCAAATGGCACGGTGGATTGTGTTCACCGACAATGTTTTCTGGAAGTATTCCTGAACCCATGTTGTGATTTCCATTACAGTAGCATTCCTGTATGTGATGCAGTGCCGTCTAAGGGCCCGAAGATCATGGGCATCCAGTATGATTTTCCGGCCTTGACCCTTACGCACAGAGATTGTTCCAGATTCTCTGAATCTTTGGATTATATTATGCACTGTAGATGATGATAACTTCAAACTCTTTGCAATTTTTCTCTGAGAAACTCCTTTCTGACATTGCTCCACTATTTTTCGCCGCAGCATTGGGGGAATTGGTGATCCTCTGCCCATCTTGACTTCTGAGAGACACTGCCACTCTGAGAGGCTCTTTTTATACCCAATCATGTTGCCAATTGACCTAATAAGTTGCAAACTGGTCCTCCAGCTGTTCCTTATATGCACATTTAACTTTTCCGGCCTCTTATTGCTACCTGTCCCAACTTTTTTGGAATGTGTAGCTCTCATGAAATCCAAAATGAGCCAATATTTGGCATGACATTTCAAAATGTCTCACTTTCAACATTTGATATGTTATCTATATTCTATTTTGAATAAAATATAAGTTTATAAGATTTGTAAATTTTTGCATTCCTTTTTTATTCACAATTTGTACAGTGTCCCAACTTTTTTGGAATCGGGTTTGTATAGTGTGTATAATTACCTATAGTGTGTATGAATGAACTTGTAACCACTCTTTGCTATCAGCCCTAATATGCCCAATTGGATTTGTGTCTGAATATCCATGACTTTATTCCCGGCTACTTGAACAGTGTGACTTTGGAAAGATCAGATGCTTCTCAACAGCACTATCATGATTCAAATGGGCAAATGTCTGAGTACTTCCCTCAAATGAAGTCTCAAAGGAGTGATTACTTAAACCCTGATTAAAAAGTCTAAGTCTAAATTACACAGTTAATGGTGATTCTCCTTTAAAAAAAACTTAAAATTTAAGTATGAAACTACACAATCTGTCAGGAACCTGCCTGTATTTGAAGTGATGCTGGCATCAGTTCATACAGAGCCCCTCGGGACCTCAAAGACAGGGGATATATGAAATATTTCATGACTGCAGCATTCAGACGTCTAACTTTGCTTTAGTGTTGGACTTAAAAGACAAGACCTCTAGCAGCAGTTCATTGATTTTAGATGCACTTAAATTTCACACAGCATGCACAAGCAAAGCCCCCTGTCCCAGATGAGCTGTGTGTGTGAGAGTGTGTGTTTGTGATATTTAATCTACCGCAAAGAAAACTGCCTTGTTTGGAGTGAGCTAGTAAACGTGCGTCAATCACTGAGTCTGAAGGATGGGGTGTATGAACTCTGTGTTTAGTATTGATTTCTATAGCATGAAGTAAATTGTATCCCCCTCCTCCATTTTTTTTGTTTCTTTTTTTTTTAAATGACGTGTGTTGTGATCTAGTGGGACGGATATAATTCCTCTCCGCTGCTGGAATGTGTGTGTGTGTATTTGCCAATCTCACCTCTGCTCTGACTGCTAACCTAGAGATGTTGTGCAGCCTTAGAGACTGAATGAAATTAGCATTGCGTACTGCTTACTGAATACTGTGAACTCTCTACAGTATACTATATAATAAATAATAATAATGCCAATATTGTAAATTAGGCAACAGTAAGCATTGTATTTAAGCAGTAGTATGCTAAATAAATAAACTCTGGGAATGGATGGACAGTTGAAGCGCATTGCATTGTGGGATACAGAATTACACATAGTGTGCTCTTGTTGTATACTGTATTTCGGTAAATGCAAGTATCCTTCGCAAAATGTACACACTGTGCACAGTGTACATACTGTATAGTCAAGACCGTAGTACGCTAGTATGCTAATATAAACATGCTGATCTGAACATAAAAAAGTGATTGGAGAATTAGCGCTGCAAAAGAAACTTTTCTGAAAGCGTGTTCACACTTGTCCACAGAGGAAGCAGGATGTCACGTTTGCGAGCTGTGAAGCTGCCGTCCGCACACAGATGTGAGTTTGTCGCCGAGCCATTAATCTCCAGGGTGTTTGTGAAAAGGTGCTACAAATGACTCGACAACTCATGAAGTCAAAAGCCCAAAAGAGCAGTTGAACTGAAATAAGAGACCAAAGCACAGTGAAGCAATTACCCCACTTGTTATTGCAAATTGAAAACTTGTGCACCGTGGAAGCGTCTTTATGTGTAACATCTCATTTCCTATTTCTTCCTTTTTCATCTACTTGACATTTCGCACCAATTTGAATCGAATGGGTCTGTCTGCATTTGATTTGGGCTTTTCAGGTTAATTACTTTTTGAAGATGCTGACTCACAGTATTGAGAACATATTTGAATAATTGTGTTTCGCCAGGCCTGTCAGTGGCTGTCTTTAATGAAAACGGGGAAGAATAATGTGTTTTGTATCAGATTTACCCGAGCTTAAAACTAGCATAGAAAATGAATAGCACAATTAGTAAAGATATCACAAATATGATAACTAGCATTACTGTGTTGTCCACAGGCTTCTGAATCTATCCCTCACCTCTGACCTGGTGCCGGATCAGGACGTGATCGATGTCATCATACACGTGGGCCGCAATCCGCTGGGAAGACATTTAGCATGGAGATACTTCCGTGAGAAGTGGGACATATTGAATTCCAGGTGAATGTAGCTTCATTCATCTCTGTTTATCAGTGACTATAACCTTCCTCTCGGTCCCTGATATGAATTTCACATTCGCACTCTCATAAGATATTTATTAGTGAATAATTCTTGTTTGTGGTTGGAGGACCAGAGAGCATTGTGGGAAATATCTAATGGTGTTTGTTTGCTACTGGGCTCATTAAAATGGTGCTCCAGTGTTTTTAATAATAGCATCTGAGATCCGTGTCTCTCATTCGCAGGTATGGAGAAGCTTTATTTATGAACTCAAAATTAATCAGCGGCGTGACAGAGTTTCTCAACACTGAGGCCGAGTTGAATGAGGTGAGTCTGGACTTCTACACCATCCTGAGGCTTATACACCTCCAATCAATCTAAAACGCTAATGAACTATTGACCAATCTTCATGGAACATTAATACTTACAAAAACAACGTTGGTCAGCAAAATTCTTGAGATGGAGACAATGAGCAAAAGTAAACTTTGAAGCCTGCAGGAATGTGCTCCGGTCTGTTTCGTTGGGTTATTTCCTCATTGTAACTGCTTAACCTTATTATAGGAAATGGAACATATATCCACTTATTCCAATTTATTCAGCTTCAGTCCCAGAGGACACAGACTGCTGATGCTTCTCACTGCAGCGCAGCACTTTCTCATCCAGCTGACTTTGCCTTCCACAATTTATCATTCATACAGAGATAATACAAACCCCCTCAGTGTGTTCTTAAACAGAGCATTAGCATACTGTCATTGACAATCAGCCGCTGCCAGAGCACTTCATCCACAGATTCACCCTTAGATTAGTGATACTTTCAATGCTGTTGGTTTCAGTTGAAATAATTAAATTATTTCTTTGGAAAATTTATATGAACGAACAGCTATTTTGAAATAGTTTAAGACCAGAATAGCAACTTAAATACTTAATCCCAGCACATGTTTGTTCATGTAGATCTCATGACCTCAGGAACTGGGAATCGTTTTCGTAATGTGTTATTTAGTAAATGGAGATTTTTTTTATGAGATCTAGATTTTTTGACAGACAACCCAAGTGTCCTTCTCTTCTAAAAAAACAACACAGATAATTCTGTTTACTTCAAATCAATTCCCTCTCCTCATTATCATAAACATCACTGTTATCTACTAAATTACATGTCAGGCATTTGCATTTAAATGCATTATATATTCTGACGCTGATTAACAGAGATGAAGCCACTTACACACATAAACACAAACTCTCTGTATCTGATACATCAGACACAATACGATTATAATGCTAATGAAAATTGTTTATCTTCTCCTCAGCTGAAAGAGTTCATCCTGACCAGCGGGGGAGAGTCGGCACCTGCGTTCGCTCGAGCCGTGGAGATCGTTCAAGCTAATGTAAAATGGCACATCCTGTTCCAGCAGCAGTTTTACCGATGGCTGCGAAAAGCTCCTGACGGTTAACACAACATTAAGCATGGAGCAATCTATTAGCATGGAAACTCTATCGGACATGTCGAGGCCAGTGACGTGGGGACACCTACGTGATATTAAAAATAACTTTTATGGACTCTGAGAAGCAGCAAAATTTAACTTTTATTTCCCCTTTGAAACGACAAGGCAATGACAGAACAAGACGAGTTCCCAGAGAACAACAGTGCTGGCCAACACACTCATTACACCAGTAAAAGAGGGGGAGGAGATGGACAACTTGTAGAAAATAAATGGAAGAAACTGAATATGGTAACCGAAGGACTGGAAGTCCCACTTTTGATTTGAAAAGAGCCAGCTGGGCTTCTTTTTACTCTAGATTGAGCATGTGCATTGAATGGATCAAGCAGAGAAAATTTGAGTTAAAGAGGCAAATGTGTGATCCTGCTTTTGTCTAGTTTTATTCATAATGTGAAATACGAGTTATTTCTAAAACAATCTAGGCAGTCTTTCCCCTTCCAGGTAGATTCAGGAGCTGCAATTGTATGTTTATGACCTACAAAAGAAAGAAAATGGCCTGAAAAGGACTGTCTACACTCACTGCATTCTCCCCCCAAAGACTGCTGCTGTTCTCAGATGGAACAAAGACTCTTTTTAAAGTTTAAATTTCAGTGATAAGCTGCTCTTCGCTTTTCTTGCACAATCACACCATTTTATTGACTTATATTTTGTACAATATCAAATGAGGCCATATCTACCTTCATCAAACAGTAAAATAAAGATAACGGCAGGCCGCGAGAGGATCCAGAACAGGCCGTTGTCATTTATCATGGACAAACACAGGCTTGTAAGGGTCAGTGCTAATTAAAGAATTCTTAAAGGTGCCTATATCTGTTTTCTTGGGTCTGTAGTGGATTGAAGATGAGTTTATACAGTGGAGATTCTAGAATATTGACACATGATGATTATATAACTTGAAGAATATGCATATACAGTCAAACCAAAAATTATTCAGACACCAGATATCATTTTTTTCTAGTGGGTGCAGGACACTATAGTTAATTTATGTAAGTGAGGATAGCAAAATAAAGTAAACTGTGACATATTATACCCAAAAATTCTTCATACAGTGGACTAGCAGTAAAATTGATAAAAAATTTGGGACCAAAATTATTCAGACACTTTGACCTGACCATGATTTGCTTAAGTGTTTTTTCATGAATTGCTAATGCGACCTTTTACACCACAGACTGAACAAAATGAAGCATTGCTTGGTCATTGGTTGACCTAAATTGGTATTATCTAATTGTGTACTTAAATTTAACAGCTGACAGCTGATTGGTTGATTGTAATCCATTACATACCTTATCTGACATTATCAAGATGAATTTGTTCTGACACAGTTTAACTCTTTTATTACCATTTTCTAAACTAAAGCGAATAAACTGTGATAATGTGAGAAAATGTTGAAGGTGTCTGAATAAATTTGGGTTTGACTGTACATGTGTATATATATTTATACAAAGTTAAATAACATATGGGTCAAAGATGTGGCACTCTTTTTTTGTTTCAAGTTTTCTGGAATTAAAGGGTTTGTTCATCTAGAAATTCTGTCATCATTTACTTTCCATCATAAAACTCATAAAACCTTTCAGTATACAGATGAAGATATTTTTAATAGTCTCTCATGATTTTTGTCTAACGCAACCATAGAGGCATCGCAAAAATTAATTCATATGAATCGAGGAGTTCTTCTGAAGAGACATGATCGCTTTATATGATTATATGAGTTCATGTAAGCTTTTATGCACATATAAACTTTGATCAATAGAGCTCATCAAATATGGAAGCTCAATTGCTTGAAACGCAAGAACAAACCTCACTGGTTTTCGCACATCAACAAGCACGGTTGTGTAAATGATGACAATTTTCATTTTTGGATGAAGTATCCCTTTAAGTTATTCAAAAGTATATTGATGCAATTCATACAGACAATGAGCAGAATACTGAACTTTTATGATAAAAATGTTCAAGTTCTATTTTTTTTTTTTTTGTGAATATTAAAATAAAATGTCAGGGTGGTGTAACCAGTAAACGACTGAAATTATTTAAAAATGTTTTACCATGATAATGTGTAAATTATTATTATTATTTAATTTAAGAAAAAAAATTATTAATATTTGGAAAAACCTCTATCTCTGCCAAATCACTGTGGTATATCAAACATATAGAATTTTGTCATTTCACACAAGTTAATTCAGGTTGTCAAATGGTATAACCTCAAGTTTTTTTTCTTACAAACTTATGGTTGAAAATGTTATAGCAAATTTTTTTTTGTTTATTTACAAAAAAAAAATTAAGAAGGTAAACCAAAAAGTTACAGTAATCCACAAGGTAAAGTTAAACACAAATATAACAGCTTTGTATATAAACAATGACCGACAAACTAAGGGGCCGTTTACACGAAATTTTTTTATGCGTTTGAAAACACAAACTTTTGAAAATGGTGTTTCAAAGTGCAAGTTTTTGAAAATAATCTGTTATTGTCTTTGTGTAAGCTATAAAAACGTGAATTTGTGAAAACGGTGACGTCATGTGCATTACGTGTTCAGTCTATAGGTGTTGTTGTTTTTCTTTACAAAGTGACCTCGCCAACTACTGGCCTGGCATGAATAATATAGCGTTTTTATACGTTTTCGACGGATTTGTGTGAACGGGGATCGTTTTGAGAATGCTGTTGTCTGTACGCAAAAAACCAAATCTACACAGACAATATGTGGTTACACCACTTGACATTTTCAGTCATTTAATTAAAATGTTCATTAGAAATTTTTTTTTTTCTTTTTTTTTTCATGAATGCTAAGATTTCAATTCTTAGAACTTTTCTCATGCGCTTAAAATTGATTTTAAAAAGATTTCTCCGACCCTCATAATCGAACCCTATCTTGTTCTACTCTTGGGCAGAAACATAGTTTTCACATGTACATTTTGTAGATATGTTGACCTTAATATCCTAAAGTTAATTTGTGTCTGTTTATTTGTTTTGTATGCGTTGCAGATGTAAATGCAAAAATGAAGAGGTAAAAAAAAAATAAGAAAGAAAAGAAGCGATCAGTGCCTTTTCTACCTCACTATCCATCTCCAATTAGCAAGACTGACAGTGCCTTGAATAAACCTGTCATAAACATTCCCAAGATCTGGTGTCTGATTTTTCAAACAAGTCAGACATTGCAGGTTTTAAATATTTCAAGCATATATAAAAGAAAAGAACCCTGAAGCCACAGGTGTCAACACAGCAAGATTATATTATAAGTGTTCAGCATTATTCAGACTCTACACTGACTGTTACTCCAAAGTCAATGCAATATATGAAAAAATTGTCATAAATGACATAAAAAAGTTGACAGTCAACCGAATAAAATAGCTGTATTGTATTATTTTGCAACCGTCTGCTCTTTCTCAGGTTGAGGCGTTCACTTTATCAGTCAATTTTGTAGAGCTTTCACAGAACAAAAGGAGAACATTATTGAACCATAAAAAGAATATCTGCAACTTGTTATCATTTATGGCAGTTCCAAAAACAAAAGTTATAGTTATGGTCTGAAAAATAAGCACAACTGAAGTTTTTGGTCCAAGAAAAATGGAGTGTATAGTGGTTCTGTCTGAAAGGAATATCTACCAGTCATTGGCTGATTGGATCAATCCTTCATAGTGTCTGCAAAGCTGGATGGAGACAAGAATTGCTTGAAAACGTGAGGACTTTTTCCTACCTTTCCATCATGCTGCTGAAGTGCTGATAAGTCCTGTCTGTCCTCCTTCATTCATCTTTGCCTCCAGGTCACATGTTCACATTTCGATCTCGTGGCTGCTGCCCATGGTTCTAAATGACCTCCTTCTCTAGATAGATAAACAGCAGTGGACATGATCGATCCTTGCCTTAACACTCCTAGTGACTCTCAAAACAGTCATAATATGCACCTGAGACTAGCCTAACTGTAATCTGTAAATAAAACATTTTTCACAATAAGATTTTGACTAAAAATGTCACAGTGAGAAATAGCTTCATTAGCTGCTCACAGCTGAAAATAATCTTGTTCCCCACAACAGTCAACAGAGTTTCATTTATCAATTGTCCAGATTGGTTTTCCACAAAACAGAAGTGTGAAATAAACAGCACATACCTGTAAATGAAACCTAGACATTCGAGCGTTTTTTTTAAACTACTTTTTTGTTTCCTTCATGTATCATGCTTTCCACAAAAAATTAAGCAGTACATCTGTTTTCAACATTGATAATAATCATAAATGTTTCTTGAGCTGCAAATCAGTATATTAGAAAGATTTCTGAAGGATCATGTGACACTAAAGACTGGAGTAATGATGCTGAAAATTCAGCTTTGACATCACAGGAATAAATTACATTTTATATTAAAATAGTTATTTTAAGTTTTAATAATATTTTACAATATTTCTGTGTATTATTGATCAAATAAAGGCTTGGTGAACATTGAGAACACTTGTTTCAAAAATCATTAAAAAAAATCGGTAATACTTTACAATAAGGGGCCCTATCATACACCAGGCGTAATGCGACGACAGGCGCGACACAAGTGTTTTTTGCTAGTTTCAGCCTGACGCAGTTATCATTTTCACGTCCTGCGGCACGTTGTTTAAATAGTAGATGCATTTGCGCTCATTTGTTCGCCCATGAGTGTGCTGGTCTGAAAACGAGGTGTGTTCAGGCGCATTGTTGTCGCGTTGCTATTTTGAAGCAACTGAAAACGTCTGCGCCATTGACCAACTGAAACCTGGTCTAAAGTCAATAGCGCAGTATTTTTTTGTGTTATTTAAAGGGCGCGTTAGTAATATGCGACTATAGACAGGTGCACAACGCTCGTACACTCTGATTATTACACACACAGGGACGCGCAGCAGCACACAAACATTTTTAAATATTAAAAATTAAAGGATTCCTGTCTGGAGAAGCATTCAGTCTTTCTGCTCGCAAATTCCGCCATGTAAATAGCGGATCTGCCATGGTGCAAGCGCAACTGGCTTTTAAAGGAAATGGGAGATGAGACTCTGATTGGTTTATTGCACGTTACCCCCAAAACACACCCATGACTCATTAAGAGACTAGGGACAACCCTTTTAGAGCAAACGCCCTAAGTGCACTTGCGCCGTGCGCTTTAGACCATGCGCTTAGATCGTTAAAATAGGGCCCAAGGTCTCACTAATTAACATTAGAGAAATATATGAACTAACTATGAGAAATATATTTTTACAGCATATATTAACCGTTGTTAATGTTAGTTAATATAATTATTCATATCCATGTTAGTTCACAGTGCATTAACTGATGTTAACAGATACAACTTTTGATTTTGAAAATGTGTTAGTAAATGTTGAGATTAACATTAACTAAGATTAATAAATACTAGAAGTATTGTTCATTCTTAATTCATGTTACTGTAGTTAACTAATAATTAATAATAAATTAAACCTTATTGTAAAGTGTTACCAGAAAATCTTACCAACTTCAAACTTTAAAATACCCTCCTGGTTCAGGTCACTTTGATTTTGCCAAACAAGACCTATTTTGTTGACCCTGGAACAACGTTTCTGTCAGAAAATTTAGTGCTAACCGTATCCCAACCCCTAAACCTAACCCTGCCCATAACTTATCCCTGAAATCAGAGGGAAATATAAGTGAATAACACTGATGTAGAAGCACTTAACCATGGTTGTAAGCCTAAACTTGACAAAAACCTCTTTATCCCTCAAATCTGATTGGAAAGTTGTTCAAGGATCAATAAAGATTTTGATCCAGGTACATTATATTGTACTTGGTGAAATCATGTTCACCTTTTGGGTCACTACCTTTCAAATATTCTACCATGTTTAGACATTTGAAGCCTATGAAGCCTTTGACAGTATTCGTAATAAAGAGCAAATTAGAACCATATACTTTATTTAGTAAGACACTACAGAGAGGCACTAAAAGAAGTAAACACTGAAGCTGAAACCAGAAGAAAACTGCAGTCCAGCAGCACAACTGTGACTGGAAAATTTGCTCTGATCCATAAGCCTGAACATCAAGGAGCATGACAAAAATTCCAGAACATCCATTCAAGGCAATTTTTACGCTATATAAACATCAACCTTACGCTTTCAAAGGGTTGTGAAATTATGTATTTATTTTAAGGATGACTAAAGTTTGGAACCGGGTCAAAGATAAAACTGAAATAGGGAGGCAGAACGGGAGAAATTGCAAAAAAATTCTATTACCAGAATACTTCAGCAGGTGTCAGTACTACACTTTCTCGCAGTCTTCGACTGGTTCTTTGGCAGACAGTGCAAGTGGTCTAATGGATGCAGTGCTTTTTTCCCTGGTGCCCATGTTAACACCAGGTTCACACATACTCTGTTTGCAGTGCATATGCAGCGCATATTTTTTCCGGTGCCCATGTTAAAAGGGTTAGTTCACCCAAAAACAAAAATTATCCCATAATTTATTCACCCTCAAGGTGAATCCTAGGTAGGTGTATATGACTTTCTTCTTTCAGCCGAACACAACTGAAGTTATATTAAAAAATATCCTGGCTCTTCCATGCTTTATAATGGGAGTGAATGGTACCTTAAATTTTGAAGCCCAAAAAGTGCATACATCCATCATAAAAGTAATCCATACAGCTCCAGGGGGTTAATAAAGGCCTTCTGAAGCGATGTGTATTTGTAAGAAAAATATCCATAATCCATAACTGCAATCACTAGCTTCAGGTAAAGGTCATCCGCACGTTCACGAGAGAGTCGAGTTCCGACGCATTATGTAGGATGTATGAGTAGCGTAATCTAAGGTGAGAGCAGACTCCTCTTGCGGCTCTAACAAATAGGGCTGGACAACAAAATCAAGCTCCTCCGACATTTCTCTTTAAAAAATCTAATTTTAGACTTCTAATTCGTGACCGATGTTTTGTTTTGCTCTGTCCTCTGCGCTGGACATTTTTCCTACAAAAACGCAACGCTTCGCTTTAGAAGGCCTTTATTAATCGCCTGGAGCCGTATGGATTAAACTTTTATAATGGATGGATGCGCTTTTTTGGGCCTAAAAAATTGGCACCATTCACTCCCATTATAATGCTTGGAAGAGCCAGGATATTTTTTAATATAACTCCAATTGTGTTTGGCTGAAAGAAGAAACTCATATACACCTAGAATGGCTTGAGGGTGAGTAAATTATGGGATAATTTTCATTTTTGGGTGAACTATCCCTTTAACAGATGCGGTCTGGCAATGCGTTCCAGGAGTCTATTTTTGCTGTGCTGCACATGCTGAATTAAAGTGACAGTGCATTGTTTGCATAAAAATAAAAATGTATTGACACGAAAATTTCGTAATTTCACCATAAATGCATATAATTACACTCTAATGTGTTTCACAGTAAACATATGGCTTTTTGACCAGGGTAAAAGGAAAACACCTTACCTCAACAAGGCGACAAAATGGATGGCACTTGTGGAAAAACACTTTCTTTATGACCCGCAGGGTTTCTTGTATAAAGATTTAAATGCAAAAGAATTTTTGACAATTTTAAGTTTTAATTTAAAAAGCTTGTGATTTTAACATAAACATAAAAGTAGGTCTACAAGTTTAAATGTTTTGCTACTTGCTTGAACAACTTAATATATAAACAGAAGTAATGCATTGAATAATACGTTGTTTAAATGAGTATTTAAACTTGAATAAGTCTATGAAAGATTGTATAACTGTACTGTGTACAAAGAGAATCACAGTGCTGACAACTTTTTTAGTAACAACTTTTGGATTTGAAATAAAAAGAATGAATTGTGTTACAGCCGCGGATCATTTGCGCACTGCAAACGCAGCATATGTGAAAGCATAACTCCTGCATCACATACACACTGCAAACGGACTATGTGTGAACCTGGCGTTACTCAAAAGGCTTGCGATACTTCTGAGGACAAATTCAAATGTTCACTGTACGCCACTGTAGACAGTCTCTAAAAAATAAAAATAAATAAATAGATACATATACATACATAGATACATACATAAATAAATCAGTGATTAAGTATTTTGTATTGTCACCATTTAAAAATAAATCTCAGAAATATATAATTTCTCCACTACCTGTCTGCTCTCCCTCTTGTGTTTTATATTTGGGGGTGAAGTCGATTGGGGCACTTTTTCCCAGTCATCTCAATGGCAAAATGTGTCCCACCCTCAACTTGAATTCAACCCTACAGGTTACTGGAGGCCATCCCCCCCCACCCCACCCCACCCCCTGGTTATGAACACAAAGTCAACAAAAATGGAAACACATTAGTCATTCTTTTATCAGCATAGTAGAGATGTTTTACCAGCCATTTGGTTAGCTCTGGGCTCTAATGTGGCATCTTGGCCAAGTACACTGGCTAATATGGTCCCTCCTCTCTTCCATTTGGAAAAGTGCTGCAAGACTAACAACAGATCAAAACAACAATACGCGCCAAATGCGTGGGCTGATGGGAGAAAGAGGGAGAGTGAACTGAATTATTATAACCTCCCAATGAATTATTTATGCTCGGTGTTTTGGTCAGAATGGGTACAGTTATTAATCATGTATGGCATGTCTTAGCTCAAATCAAAAAATAAAAGAAATGAAATTTTCCATGAAAAAAGTGGTGCTTATGTAGAAAAAGAACAGTGAGATCAGAGGAAGGCAGTTTCATCTTTAGGGTAACCTTTTCAAAAAGATGGAAGTATTTGAATAATTTCGCAATTTTTTCTTCTCACTCACACAGTCACACATTAGTATGCAGGCAAATCCCTTGCGTTTTCACAATATCAAACAATAGCTTTGCTAATGATCAATCATAGTAAGTCTATTGTGCATCACTCAACCACAACATTAATTACAAAAGAGTTCTACAATGAATTTGGGGAAAAGAGTCCTTTAACACAAAATCTAAATGAATTCAGAGCATTTGACATGTTTGGAAGAGAAAATGGCTTTGATGTTTCAGTTTAATGAATCAAAGGGGAAAATAAAGAAACAGTGGGTTGACTGAACATCTTAGGGGGAAAACAGCGTTCAATCTGTCATTGTGTAGCTCTGATAGTGTGCACCAAAACTCACAGCGGACATCTCATCTGAAATAAATCTCAGCGGAGATTGTGTTCAGAAGGCAGAAATTATTTTACACCAACTTTTCTGTTGTGTCATTTTATGCTGAAAAATTTAGCTTAAGAGGGTGAGTGTAATAGGGTAAAGTTAAAATAAAATGAAGTAATAAAATTAATTAAAAATCAAATTACATTGTACATTTGCAAATTTGTATTATTTTATTTAAATAAATAATTTTATGTAATTATTAATAGAAATTATGTATTCATTAATAAATTAATTCACTTGAAAATAAAAATTCTAACGTCATTTACTCACCGTCCAAAACGAAATCACATGTTTTCTTCCGTGGAACACAAAATTATATGTTTTGAAGAATGTTCATGCTGATATTTTCCTTATAAGGAATGTGAAAACAGACTAGGACTGAATAGGACAAATAATAATAATAATAATAATAATAAATAGCTGCAAGCAGCCATTATCGGGGCCAAGCACAAAAAAGACAATAAGAGATGCCAACATGGCTGGGAGTGTCAGACCAACTGTACCAAAGAGCCATTGAAGATCTATTAAGATCATTTTAAGCAAAATAGCTGTAAAATTCTAAATATAGTCAATAATAATGATTTAATGGTTTATTACTTTTGACCAATAGGTGGCACAGTTACGAAATTGATGTGGTGTGGTCAGAGTAAGGAAACAATGACACATGCAAAGTTTGGTGTCAATATGTCAAAGCATTGCAGAGATACAGCCTCAAGAGTAATTTTGGCATCATGCCTCAACTTCGTCTGCGGACCAGTTTCGTTACAATAGGCTAATTTAATAAAAAATTATTACCATTTTTGGAAATTTAATTATAGCATTTGACCACAAGGTGGCGCTGCCTCAAATCTTTTTGAGTACCATCAGGGCATGGTTCCAAAGACACATACCAAGTTTCGTAATGATACGCCAAAGCATTAGTAAAACAAAGGCCTAGCATTTTTTATCATAACACTGTATTGAAGTCAATGGGAATTTCATGTTTTTTTTCTATTATAGCGCCACCAAGAGCCACAATCCCACCATTTTTTTTGTGTGTCCTCAGAGTGAGCCCATACATATGTGTGTCGAGTTTGGTGACAATATCTCATTTAGTTTCGGAGTTACAGACATTTATATCAATAACAACATAAAAAATGACCCATGGATGACGTTGTTTTGATTTTTTTGCCACTTACTATCAAAAATTTGACATTTGGGCAAACACATCTAGTTAATCAATTTACATTCCGTGTTTCCTACGCTGGTTTCGTCTCGATCGGACTAACGGTTTCGAAGATATTCGCAAATGTTTTTTATTCGCTAAATCACAATGCTGCACAAACCATAAGGCGAAACCTGGCATGTTTGGTATCGTTGGACTCGGCAAGGATTCAGGAGATAAAAAAAGTTACTCCCGTGAAAATAAGTTGACCACACCCAAGCTCCTTCAGGGCATCGTGCTGATGATCCATACCAAGTTTCGTAACAATCCATTCATGCGTTCTTAAAATACAGAATTTTAGTACAAAATTCAAAATGGCCGACAGCCAAAATGGCCGATATGGTAAAATTGGATATCATTCGGCATGTCACCCCGAATCTAACGAGACCACATGATTCACATCCACATTATGATTTTTGGAAAACCCCATCAGAAGTTATAATCAAAAATAGCAATTTTTCGTATCTCCGGACCAGTAGGTGGCGCTGCGCCGAAACGCTGCAGGTTGCCTCAGATCATGGTTGTGATGACATGTACCAAGTCTGAATACGATAAAGCGTTGCGGAGATACAGCCTTATGTCTATTTTCGCAAGCGCTACGGAAAATTTGTTTGTACATTTTTTGAAAACGGTTTGAGAAATCGACTTGAATTCCATAACTTTTTGTCAACATGGTCTGAAAATGTTCTGGTTCAATTTTCGTAAAAATCGGAGCAACGGCCTAGGAGGAGTTCGAAAAAGTAAGTTTTTTGGAAAATTCAAAATGCAAACGAATCGTCTTGAGCCAAGGAATCAGAGGAAAAAAGAATTTTGTTTCTAGCCCTTAGGGTCCAAAAGTTATTAGCATAAACATGAGTGCAACTTTGGACAGGTGGTGGCGATAGAGGGATTGAGTGAGAGACTCCAAATTCGCTATGGTGAATGTGTGGACTGTCCTCTATCAGTGTGCCAAATTTCATAACTTTCCCGCAAGCGGTTCTATGGGCTGCCATAGACTCCAATGGCGGAATAATAAGAAATCTTCGGTGCTTGGCCCCTAATAATAAGAACGCCAACGATTACAATAGGTGCCTTCGCACCTTCGGTGCTTGGCCCCTAATAATAAAATACCATTCATGAACTATGAAAGTAGACCATATAAGTTGTGTGCTGTGTTCCAAGTCCTCTAAAGTCATATGATAACTCATATTACAGAAGTAAAATAGACATTTCACATTGACTTTGAGGTTTATTCAAACTTTCATGAAGACTTGAGACATGAAGATGTATCTATAAATCATTATTACATATTCAAAACCTGCACGATCCCATTTGAATATCTGCTTAAGGAAATAAATAATTACTGCTCTGTCGACCTTTACCAAAACTGTATGAAATGGAGACTAATTTAATCTCCATAACAACATAGTGACCTTAGAGTTTGTCTTTCAAAAGCTCCATTATTCTTATCAATACTCCGTTCTGTATTTTCATTTCCCATTATGATTTTAAAATATTTGCTGAGGGGGGTTTAATTACGCTTTAGTAATCTGAATGTGTTTTTTTGATTATCACACCACCAGTTCTCACCAAGAGATATTAACTAGATTTTATCTAGTCCAATCCGTAACTGTCCGAAGATAAGTAAGGGGTTTGACATGGTAAGCTAAGATACAAAATACTCAATGTGATCACATTCTTTGTAAACAATCCAATGTTCCCATTTGCACTTCCTGTGAGAGCAGTCCTCCTTTTGAAGATGCGAGCGGATATTGGATTTGCAATGTAATCAATATCTAATTACCTTTATCACAAGGCCTGGAGTTTTAATAGTTGATTCAGTGGGGGCAAGAGACACTATTTAACATTTAACAGTTAGAACATCACCTGCTGTTCCTGCTTCCTGCTCATTAGCAATGATTTCAGACCTAGTGAGCTCCCTTGTTACCTACTGTCTAAATAGGCATCTGCCTTCTAAAGCAGCATCCTAAATGACTCTACATAGGCAGCCACAAATAGCCCTCCTCAAAAGACTAACAACTGATTTCAATAGTTGTTATTAGCATGTTGCTAAGCTAACAGCATGACCGTGTAAGCATAAAAATACAAAGAACTATTGAGCAAACAAACAAATATTGAGCAAAAAAGTCCACTTTTTCATTTTAATAGACATATATTTTTGTCTATATTATTTAGTTTCGAATGAGTTAAAGGCACACTATGTAGTTTTTCACCACTAGAGGTCGCCTATTCAAAACAAAGGCGTAGCTTGATGACGGCAGATTGAGTGCGGAATCTTGGGAGTTGTAGTCTTCACCTCACAGCCGGTGGAAAAGAAGCGGGACAGGACGCAGGCAGAAATCATGTTCATGGATGAGATTATTAATGTTACTGTAGTATGAAGCAGAGCAGGGCTGAGTGCTGTGGGAGTTGAACAAAGTCGCTGAAGCGTTTGCTAATGAGAAACGAGCGTGACACACGGCTCGACAGCAGCGGAACTTTTATTTTGCCACGGTTGCCGCTTCCGCTTCTTCCGGTCAATCGTATGTGGGGTAACACAGCGCTGTTTTATCATATTAAATACATTTGAGTGTGTTGAAAATGATGTTATAACGTTACTCTGTGTTCGCTCCGCGGCTGCTATGAGACACTTGTTGCACACTGCAGTAAGCTAGATCAATATTAGAATATCATATTAATAAATGCTGGATGGCTTGTGTTGCTAAATGACATGCAACTAATTTTAAAACATATTGTATGATGGAGAAAATGCTGTATTACTGTACAATAATTAGTTTTCTGTTTATAAATGTCTCCAAACAGTTCCCTTGTCTAATAAAACATAATATATTAAAGCGTCTTTGGTGTTTCCATGCTTTCGAGGGTAAAGCGGGTAGATGTCACTGATAGGCGACGGTTAAAATTGCTTATTTCTCTGGATTTAAACATTCTTGGAAACATTTGGGATAATTTAAGTACACAAGTCAACAAAATATATAACACTGTTCTAGTGGTTTTGGATATTTTAATCCAAAAATCACATATTGTGCCTTTAAACATACAAGTATTAATAATCAAATTCTTTTGCTTTGTCCGCCATATTGGATTCATTTTTTTTCACTGAGCTTGTCACTGGCAGCATCCTAACTTTTAGCATCCTTAGCATTTGGAACGTTTTGCTAAGCTAACAGCATAATAGTCTGTATAATGATACTAAGTACATGCCCCAGTAATATTGGGTACAACTGTCCATTTTTTATTATTTTCAGCTTTTTTTCCCCTTTTTTTGAAGGAATACTTTTCAGTTTTTAATGAAACATAACATTTTAAACCTGATGTTTAGGTTTAATGGTCTCCAAACCATTAAAAACCAAAAGCATATTTTTATACTTAATGACTACTTATTACGGTAACAACATACTTTTGAAGAATACTACTATATTTTTTGGACACTTAATTGCATGCTGATTGCAATTAAATGAAACTGTATTATAGTTTAAATTTATATTAAATGCAATTAGCTGAAGAGCTTTTCTGACACACTTAAGTAGGAATTAAGTACATCTTTATATGTCTTCATAATTCTCTTTGAAAAATGGTTAAAGAGTATGGCTGAATGTACTGACAAGCAATTATGGTAAACTAAAATATACTTTGTCATTTCTATTGCAACTTGTATATAATGTATTTTGTAGTTACAAATTTAGTGCATTTAAAATGCATTATGCTTGGTAATCAACATTTGTTTTAGTATGTTAGTCAACACATCAAAATAAGTGCACTTATTAAAAGCACACAAAAACAGATATTAAAACAATGATTCAAAATGTATTTTAAAGTAAAACCTTTAATTTTTCTTTTTCTTTTTTTTTTACAAAGTGCACTTTTATTTAAAAGTGTAGTGAAGAAACATAATCATGAAAGTATACTATCTTTAAGTACACTAAGTGGTCTTTTATTTCAATTATATTATATTTTCTGCAAGCACAATTTCTTGAAAATATGTTTTTAAGATTTAAAGTACACTATGAGAGCATGTTTAATACAATTAAATGGGGGGGGGGGGGGGGGGGGGGTCTATTTCATGCATTCAAAAAATTAGTTGGACATATGACAAAGTATTTCTGTGCCAAATAGGATTCAAAAAATTTTTGGAAAGTTATTTGTGACATCATATGACATCATGTATGACATCATAAAGGGTGGAATGTATGGGCTCTTCTCCCGGAATGAGCGTGTGCGCACATCAACCAGAGCGAGAGCAAGAGCATGTCCATCAACAAGCTTCGTCCGGTTTACGGAAGCCGTCGGCAGCGCTGTCATTTTGTTTTTAGACCACAAAATCAACAATGTCACTAAAGAAGTGTGTTTTGGTTGTGAGGGAAAGATAACCTTGTTTAGCTTCCCAAATAACCCAGCGTTAAGGAAACAGTGGATGCAGTTTGTTTTCCTGGAGCAGCAACGGAGTTCTGCAAGTGTGTTTGTTTGTCGAAACCGCAGGCGGTGAGTGAAACTGCATCAAATGTCTGTGTTTTGTTGGCAATTGGCACGTAAGTGCATATAATGTAAACAACACCAACATATAGTGAACCGAAAGTTATCTAGAGATAATGCCATGATGTATTGTGTGTGTGTGTGTGTGTGTGTCATAGGTGTGTGTGTGCTCGTAACTCTTTAGATAGAAAATGGAAATGCTTTTTCACTGAATTTTTGATCGATTGCTCCTGTCTGCCTCCTGTTTGTCCTGCTGCCCGCTGTGCTCGCGTGTGCTTTGCTTGCTTTTGAATCTTTATTTGATATCATTCCCTGTTGTTTAAACTGCTAAATATAACTTACCCATCACCATATATTGTCTAATATTGCCTACCACATTAAATCTGACATCGCTAGCTTTTAATCTAAATCACTATCACACGTTAGCATTTCGCTAGCCTGTTAGCTTGCCATCTCTGCACTCGGGTCTCTTGTTTTCTGAGTTCATTAAACAACTGTGGTGAGTTGGATTAGTAAATAGACTCCACCAAACAACTGTGGTAAATTGGATTAATCAACAAATACGGTAAGCCATGTCTTCTCCTGTCATTGTCACTTGCACTGCATGTTTCATGTTTAGTATATCTTTCTCCGTTGGCGAACAGGGCTTCACATGTGATAAATGTAAGGAGATAGTCAGGCTGACGGAGAAGATTTCAGAATTAGAGACACGCATCCAGACTTTATTTGAGAGTAGTGAGAATGTAACAGCTTTAGACACTGCTTTGGATGCGAATAGCTTAGTGAACTCTGTACATTGTTCGGTTCCGGCTGTAGAGCCCGCGCAGCAGGTGAGGTGAGACGTCATAGTTGCGGATCAAAAAACCCCTCTTCCATTCCGATTAGAACATCAAACAGGTTCTCCCCACTCAGTGATGCACCCACTGAGAATCCTGTTGAAAGTGCCCTAGTTATTGGCGATTCTATTACATGGAACGTGAAAATAGAGACACCAGCCACCATAGTCACATGTTTACCGGGAGCCAGAGCGCCTGACATCAAAGCAAATTTAAAAGTGCTGGCTAATGCTAATCGTAAATTCTCTAAGATTATTATTCACGTCGGCACTAATGATGTTCGACTTCGCCAGTCGGAGATCACCAAAATTAACATTAAAGAGGTGTGTGAACTTGCAAGTACGATGTCACGTAAAGTTTTTTGTTCTGGTCCCCTCCCCATTAAAAGGAGTGATGAGATACTTAGCAGACTATCATCACTCAATGGCTGGTTGTCTAAGTGGTGTCCGCAAAATAACATAGGGTTCATAGACAATTGGAAAAGCTTTTGGGGCAGACCTGACCTGTTGAAAAAAGATGGCATCCATCCTTCCTGGGATGGTGCCGCTCTTCTCTCTAGTAATTTGGCACATAGTCTTAGAGCTAAACCTTGACTAACTGGGGCCCAGGTCAGGAAGCAGACGGACTGGCTTACCCGACCGCCTGCTAGCTGTCTCACGTCACAGAAGTCAGATAAATCCCAGCACATAGAGACTCTTTCACCTAGATATTACCACATAAAGACTGTGTCTGTTCCACGAATTAGTAAATACAAAAAACCATCAAAACCATTCAACGGTAAAAATGTAATTGATGTCCATATAATACAGATGATCAAATGATAAAGCTCGGGCTGCTGAATATTCGATCCCTTTCCTAAAAAGCGCTTATTGTTAATGATATGATTACAGATCATAACCTAGATGTGCTGTGTTTGACAGAAACCTGGCTAAAACCTGACGATTACATTACTTTAAATGAGTCCATCCCCCAAGATTATTGTTATAAACACGAGCTGCGTCTGAAAGTAAAGGGGGAGGTGTTGCTGTAATTTATAATAATATCTTCGGTATTACTCAGAAGTCTAGTTTCAAATATAATTCCTTTGAAGTTTTGGTGCTTTATATAACGTTATGTAGTGAAATTGATAAATCCCATTTGACATTTGTGTTGGCTACTGTATACAGGCCACCAGGGCACCATACAGACTTTACGAGAGAATTTGCTGATTTTCTATCAGAGTTAGTACTGGCTGCAGATAAAGTCATAATTGTTGGTGATTTTAATATCCATGTAGACAATGAAAAAGACGCATTGGGATTGGCATTTAGAGACATTCTAAACCCTATTGGAGTAAGGCAACACGTGTCAGGACCTACTCATTGCCGTAATCATACTTTAGACCTAATATTGTCACATGGAATAAATGTTGATACCGTTGAAATTCTGCAGCAGAGCGATGACATCTCAGATCATTACCTAGTATCATGTACACTTAATTTAGCAAAGGCTGCAAAGCCGTCCCCTCGCTTCAAATATGGCAGGACTATCACTGCTGCGACTAAAGATTGCTTTGTAAATAATCTTCCTCATCAGTTTCATCTCCTCAGCATCCCAGGTAGCCTAGAGGAACTCGATGTTGCAACAGAAACTATTGACTCTCTCTTTTCCAGCACTTTAGACACAGTTGCTCCCCGGCGCTTAAAGAAGATTAAAGAAAATAGTCCAACGCTGTGGTACAACGATCACACTCGGGCCTTAAAACAGCAACCAGAAAAATGGAGCGCAGCTGGAAGAAAACAAAACTGGAAGTTTTTCGCATTTCGCGGAAAGAGAGCATGATTGCATACAGAAAGGCCGTAAAAACGGCTAGATCTGCTTATTTCACGACTCTCTTAGAAGAAAACAAATACAACGCTAGGTATTTATTTGATACAGTGGCTAAATTAACAAGAAATAAAGCCTCAACTTCTGACGTTTGCAAACAGCACAGCAGTAATGACTTTATGAACTTCTTTACTTGTAAGATTGATAATATTAGGAAAAAATTATAACCATGCAGCCGTCTACTACAGTATCACATCAGACAGTGCATTGTAGTGTCACTGAGGAAAAATTACACTCATTCACTGCTATAGGAGAAGAAGAATTGGCTAAACTCGTTAAATCATCAAAATCAACAACGTATGCTCGACCCTATACCGACTAAACTACTAAAAGAGATGCTTCCAGAGGTCATAGATCCTCTTCTTAATATCATTAATTCATCCTTGACATTAGGATATGTACTGAAAACTTTTAAGTTGACTATTATTAAACCACTTATTAAAAAAACGCAACTTGATCCTACAGAATTAGTCAATTACAGGCCAATCTCAAATCTACCCTTTCTGTCAAAAATACTAGAAAAGGCAGTGTCCTCAGTGCTCCTTTTTAGAAAGAAATGGTATCTGTGAGGATTTCCAGTCAGGATTTAGACCGTATCATAGTACTGAGACTGCTCTCATCAGAGTTACAAATGATTTACTCTTATCATCCGATCGTGGTTGTATCTCTCTATTAGTGTTACTCGATCTTAGCGCTGCATTCGATACTATCGACCACAACATTCTTTTGAATAGACTCGAAAATTATGTTGGCATTAGTGGAATTTCATTGGCATGGTTTAAATCATACTTATCTGACCATTATCAGTTTGTAGCAGTAAATGAAGAGATGTCACACCGATCACAAGTTCAGTATGGAGTACCGCAGGGCTCAGTGCTAGGACTGTTGCTTTTCACCCTGTACATGCTACCACTGGGAGCTATCATTAGGAAGCATGGCGTTAGTTTTCATTGTTATGCTGATGATATTCAGCTCTATATTTCTACACGCCCTGACGAAATTTACCAATTCACAAGATTAACGGAATGCATAGCTGATATAAAAAATTGGATGACTAGTAATTTCCTGCAACTTAATTCAGAAAAAAATGCATTTTTAATCATTAGACAAAAAAACTCCACAAGTAGTAACCTAGAATACTGTCTAACACTCGATGTCTGCTCTGTCAAGTCCTCGTCGTCAGTTAGGAACCTGGGTGTGCTCTTTGATACCAGTCTTTCATTTGAAAGCCATGTTTCTAGCATCTGTAAAACTGCATTCTACCATCTAAATTACGGCACATGCTTTCAATGCAAAATGCTGAACAGTTAGTTCATGCGTTCATGACCTCAAGGCTAGATTATTGTAACGCTCTACTGGGTGGTTGCCCTGCTCGCTTAATAAATAAACTGCAGCTGGTCCAAAATGCAGCAGCTAGAGTTCTTACTAGAACCAGGAAGTATGACCATATTAGCCCGGTTCTGGCAACACTGCATTGGCTCCCTATTAAACATTGTATACATTTTAAAATCTTGCTAATTACTTACAAAGCACTAAATGGTTTAGCTCCCCAGTACTTGAGCGAGCTCTTAACACATTATACTCCATCACGTCTATTGCGGTCTCAAAATTCTGGCCAGTTGATAATACCTAGAATATCAAAATCAACTGCAGGCGGTCGATCCTTTTCCTATTTAGCACCTAAACTCTGGAACAGTCTTCCTAGCATTGTTCGGGAAGCAGACGCACTCTGTCAGTTTAAATCTAGACTAAAAACACATCTCTTTACTATGGCATACACATAAAACATTTTTAATTTATATTATTCAAATCAGTTAAATGATTGTTTTAGGCTGCATTAACTAGGTCAGCTGGAACCAGGAACACTTCCCATAACACCTGATGTACTCGTTACATCATAAGAAGAATGGCATCTACGCTAATGTTAGTCTCTCTGTTTATCCCGAGGTTTACTGCAGTCGGCCGGATCCGGGCTGTATCCGGACCAGATGGTGGACCTGCGCCTGGGCATGACCAACACATCCCTGAAATGTCTGCAGAGACCGTGTCAATTAAACTCCCCCCTGTAAATGCCGCATCGACACGACATCCTCATTAAACCCGTCCCCGGCATGACGACTCCAATCTTTCGAATAATCCTACGAATATCTATTGATCTAATATGACCTGTAATGTTGGCAGAATCATAATTATACACTATTTGTTCGTCGGCCAGAGGAGAACTGGCACCCCGACTGAGCCTGGTTTCTCCCAAGGTTTTTTTCTCCATTCTGGCCCTGAAGGAGTTTTGGTTCCTTGCCACCGTCGCCTTTGGCTTTTGGCTTGCTCAGTTGGGGACACTTAAATTTCAACTATATTACTGATCTGCCCGCATTGACACTATATGATAATTGAACTGAGCTGGATGACATCACCGTTTTCACCAGAGCGGCTGTACAGCCGAATCAAATTCTGTTGCATTATTTTCCTGTTACCACTGTGAAGCTGCTTTGAAAAAATTGGCATTGTAGAAAGCGCTATATAAATAAAGGTGATTTGATTTGATTTGATTTAGCTCCGCCCACTGCATGCCTCCACGAGTTAGGGTGTTTTCGGAAAGAATCGGTATATAGTATCTGTCTTTTATAAATATGATAAAACTAAAGACTCTTTGGAGATATGAAGGATGCAGTACTACTCTATAGGTACTCATGATTAACATGAGACCGGCAGAAACTGTGTGTGTTATGTACCATTTAAGCACAATTCATTTTCAAAAGGTTAGAGCCAGCTGAAAAGTATCCAAACTTTTTCAAATCAGTCTACAAACAAGCTGATCACTAATAGCTACCAGCTTAGGTTGATTTAAGTTTTTATTTTGTCCTTAAAAAGCTGCCTACATAGCCCGTTTTGGTTTTATTATTATCTCACAGCTATTTCTGATTACTCAATGCAGCCAGTGTAAAAAGTGCTTGTTGACATAACTGAAAGAGATTATAAGAGAGTTGGGAAAGAAAGTTGAACTTGGTTGCTGTTCTGGTTAAAGGGCTTCTATCCTGCCATCTGTTTTCTTACTGCTGCCAGATTCTCTTCACCCACTAATGGCACCCACTAACTTTGTCCTATGTCTCAGGCTGCACTGCCTTTCGATTATTCTTTCCCTCCATTTCATATGGGCTTTGTTCCTATTAATCATCTGCCATGTTCTCCTTCAGAGCAAATCAGAGCGTCAGCAGAGAAGATTACTCCCAGCTATATGGATTACAGTGAAGTATCAAAGAGGGTTAGATAATATACGTATATATCCGTCTTGTGGCTCTCTGACCCCTGATCAATATCATCTCGGCTCCAGAGTCACATAATCACCTTAGATGAACGAGACCGATCTGAGGTCTGTCTGACGAATCTCAGACAGAATATCCATTGCCTTCCGAGGACGTCCCACAGGGCCCAGCGTAGCCGACAGCCATTGATCACCTGCATCGCTCCACAGGGAGAGGAGAGAAATGAAAACAATGTCCCTGTGAAATTTCTTTGGTGACTAGGCATGGATGTTGAGATGATGTGAAAGTTGTTCCAAAGAACACAGCAGTTTGATGAGAATCAAAAATAGCAATGCATACATACTTTGAGGATAAGGCAATGCCAGAATGCACTGCAATTTTTATAAATTATTTTTATATTTGTATATATTTATATTAAAAAAATCACCAATATTTGTATACAGTGGGGAGAACAAGTATTTGATACACTGCCAATTTTGCAGGTTTGCCCACTTACAAAGCATGTAGAAGTTTGTAATTTTTATCATAGGTACACTTCAACTGTGAGAGACGGAATCTAAAACAAAAATCCAGAAAATCACATTGTATGATTTTTAAATAATTAATTTGCATTTTATTGCATGACATAAGTATTTGATCACCTACCAACCAGTAAGAATTCCGGCTCTCACAGACCTGTTAGTTTTTCTTTAAGAAGCCCTCGTGTTCTCCACTCATTACCTGTATTAACTGCACCTGTTTGAACTCGTTACCTGTATAAAAGACACCTGTCCACACACTCAATCAAACAGACTCCAACCTCTCCACAATGGCCAAGACCAGAGAGCTGCGTAAGGACATCAGGGATAAAATTGTAGACCTGCACAAGGCTGGGATGGGCTACAGGACAATAGGCAAGCAGCTTGGTGAGAAGGCAACAACTGTTGGCGCAATTATTAGAAAATGCAAGAAGTTCAAGATGACGGTCAGTCTCCCTCGGTCTGGGGCACCATGCAAGATCTCACCTCGTGGGGCATCAATGATCATGAGGAAGGTGAGGGATCAGCCCAGAACTACACGGCAGGACCTGGTCAATGACCTGAAGAGAGGTGGGACCACAGTCTCAAAGAAAACCATTAGTAACACACTACGCTGTCATGGATTAAAATCCTGCAGCGCATGCAAGGTCCCCCTGCTCAAGCCAGCGTATGTCCAGGCCCGTCTGAAGTTTGCCAATGACCATCTGGATGATCCAGAGGAGGAATGGGAGAAGGTCATGTGGTCTGATGAGACAAAAATAGAGCTTTTTGGTCTAAACTCCACTCGCCGTGTTTGGAGGAAGAAGAAGGATGAGTACAACCCCAAGAACACCATCCCAACCGTGAAGCATGGAGGTGGAAACATCATTCTTTGGGGATGCTTTTCTGCAATGGGGACAGGACGACTGCAACGTATTGAGAGGAGGATGGATGGGGCCATGTATCGCGAGATCTTGGCCAACAACCTCCTTCCCTCAGTAAGAGCATTGAAGATGGGTCGTGGCTGGGTCTTCCAGCATGACAACGACCTGAAACACACAGCCAGGGCAACTAAGGAGTGGCTCCGTAAGAAGCATCTCAAGGTCCTGGAGTGGCCTAGCCAGTCTCCAGACCTGAACCCAATAGAAAATCTTTGGAGGGAGCTGAAAGTCTGTATTGCCCAGCGACAGCCCCGAAACCTGAAGGATCTGGAGAAGGTCTGTATGGAGGAGTGGGCCAAAATCCCTGCTGCAGTGTGTGCAAACCTGGTCAAGAACTACAGGAAACGTATGATCTCTGTAATTGCAAACAAAGGTTTCTGTACCAAATATTAAGTTCTGCTTTTCTGATGTATCAAATACTTATGTCATGCAATAAAATGCAAATTAATTACTTAAAAATCATACAATGTGATTTTCTGGATTTTTGTTTTAGATTCCGTCTCTCACAGTTGAAGTGTACCTATGATAAAAATTACAGACTTCTACATGCTTTGTAAGTGGGCAAGCCTGCAAAATCGGCAGTGTATCAAATACTTGTTCTCCCCACTGTATGTGTGGGCTATTTTATGTATTTTTGAGCCTTTCGCTTTGGAACATGAATTGAGTCACTATCTTTGGAACAAAGATATAATAATATATTTAATATAATATATATAATAAGATATAATGGAGGGAAATATATATTTTTTTTGTTATTTTTTTTGTGTGTGTTGTTATCAACAAATAGCAATATATATATATATATATATATGTATATGGTAACACTTTAGTTTACGGTCCAATTCTCACTATTAACTAGTTATTGCATACTAGCATGCATATTACTATGATATTGGCTGTTTATTAGTACTTATAAAGCACATATTAATGTCTTATTCTATATGACCATATTCTACATCCCTTAATCCTACTCAATACTTAAACTTAACAGCTACATTACTAACTGTTAATAATAATAAACTAGAGTTACTAATAAACTAGAGTTTGAGGTAAAAATTTGTAGTTAATAGTTAGTTAATAGTGAGAATTGGACCCTAATCTAAAATGTGACCAAAATATCCACTGCACTTTATATGCTTCTATAAAAACTAGACCTACATTTCCCATGATCCTGAAAAAAAGCACTACCAATCAGAGAATTTGGGGTGCTTCTCATTTCTAATTTGTGCATCCTATACAATTAAGCACACTTCATTTTTTAAAAGGGTATAGCCCGCTGAAAAGTGCCCAAATTCTCTCTCGCGTCACCTTGCGGTGCAAATAGAGAATTGAAATGTCCTTCAAGATGGCTGAGTTTGATCAGTTTCCGGGTCACAGGCTGGAGGACAGAGAAGTGAGGAAACAAGGAAGTATCAATTAGAGTATTGAGAAGCACCGCTGGTGTTATCATGGAAATAGTAAAACTGGAATTGTGGCAAATCAGTCTCCTTACACAAAAATGTTGGTTACACTTTATTTTAAGGTGACGTAGTTGCATTGTACTTACTCAAATAAGTACAGAGTAATATTAATTAACTACATGTACTTACTATAGTGTTACAGTTAGGGTTTAGGGTTAGTCACTTGTAATTTTGCATAATTCACTGTTTTTGCTATAGTAGTAATGTGTAACTATGTCACCTTAAAGGGGTGGTTTATTATGATTTCACTTTTTTAACTTTAGTTAGTGTGCAATGTTACAGTTTGAGCATAAACAGCATCTGCAAAGTTAAGACGCTCAAAGTTCAAACGGCTGGTAGGGACTACAGCGAGCTTATTCACGGGTTAGTGACACCCTAACCCTAAAATGTACATAAACCCTGACCTGCAACAAAGGGAGTGAGGACATGTTGAGAAGAGGAAGAGTTGTTGTAATACGTTTGAGAGCCTGTTTAAGCTTTCGCATCCGTCTTTTCACATTTATTGCAATACAGTACGTAACACAAATGCAATAGCATGTCATAAAAGCAAGATGACAACGCAAGTTATAACCGTAATTAAACTAAACAATACCTGTTCTATCTTCATGCAGCATATATTCTCTGGCTTTATACATTTTACAACAGTTCCCACACGAGCGATTTATAGATTATCATGACAGAATATGCTAATCAATGACTTGAAGATAGTTAACTCCACATCAGCTACATAAATTCATCAATTAACCATTCAGAAACGTCCTGTTGCGTTCTACATGTTGTCACTTCTTCTTAAAGCTCTCCATCATTGTCCGACTCCGGTTTGAACATAAAAGGCTGGTCAGTTTCGGACCTTTTCAGTGCGTGTCTGTGTGAGGTAATTGGAGCTGCTAACTCAGCTCTTGAAGCTCCGCCCTCTTTTTGAAACGGGGCTGGGAGCAGCAGCTCATTTGCATTTAAAGGGACACACAAAAAACGTGTTTTTGCCCACCTCAAAAAGTGACAATTTTAACATGCTATAAAAAATGAGCAGTGGGGTATTTTGAGCTAAAACTTCACATACACACTCTGGGGACATCAGAGACTAGTTTTACATCTTGTAAAAAGGGGCATTATAGGACCCCATTAAAGTAAAGTGTTACCAAAATGTTTTTAAAATGATGCTTTGGGTAAATATTTATTGTGAAAAGTTCTATGTAAATACATTTTGATTATTTAGAATTATTTTAAATCAATAGAAATATTTTCCACATAATATTCTGCAACTTTTAGCTTCTTTCTTTTCTCTACAACATTATTTATTTAATTTCTAATTATTTATTGCTGAATTTTATTTTTATATATTTGGAAGGGAGTCCTTTGCAAGGGGATCATCATTTGGGGGTCATTGGCATCAGAATGTTTAAAAATTCCTCCCTTAATTTTGTCACAATTTGCTGGTCAGTAAACACTACGACAGAGAATTCACTACATCTTCTTTTAATAAACTGACAATACAGGAACAGGAATGATAACTACTAATCAAAACATGCAACGTTAACGCAAGACAAAACACTGAGGAGAACTAAGGGCTTAAATACACAAGGAGAGGTAAGGTAACTAAATGAATAACAGGTGAAAGTAATCAGTAACTAAGTGAACACACCAGGCACACACTAGGAAACTAGGGCTGCGTCCGAAATTGCATACTCTTGAGTAGGTACTTATTTTGAATAAGTAATTGTAATGACGTTCTTAGTTCAGGGAAGAAGGAGGCGGGAACCGGCGAACGTTTAAAAGACTTTAATCCAAAATAAACAAATTGAAAGTAAAGCAGGCAGCCCCTCACGGACGGCTGCCACGCACACACATAATAAAACATAACCAAAACACAACGTAAATTCCAGGCCTGGTCCTCTCTCGTCCTTCACTGGTTTCGCTCGTCCTTATATGCCTCCGAGCTCCCTCATGAGAGGACTCGAGACCGGTGTGCCTCGCAGGTGACGCTCATTCTTAATCACGCACCGGTCTCGCTTGCGCCTCCCACGTCTCTCGCTCGTTCACCTCGCCACAGTAATTACATCACAACCGCTAAAAAAGTACATTCTATATAGTATGAAGCAGGCCAGGTTACCCACACAGCTATTAGTTAATTTCTATCGTTGTACCATAGAGAGCATACTTTCCTAAGGGATTATTGTGTGGTATGCTAGCTGTACTGGGGAAAATCGCAAAGAACTCTGCCGTGTAGTTAAAACAGCACAGCGGATCATAGGCACTGTGCTCCCGAGTTTGGATACTGTGTATGCTGGTCGGTTACACACAAAGGCCAGCACTTACCCATCCAGGATACAGAATGTTTGTCCCTATACCATCTGGGAAGAGGTACAGGGCCATTAAGTCCAGGACAAATAGGTTAAAGTACAGCTTCTTTGCCAAAGCTGAAGTTGCCCTCAGACCTTCTACTCCTTCACAGCCCTTTTATTCTCTACAGTAACTCTATAATTTTTCAGAACTATCTAAGATTGAGGACTGTTTGTGTTTTTAAATGTTGAAGGACATTCAATACGTGCACCATAACACTTTTTATACAATGTGCAATATGTTTTTAGAGTTTTCCTTATGTAATTTAATGTGTATGTCTATATTTATTGAGTAAATGTTTATTTCATTTTGAGAGCTGCCACTCTAAATTTTGTTGTACTTGTACTGGCACAATGACAGTAAAGTATCTTACTTACCAGGGATGGGCAGTAATTCAGATACATAGATACACCATAGATACTATTTTGTATTTTGTATTTTAAAGCCTTTGGAAAAAATCAAATGCAATTTGTATTTAAATACATTTAAGATGAGTATTTTTGTATTTTCAAAATACTCAAAATACTTTGAGCCAGTCAACCTCTTTATCAGGGTGCTGTTTTCATGCATCAACTAGTTCAGACCAGACACGCCCCTCCCCCCAACCCCAACATTCATGCACGTGAGCCGCAGCTGTACAACCCAGCCTTGGATGGGCAACTTTTCTGGAATAAGGTGAAGATGTCATGGTCAATTCTACTTGTTGATTAAAGTAGCTTGTCAAATGTGTTCGAAGCATTAAACGTTACTGCATGTTAGGGATGGGTGATATCATATGACAATACATATCGTAGATTCGTAGCGATGATATAAATTGTGAATCGATGGAACTTTTTCTAAATCGTTTACATAGATAGGCCTATCGGGGTAAGCAAATATATCTGTGCAGCTTTTAGTAGGCAGGAATAATTGGAATGTTGGAGTGGAAAAAGAAGCAAGGGCGAATGAGTTATTTCAGCCTAATAGGGATACCTGCACTGAATCGCCAATTTCACATGTATTGTGTGTATTTTCAAAATACAAAATACTGTATTTGTATTTAAATACATTTTTCCACACAGTATTTTGTATTTGCATTTAAATACATTTTTCCACACAGTATTTTGTATTTGTATTTTAAATACATTTCCATGTATTTATGCCCATCTCTGTTACTTACTCTTGCTTACTTATGAGTGTGTTGTATGAATGTAATGTGGACACACTAAATTCGCCATGTTGTCATTATCACATGACCTACCAGCGTCAGTTACGCCGCTTCACTGCCATTCATAAATCCTCTCCCGTGGCCTCATGGGATAGTAAAGTGTCCATTGTATGCACACTTCAGAAGTAGGTCAAAACTATTTTATGAGTACTGTGAATTTGGACATACTTACACTATATTGCCAAAAGTTTACATGCACATGAAATTTAATGACATCCCATTCCTAATCTGTAGGGTTTAATATGGAGTTGGCCCACCCTTTGCAGCTATAACAGCTTCAGCTCTTCTGGGAAGGCTTTCCACAAGGTTTAGGAGTGTGTTTATGGGAATTTTTGACCATTCTTCTAGAAGCGCATTTGTGAGGTCAGGCACTGATGTTGGACGAGAAGGCCTGGCTCACAGTCTCTGCTCTAATTCATCCCAAAGGTGTTCTATCGGGTTGAGGTTAGGATTCTGTGCAGGCCAGTCAAGTTCCTCCACACAAAACTCGCTCATCCATGTCTTTATGGACCTTGCTTTGTGCACTGGTGTGCAGTCATGGTGGAACAGGAAGGGGCCATCCCCAAACTGTTCCCACAAAGTTGGGAGTATGAAATTGTCCAAAATGTCTTGGTATGCTGACGCATTAAGAGTTCCTTTCACTGGAACTAAGGGGCCAAGCCCACAACCTGAAAAACAACCCCACACCATAATCCCCCCTCCACCAAACTTTACACTTGGCACAGTGCAGTCAGGCAAGTACCGTTCTCCTTGCAACCACTAAACCCAGACTTGTCCATCGGATTGCCAGACAGAGAAGCGTGATTGGTCACTCCAGAGAACACATCTCCACTGCTTTAGAGTCCAGTGGCGGCGTGCTTTACACCACTGCATCCGATGCTTTGCATTGCTCTTGGTGATGTAAGGCTTGGATGCAGCTGCTTGGCCATGAAAACCCATTCCATGAAGCTCTCTACGCACTGTTCTTGAGCTAATCTGAAGGCCATACGAAGTTTGGAGGTCTGTAGCTATTGACTCTGCAGAAAGTTGGTGACTTCTGCATACTGTGCGCCTCAGCATGCGCTGACCCTGCTCTGTGATTTTACGTGGCCTACCACTTCATGGCTGAGTTTCTGTTGTTCCCAATTGCTTCCACTTTCTTATAATACCACTAACAGTTGACCGTGGAATATTTAGTAGTGAGGAAATTTCACAAATGGACTTATTGCACAGGTGGCAACCTATCACAGTACCACGCTTGATTTCACTGATCTCCTGAGAGCGACCCATTCTTTCACAAATGTTTTTAGAAGCAGTCTGCATGCCTAGGTGCTTGATTTTATACACTTGTGGCCTTGGAAGTGATTGGAACACCTGAATTTAATTATTTGGAGGGGTGTCCCAAAACCTTTGGCAATATAGTGTATTTTGTCACATACTGTTTTTCACCTACTATATAGTAGGGAAGTATGCGATTTCGGATGCAACCTAGGCCAACTACAATTACAGGGAACACAGGCAAAAAGGAACAAGGAAAACAGAACCAAAATGACAGAGCATACACGTTACGATAGGGTTATGAAGCAGGTAACACTTTACAATAAAGTCTCATGTTAATGTTAGTTAATGCATTATTTACTAAATTTTGTTAACGTTAGTTAACGTTAGGTCTAGTAAATAATATTAACAGATTTTTATTTTACTGATGTACAAGTAGGCTAAATTAACATTAACTAAGATTAATAAATGCTTTAGAAGTATTTTTCATTGTTAGTTGATGTTAACTTAAGTAATGTTACCAAATGGAACCTCATTGTAAAGTGTTACCATGAAGTACAGTATGAAGCTCACAGCTCACTTTCAAACCAAGCAGCTTTCTGATGGTCAGTGCGCCAAATTTGTGTGAACAACTTGAACACTACGAAATCTCAGGCGAATTTACTGATTGCAATGACCCGCAAAAACTCGTTGAACTCCTTGAGCTCACTTGATCTGGGAACACAGCTTACCTCTTGTTTGTAGCATTTCAATAACCTCACACAAGGACAGAAGGGGGCAAATAAACAATGGAATAGCATTTGATATGAATGTTATGCTTTCTTGAAACACTCAATAATGAATTAAACGTTCGATGATCTTGACTGAGTAAACACAACAAATCAGGAGTAAATACTCTAGTGACAAGAACAGGGCTTAACAGTACAGCAGAAGTCCATAAACCAGAAAACAAACACTGGGAACAAACATAATCTGACAGCAAACACAGAAACAAAGGGGTAAAGGGGCGAATACATCTTTTAAAGGGATAGTTCACCTAACAATTCTTACCCTAAAGTTGTCTGCTGAACATAAAAAATATATATATTTTGAAGAATGTCAGTGACCAGACAGTTGATGGGCCCCATTGACTTACACAGTATGAAAAAAAACCCTATGGAATTCAGTGGGGTCCATCAGCTGTTTGGCTACTGACATTCTTCAAAATATCTTCTTTTGTGTTCAGCAGAAGAAAGAACTTCATACAGGTTTGGAACAAGGGTGAGTAAATGATTACAGAATGTTAATTTTTGAGTGAACAGTGATGTGGTTTTGTCAAGAAAAAACATCAAAATGAACATGTATGAGCACTTAAACATTACGGAACAGGCTGGTTTGGGAAACAATTAGACTCTATGTACTGTACACAGGAAAACGGTGGTTGCTGGTGCTGCTGTTACCGTCGGCAGATTGCTATTGATTCCTGTGCCACAGGAGGATTGGCCTTTAAAGATCAAACATATGTCCTCACATCCTGCCCCGCAGTAAATGTGACCGCTTCTTTTGCCAGTCTTTGCCTATGTCTTGTCCTCAGTGGATTCTGTAGGTCTTGTACAAGTTTCCCCTGTGTACTGTATATTTATTTGAACAAAAATTTGCTGCATTTTGGTGGTGCCATCACTATGAAGTTGACATATGTTTGCTTGTGACACATAAAATATGTCTTTGTATTTGATTTAGCACCAGCACGTTATATGGATCTTTCTGTATGTCAGCAGTTACTGCATATTTCTGTGCCTTATTCATTAAACACAAGCAGAATGTAAAACCAAAATCATTTGTCAAACCATTCTCATGTTAATTGTCGCATTCAACTCAAATTACATAAACTTGTGCAGTTGTGCACTTTTTTCCAGGGTTTTTTGATGAATAGAAAGTTCAAAAGCATTTATCCTAAATAGAGAGCTTTTGTGACATTATACACTATTGTTCAAATGTTTGATATTTTTTTGGGAGAGAAATTAATACTTTTATTCAGCATGCATTAAATTGATCAAAAGTTACAGTAAAGACATTTATAATGCTACAAAAGCTTTCTATTTCAGATAAATGCTGTTCTTTCTATTCATCAAAAAATCCAGAAAAAAAGTTGTAAACAACTGTTTTCAACATTGATAATAATCAGAAATGTTTCTTGAGCAGCAAATCAGCATATTAGAATGATTTCTGAAGGATCATGTGACACTGAACACTGGAGTAATGATGCTGAAAATTCAGCTTTGACATCACAGGAATAAATTACATTTTTAAATATATTAAAATAGAAAACAGTTGTTTTAAATTGTAATAATATTTCACAATATTACTGTTTTTACTGCAATTTGGGTCAAATTAATGCAGCCTTGGTGAGCAGAAGAGACTTCTTTTAAAAACATTAAAAAAATCTGACTGATCCCAAACTTTTGAATGGTACTGTATATATAAACCCATAAATATATAAAGTTTCAGGACAGTCATGAATTGAATATATTTTTGCAATTTGTGCTGAATTAAACGTAGCTAACACAGATGAGATTTTGTTAAAATAAAAAAAATAAAAAAAATTATTCTTGGGATTGAAAATATTGGTAAGAATGTTAACAATTACAAACCAGTCAGTGGCAGTAATTCTACAATGGCATTGCCAACCAAAAAAACTATTGCTTATACATGATGCTGCATCCACACCACTAGGTGTCAGTATAAAGGTGCAGTCACATTCAACATTGCTTAGCAAACAAAATCCAGTAATTTAAATAGGAATCCGCATTTTTCCTACAGAAATTCGACATGCTGAATAACAGAAAGAAGCTTGGTTTGAAAGTGACTTCTGTGTCAGTGCTAATTTATGCATTGCTACACCATTGCCAATGGACAAAGAACCTTTTTGCCAGGATAATTTCGCTAATGTGACCGCACCTTAGGTCCAAGTTGACTGCAAGTCCAACAAAAAAAGCAACAAAATTATTGTGTGCAATTTGAATATAAAAGATAATTATTTTCTAGCACTTGGCTCCAGTATCCCTGCTGAAAATTGATGGATGGATGGATTTTCTACATAAACACATAAAAAGATGTTTAACAGTCTTGTAGGTTCAATAATATGCTATTTGTGAATTTTTCCAAAATTTTCCAACATGGTTTGAGGGTGTTGAATGTTAAACTATTAGACAAAGTTGATGATACAAATGAAGGCTTTCTGTGATTTGTCTGGCTGTAAGGAAGCTAGAGTTATTTTCCACACGCTTACGTCTCCCTTCTTTTCTGACTCTACAGGGAACAAGGCCCTGTGATAAGAGAGAATCCAATCCAAATCCCGCCATTGATTTGAATGTGAAAGCACTCTGATTCTAGGTATTGTGGAAATGGCAAAATATTAATTTGCATTGGCGGCACAAAAAGGATTTATGGTCTCTTGCAGTGCTTTGTTCTTAAATGTCAGCACAATTGGAAAGTTTGCCATTGTCTGGTGGATTATTTATTTATATTTTGAGAGTTTTTTAAGTTTTACAGATCACAGGATTTGTTATGTCTCTGAGAGGTGAAACATAGCGAAATGAGTCAACGCTCTTGCTGAACCAACAACAGAGACTATGCGCAGACATTTTGAGGGTCAGTCACTCAAACTGGAAGAAAAAAAAAAAAACTTCTGATTAACTATAATCATTCAGATCCCTCCTCTATTACATGAGGATTTTTTTTTTCAAATGGAACATTTACCCATCTTTAATACTGTATATTATCATGTTGTAGCACTATTATTTTAATTAAAAAAATATATATTTAAATGATTTACTGTTTTATTTCATTTACTTATTTATTATGTAACAAAGCAAGGCCGTAACCATGGGTGTGTCTCATTTAGTTCCCTAGCTCCCGAGCTCGTGAATCAGAATATTGTGTACACAAATTCGGGCACTGGTAAGGACAGTAAAAGACACTGGCTCACTACACATTGGGACACTGATGACTCTATTTCCGGCGACGTGACAACGTCCTCATTGTACAACATCATTACTGGTATTTATGAACAACAGCAGAGCTTATATCTTTCTGACATTACTTGTAATGTTATTTAAAGTACATTATGATAAATACTTTGCTTGTTACATATATGTGCAACATTTCAGCCGTAAATAAATTATAAATGTTAACTAGATTGTGTTCATTACCTGTCTAACGATGTATGTGTATGCTGAAATATAATAAAATAATGCTTTCTATTTTTAAAAACATATATCGCGTCATTATGTGTAGTGAGTTGGCTCACGTGATTTGAGTTGTGCTTCAGAACTTCCTTTAAGGGAGTATAGTGAGCATCGATGCACCCTGGGTTTTGCGGTGCATTGTGGGACTTTTTAGGGAGCGAACATTTCAGTGCACTGGAAGGATTCTGCGATTGAGACAGCCCTTAAAATGGCCGACTCCCTGATCAGTGCCCTGACTACTGAATTAGGGAGCTGATTGAGACGCACCCCATGTCTTAGACATTGGGGGGACCAAAGTTTTTTTTTTTGGTGTAGGGAGGGGGTGGGGGGGTATTGGTCTTATTGGTTTATTTAAAGGAATTACATTTTTAAAGGATTAAAAAAGAATTAAAGAAATAAAGAAAAAGAAATAAGAACAGTAAAAGTTCCAGTTCTATTGTAGTAAACTATTTGCAAATAATATATTTTTTTAAATATGCACACATTCACTCTGCCTTTTTGTCTGCCTAATATGTAAAAATGCAAAAACGTTTCTTGTCACGTCAAATTAAGTTGTGATTTACATAAATAATGTCATATTTTCAATTCAAAATGGTGAAATTTCATAAAAAAATGTCAAGCATTTTATATTACTGTTGGTCGCTGGACGTTTTTATCGTAAAACAGCTGTCAAATATTAAATGTTTAGCTACTCTTACGACGCACTCTTTCACTGCTATAACTAAAGTGTCCGGTTGGAATTCGCACTAACAGTAAGCCCCGCCTTCTTTGATTTAATTGGCCATCTCGCTCATTCTGACAGTGACGAGCGCTGTTAGACCGCTGAGGCAGACCAGCCTAAAAACATTTTACAGCAGTACAGCATAGCAGCATCAAGAATATCAAATATTGGGGGGGACAATTTGGCCATTTCTAATTATTCGGGGGGACTTGTCCCCCTCAATGTCTATGGTGGTTACGGCCCTGTAACAAAGTAGTGTAGATTTATAACATCAGCCATTTATTGGCTATAAGCCACAACATGGAAATAATCAGCAAACTGATATCAGCTAAAATTTCAATATTGGTGCATCCCTAAAGTCTCGATAATGGTTGTGAAAATCAAAAATTCAAAACATCAGTTTTGTGCAAGATTGGTCTCATGAAGACTGGACAAAGTTTGTAGAAGTAGTGAAAAACCATCAAGATGGCCGCCAATCTTCTGGGTGGAAATTAAAATAATTAAAATTTTGTGTCTAGTCTAAAAGGTTAAAAAGGTATCAGCAGATAAAGGATTGAAAATTGAGCTGTTGAAGGCACTATACAGTTTATACAGGAAACCTAACTAACCCCAAAACCAACAAATCCCTTTGATGCTTGTCAACAAAGACAGAAATTTCCTGTAAGCACTGAAGCAGCGTAGGCATAGAGTAGCTCTTAATAACAGGCACAAATAGACAAGGATGCATTACTGTACAAAAGAATTTATTGTAAGCATTAAAATCTCTAAGCAGCTCTGCTCAAAACACAGAGGATATTATCTCTAATTTAGAAACAAAAGAGAGCTTTAGGTCAAACACAACATGAAAGGAGGCAAATAAAAAGGCTGGAAATGTAAGTTGAATCATTCTGATATTACACAGGCGACTTAAAACTTTATAGTATCCGACTAAAGGGTCTTGTCTGGGGATTTAATTAAATACCCAGCCAGTCGTTTAAAAAGTGGCCTATGTTCCCCAGTTTTTTTTATTCCTCGAGAGATCCACACCACCAGCTGGATAGAAGATACTATTAACGGTCTCTGAAGTCACCAGGGTTGTGCACCATTCAGAACTGAATTGAGAATGCTTTACGAATTCCAATTAAATTCATGAATTTGAATTGAGGTAGCAAAGAGGATGCAAAATTAAAATGGAATCAAATTCACATGAGAGTTTTCATGTATTGTAGTTTCTAAAAAATAATTTTCCAGTATAAAAATAACCTAAAACAAATGTCTAAATCTGATTTTACCATACACACAGTATATGAGGTATTCCCAGAAACAAATGGTTAAGTATGGCTTCCTTATATATGTAGTCCATTATTATATTATATTATATTAAACACTGCATAAACTGGACGCTAATTATTTTAATATATAATTATTAGTTTCAGATTTTTAAGTTAGCGATAATCATTGTTTTGATAGTATTGAACTTAATTTAGAGAAATAGGTCTAATCATTTGAGAAAATGTATTCAGGGAATAAATAATGAATAGTTAAAATTAGGGGATCAAAAAAAATGATCTCGATAAAATCTTTTCATATCAGCCGATATCGATAATCACGATAAATGTCAAATATTTATTTCTTTAAAATTTAAAGACAGATTTTTGCTCCTAAGTGAAAGTTGTAGAAACCAGACTGTTAATTGTGGTTTTAAGCTACTTTTTATTGTCAGAATATGACAAACTTCACGTTTTTGAATTCCTTACACTTTTCCAGTCATTTTTCCTTAACAAAATACATTTCTTAATAGAAAAAAATGAATGTCTTAGTTTCTGCATGTTCTAATAGGTGATATTGTTTCTAGTCATGAAACAGGTTTGTGTTGCCTGACTTTGGCATATATCTTCGGCAGTTTGCAGTGCAGGCTGCAGTAATATTACATGTTTTGTCTTAGAAATGCACATTTGACAGTGAGTTGACAGTAGTAGTAGTAGCTTGAGTTAGGAGGATGCAGATGTAAATTTATGTTCATTAACAAAAACATGGACATCTGTAAAAATTGTAACAACCTCATTTTTATATGGTAAAATTTAAATAAGTTTTATTAAAATTAACCATTGGTCTTCCATTGTATCATACATTTAGATCATGATAACCAGTTAAAACTATGACTATAGCGCTTTACTACCTTGGTAAAATATATCTATATGGTTTCTATGGTATTTGTATGAAAAACAGTAGGCTAGCCTAAAAACATTTAGTATAAATGCACAAATTCTATAGCTCAATCACAAAAAATTCTGTAATAATATTCCATTACTCCTTTTAATACATGTCTACATTAATAATATAATTAAATTCTATATGAATAGAATATCCCACATTTCTGCCACAGTACCATGGTGCAGTTAGTGTTTCAGTAAATCCATGGTAAATTATGGAAATTTGTAGATCGAAAAGCCTTCTGACTGTATCGGTTCTCCTGTTTGTCAGCGCTGTTTAATCTGGCTTTAAACTAGTTGAAATCACCGAGACATTTGTGTTTTTCGTTGAATGCACGCGCTTCTCACTGGATCTCACAACACTGTTTAGTGTCTCATAACCGAGACCGATCCGTTTGGACTTTGACCCGAGCGGATAAAGGGTCTGTGTGACGCGGTTCAAATGAGTAACAATTCGTGCTACCTTTTATCGACAAATTCGTCGTCTTTGGATGATAAATAAAGGTTAGTTTCACTTTCGATTTAACGTTCGTCGCCGCTTCCACTCATTTTTTCCTTCTCGTGTCGAGTTTTCTTTGCCAGTAGAGCGTGTACTTTTGACGTGCAAGCTAATAGCTGCACGCTGACTGGCTGTTGTCGCGTTTATTTCTGCTGTGTGATTGGGTGTTAGAGTAATCCATATCGAGTAAAAATGTCCAGAGTTTATCATCGTTATCGACGTCAATTTTATCGCGATTCGATATGATATCGTATATCGGCCCAGCCCTAGTTAAAATGAATGATGTTGTTTATATTTCGTCACAAATCTTATGTCAGAGTAATGGAATTCCTGGAAACTGTTTTGTTGTATTTCAGTACATTCGAGCCAAAAGACTGGATTCTTCAATTCTGAATTTTGCCCAAGCCTGAGAGTCACATACATTAGTGATGGACCAATATATATCGACCAGGACGCCTGATTGGCTGATAATTGACCAATTTCAGATTAGCGGTTGTTGGTCGATTGGCCAATTAATTATGACTGTTGATGGATAATATGTTATTTTTGGTGAATTTTGAGTAAATATTGTATAAAATAAGTGTTTGTGTCATTTCAGTGAATTTCTATACTTCTATTTTGCTGTCATTACATTTTATTACAGATATTAGACTGGTAATCGGGCATCATTTTTTTCACCTGAAAAAAAAAATTGCACATGTAGATGCTTAAAAATAAAAGGAAACATTCAGAGTAAGACAAAATAAATTAAATTCAAGATATATTCTCTGAAAAGCATTATCGTATGCAATTTTGCTTCAAATGTAGATTTGTCTTGCTTAATAGATATTTTTGAACATTCTTAATGGAAAAAAAGTCAAAAATACACAACCCCCCTATATCGGTCAACCACTATATAATTTTCAATAGGAATGCTCCACTTTTAACTATTCATGTTCATAAAAAAAATAAAGAAAATACAAGAAAAAAAAAAGATACAACTATGGAAACCTTATAATTGGTCTCCATGATAACCATCCATTCAGAACCCCACACTGTCCACGACTCATAAAGATAACACATCTCAGCACTGCATTGACATCCCTCTAGCGAATCAATGAATTATACATGAAAATATCGACACATTGATTTTTAGTTTTTTCCACTCAAACAAACATCATATTCAAGGACAAACCCTCCAAAAACAGGAGAGCAAAGTGTAACACTATGAGAATGCAAGTGATCCTAGACTCCAGCGGGTTAAACCATCACCGCTTTTGCTAGGACCCGCAGAAATCCATCCGAACGCTCGATAGAAGATTCCCTCTTCTGATGACCGCCGAGTGCTGTCAATTGATCAAACAATAAACGTCATCTGTACAAGAGATAAAACTCAAGTCTGCTCCCCTTTTATGGCTTTAGAGAGAGAAAAGGCTACATGAATATTTCTCCTCTTTGTCCTCCTCGTCCTGTTTCAATCAAAACACTGATGATTGTCACGTCTTTGTGCTTAATCTAAATAGTGTTTATTTATACCGAAGAGCAATCTCTTTGTACCGCTGTCTGGGCTTCAAAGCAAATCCGATATTCTTAGGACTCAGAAAAGGTCAAACTTTAGCAAACAGAATGACTGGAAGAAGGAAATGACTTTCATGCAAAATACTAAGGGAAAATGGATTGTAAATCGTCTGTCGCTACCAACATACACCACCATGCAATTTCCAGCGTTGATTCCTTCAGTGTGTTTCAGCCATTCCTTTCTTCCTAGTCTGTGAGGGCCTGGTCGTTTCAAAAAGAACAGGGAAATAAAAGCTCAATTTTTCCGGTTCTCATAGTCCAGAGTAGTTTTTCCGAATTTTTTTTTTTAAATTTCACTTAAATCTCCCCACGTCACTGGCCATGAGTTTCCATGCTAATAGATTGCTCCATGCTTAATGTTGTGTTAACCGTCAGGAGCTTTTCGCAGCCATCGGTAAAACTGCTGCTGGAACAGGATGTGCCATTTTACATTAGCTTGAACGATCTCCACGGCTCGAGCGAACGCAGGTGCCGACTCTCCCCCGCTGGTCAGGATGAACTCTTTCAGCTGAGGAGAAGATAAACAATGTCCATTAGCATTATAATCAGATTGTGTCTGATGTATCAGATATAGAGAGTTTGTGTTTATGTGTGTAAGTGGCACCTTCATCTCTGTTAATCAGCGTCAGAATATATAATGCATTTAAATGCAAATGCCTGACGTAATTTAGTAGATAACAGTGATGTTTATGATAATGAGGAGAGGGAATTGATTTGAAGTAAACAGAATTATCTGTGTTGTTTTTTTAGAAGAGAAGGACACTTGGGTTGTCTGTCAAAAAATCTAGATCTCATAAAAAAAAATCTCCATTTACTAAATAACACATTACGAAAACGATTCCCAGTTCCTGAGGTCATGAGATCTACATGAACAAACATGTGCTGGGATTAAGTATTTAAGTTGCTATTCTGGTCTTAAACTATTTCAAAATAGCTGTTCGTTCATATAAATTTTCCAAAGAAATAATTTAATTATTTCAACTGAAACCAACAGCATTGAAAGTATCACTGATCTAAGGGTGAATCTGTGGATGAAGTGCTCTGGCAGCGGCTGATTGTCAATGACAGTATGCTAATGCTCTGTTTAAGAACACACTGAGGGGGTTCGTATTATCTCTGTATGAATGATAAATTGTGGAAGGCAAAGTCAGCTGGATGAGAAAGTGCTGCGCTGCAGTGAGAAGCATCAGCAGTCTGTGTCCTCTGGGACTGAAGCTGAATAAATTGGAATAAGTGGATATATGTTCCATTTCCTATAATAAGGTTAAGCAGTTACAATGAGGAAATAACCCAACGAAACAGACCGGAGCACATTCCTGCAGGCTTCAAAGTTTACTTTTGCTCATTGTCTCCATCTCAAGAATTTTGCTGACCAACGTTGTTTTTGTAAGTATTAATGTTCCATGAAGATTGGTCAATAGTTCATTAGCGTTTTAGATTGATTGGAGGTGTATAAGCCTCAGGATGGTGTAGAAGTCCAGACTCACCTCATTCAACTCGGCCTCAGTGTTGAGAAACTCCGTCACGCCGCTGATTAATTTTGAGTTCATAAATAAAGCTTCTCCATACCTGCGAATGAGAGACACGGATCTCAGATGCTATTATTAAAAACACTGGAGCACCATTTTAATGAGCCCAGTAGCAAACAAACACCATTAGATATTTCCCACAATGCTCTCTGGTCCTCCAACCACAAACAAGAATTATTCACTAATAAATATCTTATGAGAGTGCGAATGTAAAATTCATATCAGGGACCGAGAGGAAGGTTATAGTCACTGATAAACAGAGATGAATGAAGCTACATTCACCTGGAATTCAATATGTCCCACTTCTCACGGAAGTATCTCCATGCTAAATGTCTTCCCAGCGGATTGCGGCCCACGTGTATGATGACATCGATCACGTCCTGATCCGGCACCAGGTCAGAGGTGAGGGATAGATTCAGAAGCCTGTGGACAACACAATAAATGGGAGATAGACAATAAGTGAGGAATAATGGACAAGGGCCCCTGAATTATTTAAAATGAACTGGTAATGTGGCCATGGTGTGGACTGTAAAACTTTAAGTGATTTTAAATCTTTATTAAACAATTTTTTTACCACTTCATAAGCACCATGAAAATTGCACTCAAATTCATAAAAAAAAGTGGGCGGAGCTTAGCAGAGGGTTAATTTGAAAAGAATGTGGTGAAGTGATATATAACAGTAATGTCATCAATAAATATGAAGTACTTTGGTTACAGAAAATAATCAACACTCTTGAATGTGTTTCGACCAAAACGATCAGAACAAAACTGAAAATAAATTAAAGCTGCAAGCAGCGATGACGGGCCCAAGCCGGTGGCACCGCCACCCCGGTGGCTTCAGGGCAACTGTGCATGACAGGCAATATGCATTTAAACAGGAGAGTATTTTAAAATCGCTCGAATATGCCACATTTACCGCAGCAGCTGGTGCCACTATGACCACAAGCCACACCCATGATGTCATTTAAATATAGATGAATTTTAATGTCATAGGATATAATAGGTCACTTTTTAAATATGTGCAAAGTTATCTTTTGCGGCTCAAAATTCCAGAAGTCCAGAAGGCCAGTATTTAATTCAAGGTATTTGTATATATTTTTCATTTTTATTTATTTATTTTTTTAACTTATTTTTCACACTAAAGTGATAGGTATTTGTGATAGCCTATGATATGAAAGGGTTAAATTATCACCAAGAGAGAAAGTGACACACACACACACACAGAGAGTGAGCGATAGGAGATAGGGGGAGGGGAAGGACCGACAGAGAGAGAGAGAAAGATTCAGAAGAAATATTTTAAAGAAATAAATATATTGATCTGAAAAATAGTACATTCATTTTAAATTCATCCAGGTTAAATTACCGAACATACAATCTTAATTTAATTTAAATCAAACAATGATTTTACAAGATATGAGACAATTTCTGTTTCCCTTTTTGTCCTTATTTGATCCCTCGCCATAGCAGCACCATTTGAGATATCCAATATCCGTTCGCACTTTAGCATCTTCCGTATCTTTGTTTCATGTTGACCGAGTTTGGTGGAGACTGAGTGAATCGCCTACAAGGAGAACGTAAAAAATCGGAGCCTGATTTATCAAAAAATCCACATTCAAACCAAAATATCTTACTTTTTGTTGGTCGGAGCTAATGACTGTAAATTAGAAAGTTCTCCGGCTCGATGAGAACAATATATGTACCGAGTTTGGTGACTGTAGGTAAAACTAACCAATAGTTTTATCTTTAAAACTTTGTTCTCAAGGACTTAGCCAACCTGGTTCATAAATAAGGCTATACTCCCACCTTCTGGTTATTCTATATAACACATTGGCTCTCATTTTTTTGTCCTCAAACAAAAAGCATTAATCTGCTTATTTTTAAATTACACACACTTCACTGTTTGAAAAACAAACTCAAATGTGTTTTTTTTTCTATTGTTAGTATTATTTTTTATAGAAATAAATTATGTATAATTCAGAGAATATTTTTTAGTGTCAAGAATTAATCTCCAAATACAAAATGTTAAAGAAAACCAATATACTGATCTAAAATATAGTACATTCATTTTAAAATTCATTCAGGGTCAATAACCAAACATACAATCATAATTGAATTTAAATCAAACAATGATTTTAGACGAAATGAGACTCTTTCTGTTTCCCTTTTTGTCATTACTTTAATCCCTCGCCATAGCAGCACCATGTGAGATATCCTATAATCATTCTCAATATAGCATCTTCAGTGTCTTTGTTTCATGTTGATTGAGTTTGGTGTCGATTCCATGCATCTCCTACGAGGAATTTATAAAAACTCAGAGCCTGATTATTCAAAATATGACTAACTGACGCTATGACTAACTGAATATTGGCATGTAGATGTCTTCAGGCCAGGACTCTTATCAAACATGTGAGGTTTGGGGCAGATCGGACATTGTATGACTGAGTTACAACAACTTCCTCTTTCATGACGAAACATCAGACTTTGTCAGGCCGTCACGGCCGTCACGATTTAACATCGCAAAGGCCTTTAGATTAGACTGTGCAAATATGATGTTGATCTGATTAAATCTCCAGGAGGAGTTCGTTAAAGTACAATGTCTGGAAATTGCAAAATTTGCAACAATATTTCAGAGAAAATTCAAAATATCTCACTTCCTGTTGGGTTTTCAGATTTGGCACCCAGGGACTTTTTTGTAGGTATTGGGCTGTTAAATGCGTCTACCGAATTTTCATACTCATACATGAAAAGTAGCGCGAATGGGGCTTAATTGAAATTTTGTAGGTGGCGCTATCGAACCATTTTGCCCCGCCTAATTCTGAAACCCTTATCAGATGTAAATTTTCACCACTTCTGATGCGTGTGCAAAGTCTCATGAGTTTTCGAGCATGTTTAGGCCCTCAAAAATGTGATTAATTTTGGAGAAGAAGAATAATAGGCTGAGCAATTTAGAATGGGGTCCTTACACCTCGGGCCCTAAAGATCTGATTTCCTGTTGGTCGGAGCTAATGACTGTAAATTAGAAAGTTGTCCAGCTCAAAGAGAACAATATATATACCGAGTTTGGTGACTGTAGATAAAACTAACCCCCCCACTTTTGTCAAAAGATGGCCCCTCCACCACGCCCATTTTTAAGTCTTTGCCCGTATCTACTGGACGGCATCTCTGATGTGTGTGTCAAGTTTCATGCAATTTGAAGCATTGTAAGAGTCTCAAAAGCATTGAAAAAGAATATTATAGTTTGATGTGTTGCCATGGCAACAATATTTACAATATCAAGAAGTGCTTACCAGGTTTACATCTGCTATGTTTTGACATGATACTGATGCATTTTCCGAACAACCCATAATAGCCGACTTCCTGTTGGGCTGACGTATAACTTAGAGCACGAAAGTTGTTCGGCCCGATGAGGTCTATATGTGTACCCAGTTTCATACATCTACGTGCAAGCCCGTCGAGCCCCCCTGCCACGCCCGGGTACCAGCTTTGGCCCGGCCCTGATGGCCGCAGATTCCAACGTGTGTGCAAAGTTTCAAGAGTTTTCGAGCATGGTAAGGGCCCCAAAAGTGCCCGAGAAGTCGAAAAAAAAAAAATGCCCTTTCAGGGCTTGGGCCCTAATTATATTCTTCATTAGTTGCACTCTTATGCTTGGAAGAACTTGGTACAAAATATAATACTTGCCTTATTAATGGCTGCTATTTGACAAATACAGCTATTATCATGAACATTATCGTGTCTGTTCTAATTAAGTCATTCTAATCAATTTTGCTATCATTTCTATGCTAGTTTTAAGCTCGGGTAAATCTGAGATACAAAACACATTATTCTTCCCCGTTTTCATTAAAGACAGCCACTGACAGGCCTGGCGAAACACAATTATTCAAATATGTTCTCAATACTGTGAGTCAGCATCTTCAAAAAGTAATTAACCTGAAAAGCCCAAATCAAATGCAGACAGACCCATTCGATTCAAATTGGTGCGAAATGTCAAGTAGATGAAAAAGGAAGAAATAGGAAATGAGATGTTACACATAAAGACGCTTCCACGGTGCACAAGTTTTCAATTTGCAATAACAAGTGGGGTAATTGCTTCACTGTGCTTTGGTCTCTTATTTCAGTTCAACTGCTCTTTTGGGCTTTTGACTTCATGAGTTGTCGAGTCATTTGTAGCACCTTTTCACAAACACCCTGGAGATTAATGGCTCGGCGACAAACTCACATCTGTGTGCGGACGGCAGCTTCACAGCTCGCAAACGTGACATCCTGCTTCCTCTGTGGACAAGTGTGAACACGCTTTCAGAAAAGTTTCTTTTGCAGCGCTAATTCTCCAATCACTTTTTTATGTTCAGATCAGCATGTTTATATTAGCATACTAGCGTACTACGGTCTTGACTATACAGTATGTACACTGTGCACAGTGTGTACATTTTGCGAAGGATACTTGCATTTACCGAAATACAGTATACAACAAGAGCACACTGTGTAATTCTGTATCCCACAATGCAATGCGCTTCAACTGTCCATCCATTCCCAGAGTTTATTTATTTAGCATACTACTGCTTAAATACAATGCTTACTGTTGCCTAACTTACAATATTGGCATTATTATTATTATTTATTATATAGTATACTGTAGAGAGTTCACAGTATTCAGTAAGCAGTACGCAATGCTAATTTCATTCAGTCTCTAAGGCTGCACAGCATCTCTAGGTTAGCAGTCAGAGCAGAGGTGAGATTGGCAAATACACACACACACACATTCCAGCAGCGGAGAGGAATTATATCCGTCCCACTAGATCACAACACGCGTCATCAAAAAAAAAAAGGGGGATACAATTTACTTCATGCTATAGAAATCAATACTAAACACAGAGTTCATACATCCCATCCTTCAGACTCAGTGATTGACGCACGTTTACTAGCTCACTCCAAACAAGGCAGTTTTCTTTGCGGTAGATTAAATATCACAAACACACACTCTCGCACACACAGCTCATCTGGGACAGGGGGCTTTGCTTGTGCATGCTGTGTGAAATTTAAGTGCATCTAAAATCAATGAACTGCTGCTAGAGGTCTTGTCTTTTAAGTCCAACACTAGAGCAAAGGTAGACGTCTGAATGCTGCAGTCATGAAATACTTAAAATATCCTATGTGACACTAAAATAAATCTCAGTAATGAGAGATATTTGAAGCACATAAAGCAACACCAAATCATCTCTAGGCAACAATGACTAATAGGGCGCTACCTGCACATTGAACAGAGATGCTAAAAACCTTTATTTCATGGGAATTCATGAAAATGGAAGAAAAAAATAAGTGTAGAGCTCCAGATATCAACACTGTTAAAAGCTCTAAGAGGATAGTCAAGAGCTGCAGTTTTTTCTTTGAGCTGATATAAATTCAACTATAGGTTCTTCACACATCATGCTTATGCCATTCATTGTAGAAATAGGTGCCAGTTTCTAATTAGCATGTGAGTGTTGCTAGCGCCTGTTTTTTTTTTTAACAATTATATCTGGCACTTTCAACACCACCACATCACTACTGCTGCTCTCACCCCACATCATTCCCTTGTGGAAAAAAAAGTGCACTTTAGTGTACTTTTATAAAGTGTACTTATTACACAAATAATATACTTTAAAGGTATACACTTAAGCATGAATTAAATGCAATGTTTTCGGCACACTGAATGCACATTAAGTGTAATTGATTTCAAATGTATCACATATTAAGTTGAAATAAAATGCAGTAAGTTGCCATTAAGATTGATTTTTTGGAACAACTTAAGTGGGACTTTAATACAACTTTATTTGTACTTTCATAATTGCTTCTAATGTCTTCAAAATACAGTTAAAATGCACTGCTCAATCTATTGACAAGCAATTAATGTGAACTAAAATATACTTTAATGTCAGCTAAAAATACACTTAAGTGTGAATTAAATGTAATGTTTTCGCCGCTTAAGTGCATTTTATTTGTAATTTATTTCAAATGTATCACAGATTAAGTTCATGTTAAATGCAATTAGTTGAACTTTTGAGTAATTTTTTTGAACCACTTGTTTTTGTGTACTTTGAAATATGGTAAAAGTGTACTTCTGAATGTACTGACAAGCAATTAATGTGAACTCAAATATACTTTAACGTAATTTACATGTACACTATTATATAATTAAATACAATTGTAATTACATTTTTCTAATAATGAAGCTGCAATTTAGTATAATAAACAAATGCAAATTGAAACCTTCTACATTTGACAAAACAATCTGTAAAACAAATACACAAAAACCTTTTTGTTGATGCACAAGAAAACCCCAAGAAACAATTTACACAAACACACATTCATTTAGAAAGAGTCTGGAGGACAACGAGGCTTATATGCTCAATCTCCCTCATACAAAGGTACCTAAATCTACCCATCACAGAAAACATTCTGCATTTTTACATTTTCAGAAAACATCATTCTGGATGATTTATAAGATTGTTTCCTCATGGGGACCTAAAAAATGTCCCCACAAGGTCAAAATTTACTGGTATTACTATACTTGTGGGGTCAATTGGTCCCCATAACGTAGTGATTATCAGTACACACACAATCTCAGAAGCAAACACACAGTACCTCACACACACAACACATGAATTAATACAAACAAAATGTAAAGAAAAGTATCATTCCATGTACAACACTAAGATTCAAAACTTTGGGTAACGCTTTACAATAACGTTTAATTAGTTAACTACTTCATTTAACATGAACTTAGAATGAATAATACTTTAAACATTTATTAATCTTAGTTAATGTTAATTTCAACATTTACTAATTAGGGGTGTAACGGCACACGTATTCATACCGAACCGTTTCAGTACAGGACTTCCGGTACGGTGCACATGTGTACCGAACGGTACGAACGCAATCTTTAACAGTTAACAGTAGGCTTGTTTTAAGCGCGGAACACACTTCTATCCGAGTTCCTACACGAACATATTAAGTATTCTGTCCATTTTATCATGAAATTCAAGTGATAAATGCCGTTTTGATGCTCTTTAAAGGGATAGTTCACCCAAAAATGAAAATTTGATGTTTATCTGCTTAGCCCCAGGGCATCCAAGATATAGGTGACTTTGTTTCTTCAGTAGAACACAAATGAAGATTTTTAACTCCAACCGTTGCAGTCTGTCAGTCGTATAATGCATGTGAATGGTAACAAAATCTATGAGAGTAAAAGAAACATGCACAGATAAATCCATATTAAACATTGCAGCTCGTAACGACACATTGATGTCTTAAGACACGAAACGATCGGTTTGTGTAAGAAACCGAACAGTATTTATATAATTTTTTACCTCTAATACACCACTATGTCCAACAGCCTTCAGCGCGCGATCACTTCCGGTAAGTGAGGTCAATGTAGACGATCTGGCGTAGAGATACGCGCAAGAGATCACTTCCGCCAGATCGTCTACATTGTACATTGACCTCACTCACCGGCAGTGATTGCGCGGTGAAGGCTGTTGGACATAGTGGCGTATTAGAGGTAAAAAAATGATATAAATACTTAAAAAGATATTTCGTGCATGGTTAAATGTTGATTATAAATGTTTTCCATTTCTGTTCAAGTTGAAGTTGTTCTAACTCACTGTGTACTTGGACTGTCAGTTCAAAGAACTTGACTCATTCACCTAACTAAAAGTCAATCATGTTTACAGTGTAGTGTAGTCTGATTAAAATTAAATGTATTTTAACTGAATATGAATGCAAATTAATTTTGTTTAGATTTGTTAAACTTTTGCTTGCAATTAATGCAATTAAATGTGTGTTTAATCGGCGTAGAACAACATAATGATATTGAAAGTATTATGTACACAGATGTAAAGTACAGTACATTACTATTACATTAAGCAAAAATAGCTACAGTAGGCTACTCCTCTCATAAATGACACTTTATGTCAAATATTATGTAGAAAACTGACACTTGTAGTTGAGGTCATAGAGCAGGAGCTAGTGATAAAAATTTCAACAATAAGTTGGAGTATACTGTACAAGCACAGTATTGATGTTTAGAAGAAAAATACATTAATGCACACAGTATACATTATAGACTAAACATTTAAAATACATTAACAAATGTAATTTTGGACAAATTTTTTAAATTAAAATCAATTATTTTCCATGTGCTTTAGTATATGTCAATATAAAAATCGGTGTACTTATATAAAACATAAAATCATAATTATTTAAAATATGTTTAAGAAAATGTAAGTAAATGTAAATGCACTTTTAAAAAGTGCACTTAAGTGTGTTTAGAAATATTGTCATGAAAGTGTACTTTAAGTAAAAATTAATTAGACATTATTACAAAGTGCACTTAAGTGTTTAGAAATATTGTCATGAAAGTGTACTTTAAGTAAAAATTAATTAGACATTATTACAAAGTGCACTTAAGTGTGTTTAGAAATATTGTCATGAAAGTGTACTTTCTTTAAGTAAAAATTAATTAGACATTATTACAAAGTGCACTTTTAAAAAGTGCACAAGTGTGTTTAGAAATATTTTCATTAAAGTGTATTCTCTTTAAGTACACTTAAGTGGCCTTTAATTATATCATATTATCTGCAAGTGCACTTTTTAAAAAGTATACTTTTAAGTACACAAAAAGTACACTTTCAATACAATTAAGCACACTTCTTTTTCACAAGGGTTTGCTTATATTAAGAAATGTTTCTGTTGTGGGGAAAAGTTTCTTGGCCTTTTCTTTGCAGTTTTATCAAAAAAAGCTTCTACCATATGTGTTTTGGAAAATGGGTAACCACCTTAAGTAGATCCAAACTACCAGCCAAGATGGCACAGGGTTCTAAACTCCAGTCTTAATCAAACACACTTAAACAAACTGATCAAGGTCTTCAGGGTTACTGGAAAGTTCCAGGCAGGTGAGTTTGATCAAGGTTGAAGCTAAACTCTGCAGGAAAGTGGACTTCAAAGGCCAGAGCTGAGAATCCCTGGTCTAGCAGCTCTAACCAGCTCGGCCTTGCTGCTGAGTGGTTTGAATTGTAGCTCTGTACACCTTGTTTTCCTGGTTGTTTCAATTGCTAAATATACACTCACCTAAAGGATTATTAGGAACACCATACTAATACTGTGTTTGACCCCCTTTCGCCTTCAGAACTGCCTTAATTCTACGTGGCATTGATTCAACAAGGTGCTGAAAGCATTCTTTAGAAATGTTGGCCCATATTGATAGGATAGCATCTTGCAGTTGATGGAGATTTGTGGGATGCACATCCAGGGCACGAAGCTCCCGTTCCACCACATCCCAAAGATGCTCTATTGGGTTGAGATCTGGTGACTGTGGGGGCCATTTTAGTACAGTGAACTCATTGTCATGTTCAAGAAACCAATTTGAAATGATTCGAGCTTTGTGACATGGTGCATTATCCTGCTGGAAGTAGCCATCAGAGGATGGGTACATGGTGGTCATAAAGGGATGGACATGGTCAGAAACAATGCTCAGGTAGGCCGTGGCATTTAAACAATGCCCAATTGGCACTAAGGGGCCTAAAGTGTGCCAAGAAAACATCCCCCACACCATTACACCACCACCACCAGCCTGCACAGTGGTAACAAGGCATGATGGATCCATGTTCTCATTCTGTTTACGCCAAATTCTGACTCTACCATCTGAATGTCTCAACAGAAATCGAGACTCATCAGACCAGGTAACATTTTTCCAGTCTTCAACTGTCCAATTTTGGTGAGCTCGTGCAAATTGTAGCCTCTTTTTCCTATTTGTAGTGGAGATGAGTGGTACCCGGTGGGGTCTTCTGCTGTTGTAGCCCATCCGCCTCAAGGTTGTGCGTGTTGTGGCTTCACAAATGCTTTGCTGCATACCTCGGTTGTAACGAGTGGTTATTTCAGTCAAAGTTGCTCTTCTATCAGCTTGAATCAGTCGGCCCATTCTCCTCTGACCTCTAGCATCAACAAGGCATTTTCGCCCACAGGACTGCCGCATACTGGATGTTTTTCCCTTTTCACACCATTCTTTGTAAACTCTAGAAATGGTTGTGCATGAAAATCCCAGTAACTGAGCAGATTGTGAAATACTCAGACCGGCCCGTCTGGCACCAACAACCATGCCACGCTCAAAATTGCTTAAATCACCTTTCTTTCCCATTCTGACATTCAGTTTGGAGTTCAGGAGATTGTCTTGACCAGGACCACACCCCTAAATGCATTGAAGCAACTGCCATGTGATTGGTTGATTAGATAATTACATTAATAAGAAATTGAACAGGTGTTCCTAATAATCCTTTAGGTGAGTGTATTTTAATCAACACCGCATATCTGATATTATCTAATACTGCTATTAATCTGACATCGATAGCTTTTTTTTAATCTAGACTGTTATTGCTAGCACAAAGCATTAGCATTTCGCTAGCCAGTTGACTTGTCATTTGTGCTTATCGTCTCGTTTCTCTCTTGCGCTCCACTTTTTTATGAGTCCATTTAACAACTGTGGTAAATCTGAATTAATCAACAAACATGGTGAGCCATGGCATGTTCTCCTGTTATTGTTGCGTGCACTGCCTGCCACGGTGAGGGTTTCACATGTGATAAATGCAGTGTTGGGTAAGTTACTCTAAAATAAATTAATTACTAGATACTAATTACATCTTTAACAGTGTAATTAGATAACTTTACTAATAACTATTTAACGATTCAACTTTTAGTTGACTATGTTGTGAATGAGTCAATCGACATGAGACTGAGGGACATAAGACGACATAGCAATATTGGTCGGCCATTTTGAAACAAGACAGTGTTATTGTTAAATAAAACAAAACTATTAAAAATCGTTTTCAGTAATTGAAATGAGGCTGAAATAAAATAAAATATAAATATTTGATGAAAAACATAAAAGGAAAGTAGATATGTTGACGTTGAAGTACTAAAATGACTAAAACTGAAAAAAAAAAATATTTTATAGAAATATAAAAAGATAATAAAAATGACAAAAGCATATAAAATAATTACTAAAACTTAAACTAAAATAAAAACAGAAAATACCAAAATAAAAGCTAATTCAAAATATTAATAAATAGTATAACAGTTTATAAATAATACTAAAATAACACTGCACAAGACCAGTGTTCAACCTTTCACTCACAGAGAAAAAGTATATTAATATACAATTGCATAAATTATTCTTGAACTGACCAAAGTACTTCAAGGGAGAAGGTTACATTAAAAAAACATTTTTAACATTAGATGTTAAATCCACCATTGTTTTTATATATATATATATATAAAAAATTATATATAGTCTATACAGTATTTAATGCAATTACATCAGAAGTAACTGTAATTAAATTACAAAAGATTAAGAGTAATCCCTTTCTTTACAGTAATTAAATTAAATTAAAAGTAATTAAATTTCAGTAATTAATTACTTAGTAATGCAATATACCCAATACTGGATAAATGCAAGGAAATAGTTAGGCTGACAGTGAAGATTGTAGAATTAGAGAATCCAACTTTTTATCCTCCAAACTTTAATCGAGAATAGTAAGAATGCAAGGGCTTTAGATACTGCATTGAATGCATGCCCGTACATTGTTCAGTTCCGGTTGCAGAGCCCTCACAGCAGGGCAACTGGGTGACTGTGAGACGGCATAGTTGGGGACAAAACACAGCTCTTCTGTTCCGATCAAAACATGTTCTCCCCACTTAGTGATGCACCCACTGAGAAACCTGTTGAAAGTGCTCTAGTGTTTGGTGATTTTATTGTACAGAAATTGAAAATAGAGACACCAGCCAGAGTTTGGTGGGAGCCAGAGAGCCTGACATCAAAGCAAATTTAAAAGTGCTAGCTAATGCTAAATGTAAATGCTCTAAGATTATTATTCATGCCGGCACTAATGATGTCCGTCAGAGATCACTAAAAATAACAGTACGTGTCTTACGATGTCAGACACTTTAATATGCTCTGGCCCCTTCGATGCCTACCGTGGTGACGAGATATATAGCAGACTGTCGTCACTCAGTGGCTGGATATCTAAGTAGTGTCTGAAGAATAACATAGGTTTTATAGATTTTCCTGGACCTGGATTTCCTGGATTTACCGCAAAGCTCTGAACTAGGACCGTTGCTTTTCACCTTGTACATGTTATCATTAGAAGATATAATTAGAAAACATGGCGATAGTTTTCAAAATCACGCTGATTATACTCAGCTCTATATTTCTTCATGGTCTGACAAAACATTCCGATTCACAAAACTAACAGAATGCATAGTCGATATATATATATATATATATATATAAAAAAAAAAAAAATAGTACTAAATTAGTACTTACCTACTACTAAATTCTGGGAAAAAAACCCCCAGAGGTTTTAATTATTGGATCAAAAACCTCTGCACACAATACCCTAGAATACTCTCTAACACTTGATGGCTGCTCTGTTAAGTCTTTGTCGTCAGTTAGGAACCTGGGTGTGCTATTTGATAACAATCTTTCATTTGAAAGCCACATTTTTTTGCATTTGTAAAACTGCATTTTCCCATCTTAAAAATATATCTAAATTATGACATATGCCAGATGCAGAAAAGTTAATTCATGCGTTCATCAAGGCTAGATTATTGTAATGCTTTACCAATAGTTTCCTTGCATGCTTAATAAACAAACTCCAGGTGGTCCAAAATGCAGCAGTTAGAGTTCTCATTAGAACCAGGAAGTATGACCATATTAGCCCGGTTCTGTCAACACTGCATTGGCTCCCTATTCAACACTGCATACCTTTTAAAATCCTGCTGATTACTTACAAAGCTCTAAATGGTTTAGCTCCTCAGTTCTTGAGCAAACCCCCATTGTATTATAGTCCTTCATGTTTATTGCGGTTTCAAAATTCTGGCCACTTGATACCTAGAATATCAAAATTGATTGCGGGCAGTAGATCCTTTTCCTATTTAGCACCCAAACTCTGGAACAGTCCTTTCTAGCATTGTTTGGGAGGCAGACACACTCTGTCAATTTAAATCTAGATTAAAGACCCATCTCTTTAACCTAGCATACACATATCACACTATCACATTTCTATAATTCATGTCCGAAAGGATTTTTCAAAAGGATTATTAGGCTACATAAATTAGGTAAACCGGAACAAGGAACACTTCCCATAACACCCAATGTACTTGTTACAATGTAAGAAGAATGGCATCTACGCTTATTTTAGTCTCTCTGCTTCTCCCTTATCCCGAGTTACTGTAGTCAGCCAGATCTGGTCAGTATCCAGATCAGATGGTGGACCTGCACCCAGTGATGACCACAACAGACCTGAATGTCAGCAGAGACCATGACAACTAGATGAGCGCTAGAGACTCCCTTTGAAGACTTCGGCACAGACCACAAGAACCAGACAAGTCCTCTGCACAGACCCCTAAGGCCAGCTTCGACTCCTCCCCACCATATGCCGGCATGATGTATCCCAATCTTCAAGCAGAAGGAACTGGATGAAATATTCTGAAGGATATTTCAATTTTGAAGGAATTTCAATTCACAATATGGCTTGTGATGCCGCCTGGAATTAAATCACACCATGTTGATTTGTGTGGCCAGAGGAGAACTGGTCCCCCAGTCTCAGCCTCAGACGTCACGCCCACGGACCGTTGGATGAACGTCTGATGCATATGGCACACTTTTCTGGAAACACTTCAGGATTGTCGAAGTCGTCATTGGTTGAATTCTACAGGATGTCCGGAAGACATGTCTGTTGCATTCTTTAATGGTCCGCCTGGAAACAAATGTTGTGACGCCAAACTCCCTCGTGGAAGAAGATCGACGTCGTGTTTACAACTGTGACAATGAGCGCTTACCAGGATCAACTAAACGCTGGATTTTCAAAAGTATGTGAAGTTCGCGGCACCATTGTTACAGTAATCTTGAACAACGTTCTTGAATGAATAATTTATAGATGCACGCCGTTCTGTTATTGCATGGACATCGACTTTACATTTTCACGCCCCTAAACATGACGTGGTACAAAACAAACTGTGATTGGCAGTCCTTGGCCAATGAAAGCTGCAAAAAAGTCCAGACCTTCTGCCATCAGTCTAAAGGTCTGGCTATGCGATACTACTGGTCCCCAGACTGAGTCTGGTTTCTCCCAAGGTTTTTTCCTCTATTTCTGTCACCAATAGAGTTTGGGTTCCTTGCCACTGTCGCTTGCTTAGTTGGGGACACTTAGGGCCATATTTACAAACCCGATTCCAAAAAAGTTGGGACACTGTACAAATTGTGAATAAAAACAGAATTCAATGATGTGGAAGTTTCAATATTTTATTCAGAATACAACATAGATGACATATCAAATGTTTAAACTGAGAAAATGTATCATTTTAAGGGAAAAATAAGTTGATTTTAAATTTCATGGCATCAACATATCTCAAAAAAGTTGGGACAAGGCCATGTTTACCACTGTGTGGCATCCCCTCTTCTTTTTATAAGAGTCTGCAAATGTCTGGGGACTGAGGAGACAAGTTGCTCAAGTTTAGGAATAGGAATGTTGTCCCATTCTTGTCTAATACAGGCTTCTAGTTGCTCAACTGTCTTAGGTCTTCTTTGTGGCATCTTCCTCTTTATGATGCGCCAAATGTTTTCTATGGGTGAAAGATCTGGACTGCAGGCTGGCCATTTCAGTACCCGGATCCTTCTTCTACGCAGCCATGATGTTGTAATTGATGCAGTATGTGGTCTGACATTGTCATGTTGAAAAACGCAAGGTCTTCCCTGAAAGAGACGACATCTGGATGGGAGCATATGTTGTTCTAGAACTTGGATATACCTTTCAGCATTGATGGTGCCTTTCCAGATGTGTAAGCTGCCCATGCCACACGCACTCATGCAACCCCATACCATCAGAGATGCAGGCTTCTGAACTGAGCGCTGATAACAACTTGGGTTGTCCTTGTCCTCTTTAGTCCGGATGACATGGCGTCCCAGTTTTCCAAAAAGAACTTCAAATTTTGATTCGTCTGACCACAGAACAGTTTTCCACTTTGCCACAGTCCATTTTAAGTGAGCCTTGGCTCAGAGAAAACGCCTGCGCTTCTGGATCATGTTTAGATATGGCTTCTTTTTTGACCTATAGAGTTTTAGCCGGCAACGGCGAATGGCACGGTGGATTGTGTTCACCGACAATGTTTTCTGGAAGTATTCCTGAGCCCATGTTGTGATTTCCATTACAGTAGCATTCCTGTATGTGATGCAGTGCCGTCTAAGGGCCCGAAGATCATGGGCATCCAGTATGGTTTTCTGGCCTTGACCCTTACGCACAGAGATTGTTCCAGATTCTCTGAATCTTTGGATGATATTATGCACTGTAGATGATGATAACTTCAAACTCTTTGCAATTTTTCTCTGAGAAACTCCTTTCTGATATTGCTCCACTATTTTTCGCCGCAGCATTGGGGGAATTGGTGATCCTCTGCCCATCTTGACTTCTGAGAGACACTGCCACTCTGAGAGGCTCTTTTTATACCCAATCATGTTGCCAATTGACCTAATAAGTTGCAAATTGGTCCTCCAGCTGTTCATTATATGTACATTTAACTTTTCCGGCCTCTTATTGCTACCTGTCCCAACTTTTTTGGAATGTGTAGCTCTCATGAAATCCAAAATGAGCCAATATTTGGCATGACATTTCAAAATGTCTCACTTTCAACATTTGATATGTTATCTATATTCTATTGTGAATAAAATATAAGTTTATGAGATTTGTAAATTATTGCATTCCTTTTTTCCTTTTTTTAATGGACACTTTTCACATTTCTGAAGTTGCTGAACTGATATAACTGTGGCTGGGTAAACATAGATACTGTTTAGCGGAAGTATAGTGGTAATGTAGCGGTGAACTATTAATAATATTAATAATGCAATCAATCAGTCAGTAAATAAAGTTTAACTCATTTGCATCTGGTCCATTGATGAAGCCATGTCTAATCTTTTTACAACAGGCGTCCAATCACAACTGACTTCTGGAAAAACGGAATTAACCAATGACATTTTTAGGTTACAATGAAATAAGTAAAGTCCCGCCCCACGACTGCCAAAAATAAAAGAGTTTTCGCGCGAGCAAAATAGAAGATCGAGCGCGAGTGTGGGGAATGATGACGCGCGTGCTGCGAGTCTTGTCCAAGCACGCAAGGGCTTGATTTGCGCGCAGAGGAGATGCCATGCGTGCGTGCGGGTTTAAAAGGAGCTCGCGGGCTGCCGTTTCCTCGCATGTTTTCTCGCGGGAGTGATTTGCTGCGCGCGCAAGCATCAGTTGTGCGCTCGGTTATTAATGGCATTAAAATGCCGCCATACATTATGCAAATGATCCATCTGTGTCTGTGTTTTTTAATTTGCGTGCAGAACTTTCCACTTCCATTGGAACTTTTTTGGAATTGCGCTCTCACTCTGATTTGCCCCGTTTAGTAAATTTGGCCCATAATATACAGTGCATATTCACAGCGCTTCACTTTTTTCCACATTTTGTTATTTTACAGCCTTATTCCAAAATGGATTAAATTCATTATTTTCCTCAAAATTCTACAAACTATACCCCATAATGACAACGTGAAAGTAGTTTGTTTGAAATCTTTCCAAATTTATTAAAAATAAAAACCAAAAAAAAAATGTACATAAGTATTTACAGCCTTTGCCATGAAACTCAAAATTGAGCTCAGGTGCATCCTGTTTCCACTGATCATCCTTGCGATGTTTCTACAACTTTATTGGAGTCCACCTGTGATAAATTCAGTTGATTGGACATGATTTGGAAAGGCACACACCTGTCTATATAAGGTCCCACAGTTAACAGTGCATGTCAGAGCACAAAAAAGCCATGAAGTCCAAGGACTTGTCTGTAGATCTCCGAGACAGGATTGTATCAAGGCACAGGTCTGGGGAAGAGTACAGAAAAATTTCTGCAGCATTGAAGGTCTCAATGAGCACAGTGGCCTCCATCATCCGTAAATGGAAGAAGTTTGGAACCACCAAGACTCTTCCTAGAGCTGGCTGCCTGGCCAAACTGAGCGATCAGGGGAGAAGGGCCTTAGTCAGGGAGGTGACCAAGAACCCAATGGTCTTGGTCAGAGCTCCAGCATTTCTCTGTGGAGAGAGGAGAACCTTCCAGAGGAACAACCATCTCTGCAGCACTCCACCAATCAGGCCTGTATGGTAGAGTGGCCAGACGGCACATGACAGCCCGCCTGGAGTTTGCCAAAAGGCACCTGAAGGACTCTCAGACCATGAGAAACAAAATTCTCTGGTCTGATGAAACAAAAATTGAACTCTTTGGCCTGAATGGCAAGCGTCATGTCTGGAGGAAACCAGGCACCGCTCATCACCTGGCCAATACCATCCCTACAGTGAAGCATGGTGGTGCTGAAGGGATGTTTTTCAGCTGCAGGAACTGGAAGACTAGTCAGGATCGAGGGAAAGATTAATGCATTAATGTACAAAGACATCCTTGATGAAAACCTGCTCCAGAGTCCTCTGGACCTCAGACTGGGGCGAAGGTTCATCTTTCAACAGGACAATGACCCTAAGCACACTGCCAAGATAACAAAGGAATGGCTACGGTACAACTCTGTGAATGTCCTTGAGTGGCCCAGCCAGAGCCCAGACTTGAACACGATTGAACATCTCTGGAGAGATCTGAAAATGGCTGTGCACCGATGCTCCCCATCCAACCTGATGGAGCTTGAGAGGTCCTGCAAAGAAGAATGGGAGAAACTGGCCAAGCTTGTAGCATCATACTTAAAAAGACTTGAGGCTGTAATTGGTGCCAAAGGTGCTTCAACAAAGTACTGAGCAAAGGCTGTGAATACTTATGTACATGTGATTTTTTTCGTTTTTTATTATTAATTAATTTGCAAAGATTTCAAACAAACTGCTTTCACGTTGTCATTATGGGGTATTGTTTGTAGAATTTTGAGGAAAATAATGAATTTAATCCATTTTGGAATAAGGCTGTAACATAACAAATTGTGGAAAAAGTGAAGCATTGTGAATACTTTCCGGATGCACTTTACAGTAGTATTGATTTGACTGTACTGACAATATTGGATGAGAACTGAACCTAGCTGAATGATGGCATCACTGTTGTCTCCAGAGCTGCTTTATAGATGAATTGAACTCATTACATATTTGATTAACTGTACATAGTTATTTAACGGAAATGAATCACTGACCTCACTGACCTCAGATGAGTAATGACACTATTGTCTTTTTAGAGCTTTTTAGAGCTGCTTTACAGCAGAATTGCTGAACCAATTTGCATCACTGAACCATTATTTTCCTGTTTGTCCCTGTAAAGCTGCTTTGAAACAATCTGTATTGTATAAAGCGCAATAAATAAAGATAACTTGACTTGACCAGGTTGACCTTGGCCTCAATGGCTGCTAGTCCAGCTGATTAACAACCTAAACAAGCTTGAACCAGAAAATGGCTAAAATTGATCTGTTTCAGTGACGAAATTTCACTGAACTACCATCAGAAAGTGACCATGATTTTGCTAAGTAGGATGTGTTCTACAGTCCTAACCAAATCTGCACCTAACCAGTAACCAGTGCTATAGTTGAGCCTAGCTCATTGGAGTCTGAGTAAAGGCCAAGACCAGAAGAGGGTCAAGTCCAAGTCAACACTGAGTCAATACACTCCCAAGTCCATGACAGGACCACATTTTCATTGTCTCGATCTTGTCATGGATTCAGGAGCATGTGGACTCAGTCTAAAATTTTGGAATCTTGCTGGTTGCTTGCAGGGCACTAGATGGTTTAGCTCCTCTGTGTTTGAGCGAGCTCTTGGCGCATTGTGCTCCATCGCGTCTATTGCTGTCTCGGGGTTCTAGCCAGTTGATGGTACCTGGAGTGTCGTGGTTGGCTGCGGGCGGTCGATCCTTTTCCTATTTGGCGCCTGGGCTGTGGAGCAGTCTTCCTAACATTGTTCGGGTTTGGACACTCTGTCGGTTTGGATCTGGACTGGGGACGCGTCTCTTTGCTGTGGCATGCACATAGAACATTATCGGTTTATATTATTCAAATCAGTTGAATGATTGTTTTGGGCTGCATTGGCTGGGTCTGCCGGAACCGGGGGCACTTCCCATGGCACCTGATGTGCTCGTTGCATCATGCTAATGTTGGTCTCTCTGTTTATCCCGAGGTTTACTGTGGTCAGCCGTATCCGGATCGGATGGTGGACCTGCGCTGGACGTGACCGGTGCAGCCCTGTGGTGTCTGCAGAGACCGTGTCAACTGGACTCTCCTTTGTGACAGCCTCATCAACACGACATCCTCAACAAACCCGTCTCCTGCGTGATGACTCCGATCTTCAACCAGATGGAACTGGACAAATATTCTGACTATTCCGATCTAATATGACTTCTGACTTGTAATGTTGCCTGAATCATAATCATACACTGTTTGTTCATTGGCCAGAGGAGAACTGGCACCCTGACTGAGCCTGGTTTCTCCCAAGGCTTTTTTTCTCCATTCTGTCACCTGATGGAGTTTTGGTTCCTTGCCATTGTCGCCTCTGTCGCCTTTGGCTTGCTTAGATGGGGACACTAAATATTCAACTATATTACTGATCTGCCCGCATTGACACTATATGATAATTGAACTGAGCTGGATGACATCACTGTTTTCTCCAGAGCGGCTGTACAGCCGAATCAAATTCTGTTGCATTATTTTCCTGTTAACACTGTGAAGCTGCTTTGAAACAATCGGCATTGTAAAAAGCGCTATATAAATAAAGGTGACTTGACTTAGACTTAACCCTCTTCTGATCTTGGTCTTGATTTAACCCTCTCCTGATCTTGGCCTTGATTTGGACTTAAATAATCTGGGGTGCGTTTGTCCCAAAAGCATTGTTAGCCAACTATGGTCGCAAGTTGAACTCTTGATAACAACAGAACTTGGGACCATAGTTGGCTTTGGGAAACGCACCCCTGGTCTTAACTACAACACTGCCAATAACTACCACTAAATCAGAAGGAAGGGTGCATTATATTTCAAGCTTCAACATCAACCCTAAGTCTATCTCTAACATCTAAACTGAACCCTTCAGTCATATTGGTTGAAAGGAATGTTGATACAGATACACAGTGGTAAGTCACCACCAGAAGCACGTGGCCTTCAAGAGTTTGTATTGTAGATTTTGTATTCATGGTTCAGCTGCCTGACTTTCAGATGTTTTATCTAGGTGTACTGTGTATGACAGCCGAGTCATGGATCACAGAGAGCTTGTAAGACTCATTGATTTTACCTTCAAGGAATGCAATTACCACAATACAAATAATGAAAAGGTTCCTTGCTGACTGTAATTTGATAAATGGTATCTTAACATGAAGATGAAGATGCCTGAATATAATGCATGGAAATGTGTGCTTGTTAAGTGTGACGCTATTTATCTTCTTCCTCTAGCGAAGTAATCACATCCCTCTCAACCGACTCACACTGAAGATTCCCAAATAAATGAACCTGCTGAGTGCTGAACACTCACTGCAGAGAGGGGTCATGGTGGGTCTCTTTATATGGCCATGTTTCTTTCTCTCAGTGCCTCTATAAAACAACGACAAAATGCAACTGAATAAATGGAGATGTCAAATCCACAGTGAATCCTAAGAGAACTGCTTCAAAATATGTGTGGGCTATGAGATCTTCGTCTGGCTTAGACAAGGTGTAATCCGTCACCGTCCTCATCCTGCTATTGATTCAGGAGAGAATTTAAGGCGCCACGGAGACTTGTGGGAAAAGCTCCTACGGCAGCCATTTTTTTTACAGCCCCGTCAGAGGAGCGAGTGCAGCTCTGCTGGTATGAGCGACATGATGTGGTGGAAGGGATTGAATCAGATTACTTCATGAGGTACAGCAGACTACAAACTAACAAATGAGTTATAGTCAGAGGAGTGCCATACATCCTCCAGAGACTTCCAGATACTTCTTGCTATCAATAAAATGGTAATTTGGAAGAGTTGTTTTACATTTAAACCTTTCAGATAAGACTGATTGATCAGTTATGCTACAGTAACTTGTTGCTTGAATTTCTCATCATGTCATTGTCAATGAGGGGTAAGAGTGTTGATTGACCTGTTGAGCAGAAAGATGTTGTCACTGCAGGTCAAGGCCTCCAGAAGAACCTTCTTCTCAGAGATAGCTGTAGATGAGTGAAACTTCATCCAGATAAACTCCCACACGTCCTCATCCATCAGAGACACGCCTGTGCAGTACACAATGTCCCGCACATTAGGTGGAATCCTGTGAGACAGAAGATTTAAATATCTGAGCGAAGACAAGCTGAATTCACATTTATGGTTGGATATTTTGAGGTAAACATTCACAGCTAGTAAATGATATTGTTAGCATTTACATGCATTTAACATTTACATCTGTATTGATGGAGTCAAAAACTTTAATTTACCGTTTTATTTAACATAAATACAAAGTCTGACTTTTAAAGTCCAGGGAAAATTGTGAAAAATGGCGATACACTGAGCATATATGCAAACTGAATGCTGCAGGTGATTAGCATTCCTCACTTTGACCAAGTTTGTTCAATAAACATTTACTGAGGTTTACATTAGATTCACACGTCAGATCACATTGTGTTCACACCTAATTCTTGTTTTAATTACAGAGAAATACATTTTCCCGAAGAGAGATAATTTTTTTAACAGCAGAAATTAGTTTAGTCCTCAGCGTTGTTCAAAGATAACAAGTCACAAGTTAATGTTTCACCTCCAGAAGAATCAATGAAAAACAGTGTTAGTGTATTTTTGCATGTTTTATTTTGTACGCTTATGTGAGAATTTGAACTGTCTTTTGTGGTTTCTTCTTTTCACTCAAATTGTCTGTTGTCTATAATTTTAAATAAAATGACACTTTCTGATTTAAAATGGACCACTTTGGCTTAAGTGGTCTTCTTCTGTCTGCAATCGCGTTGAATCACTTGAACTCAGTCGCACCAAGAAATGTTCATAACACCAGCTGATCTTATTTGATGATATTTTCTAAGGTCATAATTTAAGTGGGGAAATTTGACCCGAATCATCACTGCAGGCCTCCCAAACTCACAGTGCAATATATATATAGTCTAGCAATAAACAGGTCATAAGTAAGAGCTCTCAATGGACCCATGATATTATCTGGTTATAAATCTCAGAGAAGAATAACAGTCTACAGTAGAGCAGCACAGAGAGAAAAGTATCATAGGCTGTGAGGCGCTGCATGTAGTATGCGTACAGGAAGAAGAAATAACATAAAACCTCTGGAGGAGCTGTGGCGATACAGTGACTGAACTTTTGATTTGCTCAAACAAAGCGCAATAAAGACCTGCTGATTCTGGAAGAACCGTCGGAGCCTCTGGGAGTTTTCAATGTAGCAATACAGAGAACGGCACCTCCAGTAAGATATAAAATCATGTCACATCCAATTGGAGTGTATAGACTGAAATTTCCGCACCTGTGAAGGTGATGTCTTATGACTGCCACTGACAGGAAGTCTAAGCGAATTCAGAAACACAGTTAAAGAATGATATTGGTGCTGTTCCGTTAGCTGCTATTATATCTGGAAAATTCATGACTTTTATGAGGTATTTTCAGAATGAAAATGCTAGAGAACACAAGCCATAAATCTAGTTTTTACTTCTGATATTATAACCTGAATATAATGGTTTGATTTGCTCTAATATTTGGCTGTGTGGAGGTAACACATTTATAGTAAAGCCGGTTATGATATTCTGTGAAGATTCTATGTCTGGGACGATTTCTTTAAAAACATTGTACAATGTGTGAGCCTTTATTCTTTCAAACAAAGACTAAAACTGCACCAAAAAACTATTTAGTTTCTCTCTAAAGAGATATCTGACTTTAATTGCAGCCCTGCTTTCTTTTTCAGTCTGTGGTATCTTGTTTTTTTAATTAATAAAGCACATGAGGAGGTTTTGTCAGTGTTTGTCTTTGGCTGTACAGTGATCTGAAGCCTTTCTTTGTAGCTCATAAATGCTACTGGGTCATTCCTGTGACATTATCATCACCTAAACCATAAAAAAACATAAAGGTCAAACACATTCCTCTTTTATGTGCTGCTCATCTCTGAATATCAAACTGAACAAGATTCTTTTAACTATCCCAGCAGGACTAGAGGTCATTTTTGAAGAAAGGACAATGAAGGACACATCTGGAAGATCCAAACGTCTGCTGTCAGGTCAGAGGAAAATGGCACAATTTGAAAGACAATTAAGTTTCAAATTGAGTTAAGGCATGTTCAATAAAATGCAAAAAGTAGTCAAAAGTATAATAACATCAAATAAAAAGTATCAAAAGGATTCTAAAACTAATAACATAAAAACAGTCGAGAAGAAAGGCAGCAACTTTAGCAGATGTATTTCAGAAATAATTTTTTTCCCATTTGTTGACTGTGACAGTCATACACGAGAAACTAAACCATTTTAGGTGCACTTTCATGAGCTTTAACTGTCTGTCAGCAAATTAAACTAACCTGTCCACATGATGATATGTCTAGCAGGAGGGATTGTGTTCAGTACACTGGACTCCACGGGGTAATAGTTACAGAGCCACTGCCAGAGCAATTGAGCCGTTTCAGGGCAAAAGAGTGGAAAATCTTTGACTGAGCAGGTCAAACACTGGCTTAAATCCAACTGTGCATGTATTTCACATGGTGAAAGCAAGATTATAGGCAAAAAAAAGCTTTTAAATAGAGCAACCTGCTGCTATCAGAGAAGCTCATGTCATGTTAGAGACCTTAAATCATTAAAAGCACATTATGTGAAGCCAAGGTCAATATGTGACATTATATGTGTAATAAAGCATCTGTGTGTGTGTGTATTTAAGGTCTATCTGTCAATTTTAGGGCACAATTTTTAAGCCAGCAAGCAAATATCCAATGTATTTGAGGTTGCTAATGTGTGATGAACTGTGTGTGTGGTCTTTAATGTGTTTGTAGGCATGTGGCCAACTGTTTGGCTCAAGGACAAAAAATATTTCCCTAAAAACTGGGCAAACACAATATCTTGTGCAGGGTAAGACCATTTCTTCAGACACACAAACACAATCTAGTTTGCTCTCCATTATGGTCATTAGTGCCTGCCGGAGGCTTGGTGTGTTTGACAGTGTGATACTGCATACATGCATGTGAACATTGCTGTGGGCAGCAGGGAAAACAAATTAGAATGTGTGTTTCCAAGGACACTTGGAATAGAGCTCCTACTGTATGAATGTTGGCAGGGTTGATGAGCAGGACATATTGATCAGACCTCAAAGTGTACACACACACACCATGACACACTCCATTCAGTGCTGTGCCTAGATATTATTGTAGAAATGTAATGTGTGTTTGACCAAATTGAAAAGGACAACTGTGGCTGTCACTGTTGTAGTATGGTTTCTCAATGATGAATGCATTTAGATTTTTCTTAGGTTGAAAAGCAAATGCTAAATTGAGGCCACACCAGGTTTCCTGCAGGACTGTGTTTATGCAGCAGGGCACCGAATCACAAAAAAGGCCAGATTTACTAAACAGGGCAGATTAGCGAGAGAGCGCAATCCCATAAAAGCACCAATAGGAGTGGAAAGTTCTGCGCGTGACCTAATAAATTACTACTAAATTAAAGAACACAGACGCAGCCGGATCATTTCCATAATGACCAACACAATCTACCAAGAGCAGCGCAAATTAGCGTCTGGTTTAAGACATGCTTTTTTTGTGGTAAATAATGGTGCAAATACCAGTAAATTGGCGACTGTTGTAAATCACCTTGAATGATTTATTTAAATACTCTCCTCCCATAAATTTGCATCTGAAAGAGAAACTCCTACAAATGCATATGCAATAAGGTCAGCCCCAGAAATAACTGTGTCCACGCCTTTTCAGCACAATTTTTTCACTGCGTATCTTTAGTAAATCCTGAGTTTTTTAACGCCAAAAGAGGGTTTGTGCTGGCGCAAGCTGTTAGTAAATCTGGCACTAAATTAAAAAATTTTAAAACATATTTGGTAACACTTTACTTTAAGCCTTTATGTATAATGCATTATAAAGGTATTCATAATGTATGTTATAATCCATTACATCTTTTCATAAATAATTGCAACCAAAGTTAAAATGCATTATAATATTCACAGATTCCTTCTGAAACACACACAGGTTACATCTGAAATTGGTTGTTTGTGGTGTTGTAATGCATTATACTTTCTAAAGGTGTTTTATAATGTATTATATCTGTGGTTATAGTTATTCAGATCATACAATGCATTATAAGTTGCATTACAAGGCATAATTAATGCATTAAAATACTTTTATAATGCACTATACATTAATGGGGGGGGTCTAATGCTATTTCATGCATTCTGACTTATTTACACTGTTGAAGAGTTGGATTCTCATGCTAAACAGTTTCGGAAAGGTTTTTTCGAGTATGGCCCTGTATGACTTCATAAAGGGTGGAATTGCTTGTATGGGCACTTTTCCCAGAGTGGCACGTGCGCACATCAACCAGAGCGACAGCAAGAGCAACGAGCTTTGTTCGGGTTATGGAAGCCGTCGGCAGCGCTGTCATTTCGTTTTTAGACCACAAAATCAACAATGTCACTAAAGAAGTGTGTTTTTTGTTGTAAGGGAAAGATAACCTTGTTCAGCTTCCCAAATAACCCAGCGTTAAGGAAACAGTGGATGTAGTTTTCTTCTTCCGGAGCAGCAACGGAGTTCTGCACGTGTGTTTGTTTGTTCCTGGTCTTGAGTCCAAACCGCAGGCGGTGAGTGAAACTGCATCAAATGTCTGTGTTTTGTTGGCAATCGGCGTAAGTGCATATAATGTAAACAACACGAACGTATAGTGAAGCGAAAGTTATCCAGGGATAATACCATGATACATGAATACATGTGCTCGTGACTCTTTAGCTCCGCCCACTGCATGCCTCCACGAGCTCGTCTGTTTTCTAAAAAAGAATCGGTACAGCGTATCTGTCTTTTATAAATATGACTCTTCGGAGATATGAAGGATGCAGTACTACTCTACATGTACTCGAGATTAACATGAGATTGGCAGAAACTGTGTGTTATGTACCCTTTATGGCTTTAAGTAAAGTGTTACCACATATTTGTAAGTCTTTTACATTTTAATGGTATTTTAAAACAAAAATCTTTTGAATGTGCAATTTTAACTACACCACTATATAAACTTTCTGTTTGTAGTATTCTAATCTGATTTAGTTAAGTGAGTTAACTATTGAGGACCAAGTCAGTTGTTAACTGTTAGTATTTTAACTGATTCAGTGAATCTGGGTTGTCTTATTAAATCCAAGATTTAGGTTTTGTGTCAAGACAGGAGAAACACTGGACTTGAACAAAAGCTGTTATGGTACAGTATGTGCTTATCACTCTGTAAATTTGCTCACCTGTTCTTGTTGCTGGAAATCCAGTCTGAAATGAGAGACACAGCTTGGCGGTGACAGTGTTTGCTTCCAAAACTGCAGGCCAGCATGATCACCTCTCTCTGCAACTCTCTGAGGAGGAGAGAGGGAAGGATACCAGCAGGGAAGTACAGCAGCAGGAAGTTAAAGATGGAGGAAGGGGAAAATAAAAAATTAAATACATGTCTACTGAGGTCATTCCCATCTCTGAGGTGGAAAATGTCTGGCTTACACTTTGCAATTCGGTGTCCTTACTTAGACTACATAAAAGTTTATAACTGTGATATATAATTCAAGAAAGATGAAATTCAAGACTCACTTGGCCTGATAAGCCGCCTGCATGAAGGAACCGTCAGGGAAACTGGTTGGCCAGCCCAACTTGTGATACTTCGGTTCCACCTGTCTTAGAACATAGTCCTGATGAACAAAACAAAACAACAATAAGCCAAGCAAAACAAAAAATACAATAAAACACAAGTAAAGCAAAACCAAGCAGAAGTGCAGAACAAAACAAGAGGCAGAAAATGAGCGAGTCTGCTTACATTTCTCTTAAAATAACAGTGTGTTGTATTCATACATACATGTATAAAGCTCACTCCCGACTACATCCACACCATTTATGAAAACTAAGCAGCAAAAATGGGTCATTCAAAAATGTTTTAAGATTTTATAAACTAGCTTTTAGCTTTAAAACATATTATAATATTTACATATGTAACTGTCTGGCCAAATAATTATGCAAGATTTGAACAGAAGCTGCTGAGTCCTCGTTAAAAGAGAATGAGAGAGATTGTTGATTGAAACTGAAATGTGTTGTGTTGTGTTGTGTGTTTTGAAAATGTAAAAATCCAAAACGTTTTCTGTGATGGGTAGGTTTAGGGGATAGAATATACAGTGTGTACAGTATAAAAATCATTATGCCTATGGAAAGTCCCCATAAGACATGAAAACACAATGTGTGTGTGTGTGTGTGTGTGTGTGTGTGTGTGTGTGTGTGTGTGTGTGTGTGTATGTGTGTTTGTTTTTTGACTCGGCATACGGTTGAGGGAAGTGTCGCAGCAGGTAATGTCATGGCTAATTTAGCATGACTGCTCTCCTTCATGCCCTCTTACTGAGACGAGTGAATGATCACAATTAGACCCTGCTATGCAACAATTCAATTCTTAACACACACTTACACGGATAAAAGCACATAAACACCAGTACAGCGGTAGAGGACATTGTTTTCCATATTGTGGTGGACCGTACAGCTGATCAGGTGTGTTTATCAAGCTGTTAATACAAAAATTGAGTGATGTGTTATTGTTTTGCCAACAGAGTAACCTCAGTTTGTTACTCTGGTTTTTGAATATAAATCCGTACGCACACACACAGGGGTTTGGACTGATGGTTGAGACACCTGGTCACATGATTTGAAGGCACCTTACTAATTTGCTCCAGCTGTTTCCTGTCTTGCATTACATGTTAAACATCTGCTCTGTCTCACAGTAAACACAATACATGAGAGTTACAGAGAGAAGATGCTGTTAAATTCATCACACACTCACTGCTGACACTAAAGGGTCGTCCATTACAGAGGAGGGGCAGAAATGACTCATGCACACTGAGGGATTGTGGGTAGGCGTGCGAGTGCTATTCTGAATAACAAAGTGACAAATGAATATGAAAGCAGGTGGACAGGTAAGACTGAAGCTGGAGAAACAGAGACACACACACAGTGTCTCACACTGTCAAGTGTTCAGAATGAAATACTAGCACACTGAACAGTATACACTGCATACTATTGTTAAAAACAGAAAAAATGGTTATATAGTTCTTATTCTGTAAAAATTATTAACATTTCCCAGTCTGATCAAATAATATCTAGAAGAAGCAGATAAAAATGACAGTTGATATAGTGCAGGTTTCATTCGTCACACTGGAAATGGAAGATTTAGTCAAGTGCACTGCATTGTGGGAAACATTATTTCACACAGTGCGCCCTCATTATATACTAGCAGTAGCTCATCTGGAAATTTGCATACTACTCACAACATGCATAGCTACTATTTACTGTAGAAATAGTATGAGTATGGTAGTATTCTGAACAGTCATTAAAAATGAACCGATGGTGGAGATCTCACTCTGTTATTCATACAGTGGGGAGAACAAGTATTTGATACACTGCCGATTTTGCAGGTTTGCCCACTTACAAAGCATGTAGAAGTCTGTAATTTTTATCATAGGTACTCTTCAACTGTGAGTGACGGAATCTAAGACAAAAATCCAGAAAATCACATTGTATGATTTTTAAGTAATTAATTTGCATTTTATTGCATGACATAAGTATTTGATACATCAGAAAAGCAGAACTTAATATTTGGTACAGAAACCTTTGTTTGCAATTACAGAGATCATACGTTTCCTGTAGTTCTTGACCAGGTTTGCACACACTGCAGCAGGGATTTTGGCCCACTCCTCCATACAGACCTTCTCCAGATCCTTCAGGTTTCGGGGCTGTCGCTGGGCAATTTTAGCTCCCTCCAATTTTCTATTGGGTTCAGGTCTGGAGACTGGCTAGGCCACTCCAGGACCTTGAGATGCTTCTTACGGAGCCACTCCTTAGTTGCCCTGGCTGTGTGTTTCGGGTCATTGTCATGCTGGAAGACCCAGCCACGACCCATCTTCTCCTACTGAGGGAAGGAGGTTGTTGGCCAAGATCTCGTGATACATGGCCCCATCCATCCTCCCCTAAATATGGTGCAGTCGTCCTGTCCCCTTTGCAGAAAAGCATCCCCAAAGAATGATGTTTCCACCTCCATGCTTCACGGTTGGGATGGTGTTCTTGGGGTTGTACTCATCCTTCTTCCTCCAAACACGGCGAGTGGAGTTTAGACCAAAAAGCTCTATTTTTGTCTCATCAGACCACATGACCTTCTCCCATTCCTCCTCTGGATCATCCAGATGGTCATTGGCAAACTTCAGACGGGCCTGGACATGCGCTGGCTTGAGCAGGGGGACCTTGCGTGCGCTGCAGGATTTTAATCCATGACGGCGTAGTGTGTTACTAATGGTTTTCTTTGAGACTGTGGTCCCAGCTCTCTTCAGGTCATTGACCAGGTCCTGCCGTGTAGTTCTGGGCTGATCCCTCACCTTCCTCATGATCATTGATGCCCCACGAGGTGAGATCTTGCATGGTGCCCCAGACCGAGGGAGATTGACCATCATCTTGAACTTCTTCCATTTTCTAATAATTGCGCCAACAGTTGTTGCCTTCTCACCAAGCTGTTTGCCTATTGTCCTGTAGCCCATCCCAGCCTTGTGCAGGTCTACAATTTTATCCCTGACGTCCTTACACAGCTCTCTGGTCTTGGCCATTGTGGAGAGGTTGGAGTCTGTTTGATTGAGTGTGTGGACAGGTGTATTTTATACAGGTAACGCGTTCAAACAGGTGCAGTCAATACAGGTAATGAGTGGAGAACAGGAGGGCTTCTTAAAGAAAAACTAACAGGTCTGTGAGAGCCGGAATTCTTACTGGTTGGTAGGTGATCAAATACTTATGTCATGCAATAAATGCTTCACCTCTACATGCTTTGTAAGTGGGCAAACCTGCAAAATCGGCAGTGTATCAAATACTTGTTCTCCCCACTGTATGTATGAGTTTCTAAAACAGGACTGGACTGTTGTTTTGGATGAAGATCAGAGGAAGTCTTCAGTTCGATCTGTCGAGTCATCTGAGACGTGCTGCTAGATCCGCTGGGTCTTTCTTATTGCACTAGTCAAGGTTAAAACACAACAGACACCAAACTCACGCTGAACAGGCTGTGGTCTTCAGTGCGGTCCAGGAGTTTGTCCAGCTGGTAAAGAGCTCGACTCGCAGCGTGCCAGGGCAGAAACTCGGCCTCCTGAGACAAATATGAGATCATCTGCAGCGGGACGTTTTGGGGCAAATACCCCGCTCTAGAGAGATGAAAGAGAGTAAGAGGATAAGACACTAGCAGCACATTTTCAGCATATTTCCCCTTTGGTAGACACGTCGTTAACATTTGATTACAAACAGTTCATTTTGTTCATCATTATTCGTTTAGAATAACTGCCAGGCATTGTGCTCTGCGTGGGGAGTCATAAATGTGCTGTAAGAAACAAAAAAAAACAGCTTCTCCTGTACGGCTACAGTCGTGTTCAATTTGCATAAATCCATAAAACATAAGATTTCTTCTAAAAGCTTCAAATGTCTCCTTTTTTCCCTTCGGTCTTTTTAGAAACGCCTACATTAGAGCCCTACCCTCCCATGAGAGTGGAGAAACAGAGAGGTGGCCAATATCCTTAGACCGAAAACACAAGAAAGACGAGACTATGAGTCTTTGAATCTAAAGAACGTTTGCTAGCAAGTATAGTGTCACTAGTACATTAAGTTACCGTCTAGAACAGTGGTTCCCAAACCTTTTTTATTCGAAGGCCCCCCTCCTCACTGCAAGGACCCCACCCCCCAACCAAGCCTTGCCTTTTTTATTCACTAAAACATTTGTGAACATGTATTCTAGTGTTTTTACTTTTCAACTCCATGTTATTATTTTTTTTAAACAAAAGAAATTCAAGCTATATACCTTCAGTGTTCTTTTTTGCAAACATACTTTGCAGACATTCTTTACAACTTAAAAGTACTTACTCTGCTCAGTTATACAGTACAATAAGTACAAATAAGCCATACCAAACAAGACCACAGGGAGATGCCAAAGGACCGCATTTAACTACTATACGGATCCATTAATAATTAATAAACACTAAAATACAAATGAAAAATAAAATAATTCTGAATGTGTGGAAACTTAGCCATCTGAAGGTGGGTCGATGTCATCAGTGAACAGTTCCTCAGAACAAACAATCATGTCTATGTTTGGAGCTGATGCCCGTGTACATAAACACCACTGATCCTCACAAACTTCTCCAAAACACGCTTCTTTGGCGAGCATCCGTTATAAAACACTCACAATACATTCATTTTGACAACTACGTGAATATATTGAACTGCGTTCATGCAGAAATATGATGTTATAGCAATCAGTGAGCCTAGAGCGCACATATACGGTTTGCTTGGGCATCAATAATAACGTACTCGCACTCCTGCTGCTGCATGTCACTGTAATTGTCTTTACCTTCATTACAATCGTTATCCAAACAAAACCTTATTCAGTGAGCCGAGAGAGCACATACACGGTTTGTGTGCGCATCAATTATAACGGAAACACGCGTGTGCCTAATGTATGTCATTGCAATAGTCTTTACCTTCATTACAACCGTCATCCATCAAAACTTTTTAGCGACACTAGTTCCCTTTCGAACGGTCAGTCGTACTGCGTCGCTGGACGCTTGGGGAAAACTCCTTTTCCTCGAAATACTGAAGCCTTTCATAAAATCACGCAGTGCTACAGCACAGCCATAACAGTGTAGAGTACTCTCGCACGCTATTGGCTGGCCAGTGGGAATTGCATGAACCAATGGCAGAGCGGTGTAACTGCGCAAACCAATCGGTGCGAAGCCCGCGAAGCTGAGCGCAAAGCCCGCCAATTGGGCGGGGTATCTGCCTATAAAAGACGCACGCTTGCCATATAATTCAGATTATTCTCCTTCAGCGACGATCTTCGGACCCTTGCTGATCCCTACTCGAAGCCTCACCTTCTTCGGCGAGAACAGACGAGCTTGCAGCGGAACAGCGAGCTAGCCAGCCCGGACCATCCTGCGAACGAGTCAGCGGCCTGATACCAGCGCACTCAATCGCCAGCGATCCCGCGAGCTGTCGCACTGTTTCCCTGCGCTCTCCGGCGAAACACTACGGTTTATCCTTTTAAGCCTATTGCATCTAAAAGAGCTGCGACGTTGTAATGTTCCGAACTGCACGAGGAGGATGGCCACGGCGAGTGTTATCATCTGTCTGGGCAAGGCCCATGCGGATGCAGCTCTCACCGGGTCCGGCTGCTCTCACTGTGAGAGTATGCCCATTTCCTCTCTCCGCTCGCGGATAGCGCTCTTTTCAGTTCCCTTTCCCGTCCGAACCTCGGCGGAAAAAACAGCGGATTCAGAGGGCTGAGTATTCGGAGGTCAGCGAGCTCACGTCGGCCCAGTGCCCGCGTGTTTCGCTCTCGCCTGAGAGACATCTCACCTGTGATGCTCTCGCAATCAGACCTGCACCCTCCGCTCGACGCTGAGGGCCTGGTCTCGTTCGGTGGATCTGATGATGATCCACGAGAGCATCAACATGATGACTCCATGTCAGTGGCCGCTTCAGACGCTGAGGAATGGTCGGGCTCTGTTGACGACCCCGTCCCCTCAACATCTCAGCAACGCAGCGACTCCAGGGCTGGTGTGGACGCCGAACTCATCCGCATCCTCACTAAAGCTGTCAGCGAGCTCGGCCTGGACTGGGCCTCGCCTGAGGAGCCTGCACGCAGCCGCCTCGACGAATGGTTCCTGCCCCGCCAGCAGGCCCCTCGTCAGAGAGCCATTTTTTCCCGAGGTGCACGAAGAACTGGCGAAATCATGGCGATCCGCTCGTCCACCTCGCACGCGCTCTCTACCATTGACGCCGCTGACGAGAAGGGATATGAGAAGCTTCCGCCACTCGAGGAAGCGGTGGTCGCACATCTCTGCCCACCTTCTTCGATGGGCTGGAAGCCCAAGGTTTCGCACCCGTCTAAGCCCTGCAGGACTACTTCAGCCTTAGCGGGTAGGGACTACACTTCCGTCGGCCAAGCAGGCTCCGCCCTCCACTCGATCCTGCAGGTATTCCAGGCAAAACTCCTCCGCGCTATGGATGAGACTGGACCAGATCAGGAGGCTTTTCGCTATCTCAGAAGCGCCACAGACCTGGCCCTTCGCACCACAAAAGCCACTGCCCAAGCCACAGGCAGGTCCATGGCCAGACCTACAAGCGCTCTCCGTAAGCGCTTCCTGTCTGGAGTTTGGACCAGGTGACTCTAAGGTCATCCTCAAACCAAGACATGGCTATGTGCCCAAAGTGCTTTCAACACCGTTCAAAGCACAGGTGGTCACCCTCTTTGCTCTCCCCGCCTCTGAGGACGAAAGACAGTTACACCTGCTCTGCCCAGTCAGGGCACTTAGAGCATACGTTGAGCAGTCTTCCCACTTTAGACAGTCGGAGCAGCTCTTTGTAAGTTTTGGTGGCCACACTAAAGGACTTCCTGTCACCAAGCAAAGTCTATCCAGATGGCTGGTGGACACTAGCCTACGTTAGCCTACGATTCCATGGGCCTCCAGTGCCCCATAGGCGTCAAGGCTCACTCCACCAGAGGCATGGCCTCTTCCTGGGCGTGGTCCAGTGGAATATCCATTGGTGATATCTGTAGAGCGGCAGGCTGGTCCTCACCATCTACATTCACCAGATTCTACAGCCTGGAGGTCCCTGCGCTGCAGGCACAGATCCTTGCTGTATAATGAGAGTTAAGGCGGCCTCGGTGAGCCCATCACTTCATGAGTTAGCACTTGGGGCCTTTTTACAATGCTCTAGTGCTTAACACAGATCCCTTCATTATGATTGTGGCTGGCCTCTACGAGCCCAGTTTTCGCATAGGGATATTTTCACGATATGTCTATGACTCTAGTTTGGGCCCCTTTAAAATAGCGACCCAGCTTGAGGAGGTACATGTCGTTGCGCTTATCATAGCACGGCGGGATTGAATAGGTTCCCCAAGCGTCTAGCGACGCAGTACGACTAACCGTTCGAAAGGGAACGTACTCGGTTACTTAACGTAACCTCGGTTCCCTGAGATAAGGGAACGAGTTACGCGTAGACGGCCGTGCTATGATGCTAACGACTGGCGATCGTCGCTTCAGTCGATATAACCTGAATTATATGGCAAGCGTTTGTCTTTTATAGGCAGATGCCCCGCTCTGCCATTGGTTCATGCAGTTCCCACTGGCCAGCCAATAGCGTGCGAGAGTCCTCTACACTGTTATGGCTGTGCAGTAGCACTGCGATTTTATGAAAGGCTTCAGTATTTCGAGGAAAAGGAGTTTTCCCCAAGCGTCTAGCGACGCAGTACTCGTTCCCTTATCTCAGGGAACCGAGGTTACGTTAAGTAACCGAGTATGTTTTATTTATCCAACTGAAATGTGTAGTTTGCGTATCCTGTGTTCATGAAGCGGTGGGGTGTTTTGAGCCGCCGTTCAGTCTGTATTTCACACAGCGCGATTAGAAACGCCTTGGGTTGCTCCGAATCCAAAACAATCACAGAATACGTACGAGAGAGGTGGTTCTTTGTTGTAATTTATTTTTTAAATTTATATAATTTATCTTTTATTAGTTAACAGATCAATAATACAATTTATGAATTATATTAATATACTAAAATTAATTTTAAGTTATCTCGCGGCCCCCCGGAGGATCACAGGTTGGGAACCACTGGTCTAGAACACCCAAGCAACCACATAACAATGTTTTGTAACAGGCCAGCATTGTCGCTAGCATCTTTTTCAGGTTCATAATGCATAATTTGTGTGTGCTATGTAGTTTTATGTTTATTAGAGTTTTTAGCTGTTAGCTTAGCAAAAGCAAAACAATCTAATGCCAAACTCAATTGGAATCAATTGTCAGTTGTGTCTGAGTGCACTTCACATGAGTATTGCTAATTTGCATGCCACATGAAAAGTGCATTCAAAATCAGTTGTGTATGAGAGACTATTTCCAACCCAGGGTCATTGGAAAAAACGTGCCTGTGCAAAATGACATTACATTGCTTCTTGCACATTTCACGACACTTTCAAAGTGAAATGCCCAGTGAGTGGCAATGAAAGTGAATCTGCCAGCATTTTATTACGGCAGTTTGGAAATTAAATGTCCAGTGAGTGGTGCTTAAAGGTCAATGCCCTTTCGTGTTTGAAACTAACGTACCTCCTAAACCCCAACTTAAATCTAACAGTGTTAGGCCTTATCTACAAACGCATCTTTTTCACTCCGTTTTGGACTTTATTCTACACTGAGGCCGTGTGTCTATGGAATTAATTTTGTGCCAATAAAAACAAACAAAACTTTTGCGACAACGAACAAAAGTATACATTTATAAATGGGAAAAACACTCTGAAAATAAAAAAAAATCAACTAAAAAGCAAAAAAGTAACATTGTATTTAAATAAACTGCTTTTTTGTAAATAGTTTTCAAAGATTCATTTTCGCTAACCGTCGGTTTTGAATGCGCTGCCAGTGTTTTCGTTTTCGCTCTCCAACTTTCTGTTTTCGTTTCACAAATTTACGTTCGCCATTCTGACACGAGCCTCTCGTGAGGGCGGGGCTTAACAGTGGTTCGCTCTTATTGGCTCCTGAGATTTTGATCGATGGGTCCTTGAACCGGAAGAAGTGTTTCAGCGGCGCGGGCGCATGTCTGGACTCTGGAGCTGAGCTGTGAGTTCTACCCAGGGCTGCGTTCCAAACCGCATACTCACTGAGTAGGTACTTTATTTCAATAAGTACTTACTTAACGAGCGCTAAAAGAGTAGGTACTATATAGCCTGATCGCGTTAAGTATGAATGCGATCCGCACTTTATGCGCCATGTTGACGTTATCACAAGCGCAACAACTTAAAATACATGTGACACGTTCAATTCATCTATCTATAAATATCTTAATATTGATTAAACTTGCTCATTTTATGGTCTTGTTGAAGAAACAGGTGCCCATTTATTTTGTGATTGTAGTATAAGCAATACATTTTTAACCCTACTAATCTGACCCAGTTTTATCCTTAAGATATTATTTTTTATTGTAAAAACCCAAAATCGTGATCTCTTAAATATGTTGTTAATTTCTTTATTTTATATGCAAAAAAAAAATGAGGCAAAAGTGGCCTAAATCTCCTTTATATTTTCCTCTTGTTCTTGTTAAATTTAACTCCTGTTTCATCCCTCAGGCTTATGAGTAACAACAACAACAAAAAAAAATTGCGTTATGATGAATTATTCAAAGATATTTAACCTTGTTATTGTGCTTTTTTTCTGTGTATATAATGTATGTTTTTTTTATCATTATGACTGTTCATTGTTAAAGATACAACCATGTAATTATAAAACAATAAAAGACACGATATGAGTGACAGGTGCAGTAACAGCTCATAGCATCAGTAACTCGACAGCCCAACCTGTATGGTTTCCCTCAGTGTTTGCAATGTCTGCACAGAAGATCTCGCCTTTGGAGAAAATTGTTGATTTTATACTTGAAAAATGTTAGTATCACTACTTAAAAATTAAGATTACCCCAGAATTAATTGCATTGCTAGCCCACCCAAACACTTACAATAATAATGACAAATGCTGACCAATACTTAATTATATTACTTTTTTTTTTTTTTTTTTACTGAAAATGATATCATTTTAATAAAACAAGCAAAATGCAATTTGTTGTCATATGACATAGCGATGCATGAATACACACTAGACAAATGCAGCCGATGTGAATACATCTCAAATTTCAGTCAAGCAATGAATTAATGTATGAGTTAATTAAATAATATTTTATTTACTGACAACAATAGGAAACATGAATAAATGAGTAAAAGAATGAATAAAAGTCAACAACACATGAAACAAAGCTGTTGTTCAAACTTATTGTTCTAACTATCACACATTTACAGGTGGTGAACCACACATCTGCTGCCATCTCAACACAGTTGTGCCAATTCTGCGGTTTTATTTTAATGAAGCAGCTGACCACTGTGAACACCTTCGTCTGTCCTTGCCATCCATCACGTTGATCCAGAGGATGAGGAAGACCATGATGACGGTCCCCCTGAACCCCACAACCTTGAAGCAAGAGTGGGAGAACATGTGTGGGACAATCTGGCTGCCGCTGTGTCTGCTCCAAACATTCGTGTGCCATCAGCATGACTACCTGTAAAACATTTAAACAGATTAAAACGTTTTACAATTCATGTTGTCAGCATCCCATTTCTTGCCATATTTAATTTCATATTTTTACAATTACATGCTAATTAATATTTATTGTAGCTTTATGACTTTTGTGGTGTAGTGGGCTAAAGCACTGAACTGATAAGCAGAAGGTTTCTGGTTCGATCTCCACAGCCGTGACCACCAGTGTATCCTTAAGCAAGGCTCTTTACTCCAGGTGCTCCAGGGGGGATCGTCCCTGTAATAAGTAAGTCACTTTTGGTCTTTTTCTAGAAGCTCTCGCTGGCTAGGCTCACTGAGGATGAAGAGACCACAGCAACATCCGGGCCAGATGGGGCAATTAGGGCAGGAGGAGTGATGGAGAGTCTGCCCCCAACTGCCTCATCCACGGCATTGTACCCCTTCCAGGAGCTGCTGTGGGCTCCCCATCCTCAGTGCTCACCCCTGTCTGCGGACATTTCAGATCCTGCAGAAATGTTCAAACACAATACAAAGTAACTAATTTTAATTACACAATTTAAATAGTCATTAACTGTTGCACTAGTAGTAACAAAATCATTATACTTTATATTTCTGTTTAAGGTTTTCCCTTTTTTTTTTTTTTTTTTTTACAAATGTAAAAACATGTATGACGTAACAAAGATTACCACGACAAAAAAAAAAATTCTGTGTATTAACTTGGATTAATTGTTCACTTTAAGAGCAGTAATGTGTGCTAACAAAGTAAATAGGGTCAATTTTGATTTCATGACGACTTTAATTGCTACATGAATATTGACTATACCAACCTATTTAAATGTACATACATAAATAGAATGGCATGCATATATACGTTAAACTAGTTGCCTTGTGTGATAATCTGATTCTAGTTACTTATATTACACTGAATTGGTGGTGTCAAAATCATACCAGATGCTTTATAGAGAAGCCATCCTCCGGACGCTGATTTCATTTTGGGGTACGCGTCTGTAAATAAGTTGGAAACCTAAAATCTAAATTACAACAAATGATTACAAATAAAGTTACTCTCTAATATTAGCTGAGAGAGTGAAGCAAAGTTTTATAATTATTTATTATTTATAAATATGTATCACCTCTGAATGAGTCAAATTATCGTTCATTGAGAGATTTCGTTTTCCCAATCCTGCCTGTGTGAGTTGAAGCTCCTCAGCTGAAGGTGAAGGGGTCATTTCTAAATTTTTATTTAACAGGAACACTTAAAACATGAGTGGTTTCCAAGATTTACAGAACTTGGCTGGTCTATTGCAGCTGGGTAAACGTCTTTTGGATCCACGTTTTTTAAAAAATCCTGGGAAAGACCTTTAAGAGATGATTAATAGAAAAATTTGTTAAGAAAAACTTACAGAACAATTCTGTGTTTGTCAGAAGATAAGTGGACCTCATAATTTTCTCGGACTATTACTGAGACATAGTGCTTATGCAACTCAATTGTAAGTCGCTTTGGATAAAAGCATCTGATAAAGGCATAAATGTGAAAAATTTGTATTGCAAACAGGAAGTATCATTCTTTTTAGTCTAGTCTGCAAACTGAAACCTGGCCATCTCTTGTTCCACAGTTGGACACTGTCCCGAGCGCTGCCCCTGACTCGTGCTGGTTTTGCCCAGTGATTGGTTAAGCACCTCTATGATGTTATGTATAGCTGATGCAGCATCAGCACCAAGATTTGAGCCTTGCTACAGAATAAATTTCAGTCTGAGACCTCAGCATCCTTGAATATATTACAAGTCACCTTGGAATTATAAGGTTCTATCTCACATTTTTGTCAAAATTTAGTTATTCGCGTACAACTTATTTACATTATGTGTTTTTTTTTGTTTGTTTTTTTTTACATTTTAAGTGTTTGGGACAAAATGTTGTGGTATAAAGAGCAATCAAAGTAACGGATAACACTGCAGACATGTCAGCATGTCATATACATATACATAAACGACATAAAATAAAGACAACTGTTGCATTCTGCACAGGAATAAAACTATCTATTGATTATCTTATATTAAACTTACATCAGGCTGCCTCGAATGTCCTGCCGAGGAGGACGCTCCGTGATGCTCCCGAATAACGTTACTCATCTCGAATATCTGTGGAAAATATCTATGTTGTCATTGATGTTCTTTAAAATACTTTTATCATTATCATCATCATCATCATTATTATTATTATTATTATTATTATTACTACTATTATTATTATTAGTGTAGACTACTCACAGCTTAGCTCCAGAGTCCAGACATGCGCCCGCGCCACTGAAACACTTCTTCCGGTTCAAGGGACCGTCGATCAAAATCTCAGGAGCCAATTAGAGTGAACCACTGTTAAATATATATATATATATATATATATATATATATTTTTTTTTTTTTTTTTTTCCTTCAGGTGTTGCATGTTGGAAAAATAAATCTTCACACTACAAACAACTCTTCTGGAAAATGTACTCAATCTCCACTTGTTTGGAGTGTCGTTTTGAGTACAAATGCTGCACACCTGTACGTTTTGTGTAAACTGGTGATGAATAAACTAGTTGTTAGTCTAGTTGTAGCATTTAAAAGGAATACTAAAAATAGTAATAAAGTCTAATTTACTTATGTCATCCCTTGGAGTTTAAAAGTTCTGGACACCATTTACTTGCATGGCATGGACCTACAGAGCTGAGAAATTATTCTTAATGTTTGTAAATGTTCAATGTCAACTATAAACCCTAGTGCTTATTGTGCTTCTTGTGTATCCACCAGGTTATCCTGGAAAGGGAAAGCGAGGTGAGCTCCAGGGCATTTATTCGGAAACATTCCACCCTGGATTTTGCAATGTTCACTGCATGCAGATCAATTCCAATGAGCTGCAATAGTGTACATACAAATAATAATAATAATAATAAAAAAACTAAAAATAATAAATTAAAATGAAACACTTTTGCAATCAATTCTGAGTGACTTGTACATGATTTTATTCATTGAAAAAAATAATTTATCCACCCTGAGATTTCAATTTAATATGTGTAACATGTTCAGAAGAACATTATGTCTGCTATTTTAAAAATTATGCAGTAAAGATGGATGGTAGCAATTTTTTTTTTTTTTACATTAGCCAAATGTTTTTCATGTATTTACACATTCACTTCACTGAGTGCAATTGCATCTCATTTTAATGTTCATTTTCTTGATACTGTAGAATATGCAGCTAATATTAAGAAATATGCTTGCGTAAGGCCTACATTACAGCCTAATGAATTTAAAACATCACTTTAAGTATGGTAAAAGGTGTAAAGACGTGCCTTCATCGTCGACAGTGAGTGGTATTGGACACAAACAATAATAACACAGCTGTAAGAAATTAAACCATGATGAGCAACGTAATATTTAATCGTTTATTTTCATTACTGTCGCTACTTCCTGCCATACTCATTCACCGCGGTCCTCGGCAATGACCGCTTGGGGATTTCCGCACACATTTGTGAAATCCCTCCTACTTGCGGCATAAGCTCCTCCCACTTGTGGCGTAAGCTCCTCCCACCTGCAGGTCTCCGGGCTGCAGCGATACATACTTGCGGTTGGTCGGTGTTGTATTTGTCCCGCCCCTCCTCCACTGTGATTGGACGGCTGGGTGAAAAGTGACAGTGATGAGCGCTGCGTTTTACTCAAAGTTGAACATTCTTCAACTCTCGGCGACTAGTAAAAAACACCGAACGCTCAGCGCCTCGTTACGCTCATGGCGTTCTAAAAACGCGGCGCTCCCATTGAAAACAATTGAATACACCAGCCAGCCGCGTGAAAAAACGCTTTGGTGGACACACGGCCTGAAGACTGTGTTTTTGTCCTGCGGAAACTTAACTTTTTGAAAACGCCGTTTTCGCATTGTAGTGTGGACTGTGAAAACGGAGGTATTTGAACACGATGACACGTTTAGTCATGTGACGCATATACCGGTATTGTGCTGTTGCTAAAGATTTGTTACTTTGTACACTATTCATATCACAGTCCTGCAAAGATGACAGAACATTTACTCGCATTTGCCGTCCTGCACCTTTTACACCAAACATATAATGGTGACTGAGAGCAACCTGGACGCATGAGTGAATGGTGAGATATTTTGCTAAATAAAATGATCCTGCCAGAAGCGTAGCGTGATAACTTTATGATGTCTGTGCCATCGGTATCATCTCGGTGAGCTTTTATAAGGTTTTACGCATGCGCAGTAAGGTGAATTTAGTGTTTACGGACGTTTAAGTGTGGATGAGAAACTTTATGAAAATGCTTGAAAACGTTAGTGTGGATGCTAGCCTTTTGAAATGAAAACACCATTTTAAAATGTATTCGGATTAATGCAGACATAGCCTTAATAAAAGCAAATGCGAGATATGCTGAAGCAACCATGATATTTTAGCTTACTTCTACATGTCTTTGAGCTCTTTTCATGACTCGATTTTCACGGCATTCACACCAGAGTTCTGTACCAGGTGAGCTACTGAGCAAGTTTACTATGTCAGAAAATCCATACATATGGAGCAGATTATATGATGCAGATATCAAAATGTATTAGTTTACAAATCATGCTCTATGGTAAAAACATTTTGAAATCCTAACATAGTATTGTTAGAAATTAGAAATGTCACAAAAATAAGTCTTTATCAATCGATAACCTGCCACCATAATAATAATTTGTGTGAAAACTAATGGAATAAAAGGTTGTTTTTTTTTGTTTTTGTATTTTACTGCCACTAGTCTTCATTTCATCTGTAAACTACAGTTAATTGTATGTATAGGTACTATTTTGAAGTCAAAAATGTCAAAACAAACAAACAAAAAAAAGGTAGAATCACCTTTTCCCAATGAGCCTGGGTTGTCTTTTTCAGTTGCTCATAATTTCATGCAGGGCACATAAGTTCTCTGAATCGGAGGTCAGGCGAAAAAGGAAGTGATCAGACTTGGAAACGGACTCATTAAATTCCAGAGGACAGATTCACCCAACACACATTTAATTGGGACATTAATCACAGTTGCTCACAGACACCCACTGTTACCCAATGAGGTTTTTAACATTTCAAGACAAACTGATTTGCAATAACATTAGCAGGAGACAATTGAGGATGTGAAAAATTAGAAACTATTTCAACATATCCGTGAAAAAAAAGCAGTAAATGTGTTTATAGTATCAAGCAAAGGCAAATTTATTTGTGTCTAATTAGGATCAGGAACTATGTTTTTATTATTTTGAACAGCCTGTTAATACAGTGGGGAGAACAAGTATTTGATACACTGCCGATTTTGCAGGTTTGCCCACTTACAAAGCATGTAGAAGTCTGTAATTTTTATCATAGGTACTCTTCAACTGTGAGTGATGGAATCTAAAACAAAAATCCAGAAAATCACATTGTATGATTTTTAAGTAATTAATTTGCATTTTATTGCATGACATAAGTATTTGATACATCAGAAAAGCAGAACTTAATATTTGGTACAGAAACCTTTGTTTACAATTACAGAGATCATTCGTTTCCTGTAGTTCTTGACCAGGTTTGCACACACTGCAGCAGGGATTTTGGCCCACTCCTCCATACAGACCTTCTCCAAATCCTTCAGGTTTCGGGGCTGTCGCTGGGCAATACGGACTTTCAGCTCCCTCCAAAGACTTTCTATTGGGTTCAGGTCTGGAGACTGGCTAGGCCACTCCAGGACCTTGAGATGCTTCTTACGGAGCCACTCCTTAGTTGCCCTGGCTGTGTGTTTTGGGTCGTTGTCATGCTGGAAGACCCAGCCACGACCCATCTTCAATGCTCTTACTGAGGGAAGGAGGTTGTTGGCCAAGATCTCGCGATACATGGCCCCATCCATCCTCCCCTCAATACGGTGCAGTCGTCCTGTCCCCTTTGCAGAAAAGCATCCCCAAAGAATGATGTTTCCACCTCCATGCTTCACGGTTGGGATGGTGTTCTTGGGGTTGTACTCATCCTTCTTCTTCCTCCAAACACGGCGAGTGGAGTTTAGACCAAAAAGCTCTATTTTTGTCTCATCAGACCACTTGACCTTCTCCCATTTCTCCTCTGGATCATCCAGATGGTCATTGGCAAACTTCAGACGGGCCTGGACATGTGCTGGCTTGAGCAGGGGGACCTTGTGTGTGCTGCAGGATTTTAATCCATGACGGTGTAGTGTGTTACTAATGGTTTTCTTTGAGACTGTGGTCCCAGCTCTCTTCAGGTCATTGACCAGGTCCTGCCGTGTAGTTCTGGGCTGATCCCTCACCTTATGATCATTGATGCCCCACGAGGTGAGATCTTGCATGGTGCCCCAGACAGAGGGAGATTGACCGTCATCTTGAACTTCCATTTTCTAATAATTGCGCCAACAGTTGTTGCCTTCTCACCAAGCTGCTTGCCTATTTTCCTGTAGCCCATCCCAGCCTTGTGCAGGTCTACAATTTTATCCCCGATGTCCTTACACAGCTCTCTGGTCTTGGCCATTGTGGAGAGGTTGGAGTCTGTTTGATTGAGTGTGTGGACAGGTGTCTTTTATACAGGTAACGAGTTCAAACAGGTGCAGTTAATACAGGTAATGAGTGGAGAACAGGAGGGCTTCTTAAAGAAAAACTAACAGGTCTGTGAGAGCCGGAATTCTTACTGGTTGGTAGGTGATCAAATACTTATGTCACGCAATAAAATGCAAATTAATTATTTAAAAATCATACAGTGTGATTTTCTGGATTTTCTCTCACAGTTGAAGTGTACCTATGATAAAAATTACAGACCTCTACATGCTTTGTAAGTAGGAAAACCTGCAAAATCGGCAGTGTATCAAATACTTGTTCTCCCCACTGTATATTCAAGAAGGACGGAGAGTTTTTAACTGCTTTTAATATTTTGAAGTTCAGGGTATTAATGGTCCCACTTGAAGTCAAACTTTCATGTTATACATGGTAATAGGAAAGTATTGAAGCTAAAATATTTCAAAAATGAGAGCTCAGAAATGCTTTATTTGACTGACTAATTTCTCTGTAAGTCTTACAGATTTATTGGAGTCAGGAGCAATTGACTCTAGACTGCTGAATTTAAAGTTAATGCAAACCTTAACCGGCTTAAGGTTTGCAATGTATTTTACACCTTAGGCATGTATTAATTTTCAATAATTCAACCGTCTAGAGTCAATAATGCTCTATATCTCAAAACATTTTCAAAATGCTGTGTCTAAAGCATGAATAAATGACTTCCGTACAGCATTGATTATGTATCTTGTTTAGAAACCAGCGCATCAGACCTGGGACTATTTCATAGCTGTGCAGTTATAGAAAATGAATCATAACCATTGTGTCAAACCGAATAAAGCATTAAACTATGGTCTAATGAGCAATAATTGTATTAAAATAAACGATTAATCAAGTCTATAATGATGCCAGGGCACTTTGAAACACTCATCGGCTGTCATTCTTTCACAATGATTACATGGAAATATTCAATGTATATTCTCAGGATTGATGTGCACACAAGATATGCAGGATGCAGTCAAGAGCTTAATCACATCACATGTGCATTAATTATGTTGTGTTTCTCATTAAGCTTATCCGCTTGGAGACACTGTAAATTACGGCAATGAGTTCACCTGTCACGTCACATTAAAGGTGAAGTGAATGATGGGCAGTTGACGACACAAATCACATCTCATTTGGTCACATAAACCTCTAGAAAGTAAGTGAGAGTTAAACACCTGCTAATAGACTAAATGAACATACAGTATGTAATAGTTGCTCATTGTAAATATATATGAATTTTTGTGTAATATTCTTATATTTTAATGTTCATTCAAAGTAGTTAGACTATTAATGTTAAATGTTTCATTATATATTTTTTTTATTCCTGGTCCTTTAAAGGAATAAGTAATTTCAAAATATTTTATAATGGCTATCATTTATATTTAGAGACACTTCCACTATTACCACATGCAAAACAGCAGCGGCTGGAGGCCATTCAGTTCCTCCATTTCATAAAACTTTCCTTTCTTCCTTGTATTTTTGAATTATTCAGCTTTCTGATCGAAGGTCTGAGGGAAAATGTTCATTAAATATGAACGCAGCATTACCATAAAAGTGTCATAAGGCATTGAAGCTTCGCTGCTGTTAGTGAGCAGTAATGAACGAGCTGATCACTCTCACTCTTCAAGAATGTGCCAATACACACACACACAACCTCAGAGAAATGTGTTACATTGCATGAAGGCCATTTATCATTGATAACATCACTCCAGAAAAACAGCAAGGTGAAAATAAGAGTGTGTGGCTCTTTAAAATTGCCTGCCATCATCAGCTACCATTGGAGAATTGAAAGAAACTCTAAAATTCAAACAGGTTTTTAATCAACGAGTATATAAAGAGTAACATAACCGTCTCTTAAATAAATCATTGACTTTTAAATTGGCCTGTAATTGTAGCTCATTTAGGCAAAGCTTGAGCAGAGCATTTCAAGCAGGCCTATTAAAGGTGGGGTAAGTGTTATTTCAAAAATGCTTTAGTAAAAGTGTCTCGGGCCGAGTACCAAAACAAACTTGTAGCCAATCAGCAGTAAGGGGCGTGTCTACTAATGATGGGGAGACGAGATCGCTCAGTGCACGTCATTATTCAAAAGACACGACACACAGGATGGACATTAGCCGAGCGATGACAGAAAGAGAGAGATGGCAGATAAAAAACAAATGTGGAAAATGTCTATGGAACAAAAGGCGGCTTACGATCAGGCAAGAAGTATCAGCTTTCCAGCGCTGGAGAGAACTCAAGGAGCGCTAAGGCCTGCAATCGGACGCCGAGGTTGCTTTATTTCTTCTCGATAGGCGAGTAACATTGATTTTGCTTTGTTTCACAGAACTAATATATGCTGGCTTTTGCTTGAATATGCTCATGTGTCATGTTCACTTGTTTGTTTATTTGCAATCGTATTGTCGTTCACTTCAGCGATGATAAAGACCCATTCATTTCTACACCCGATAAGCCTGGAGCGTCTAAACCTCCTCCACTGTCTGTTTCAAGCGTCAGCTCCCAAAGTGTGTCTGAAAAGTAAGATAATATACTCCTAATATATGTTTGTTTCCTTTGGTTCCTCTTTTCGTGATTGATATAACCCTCTAATCTTGTCATAATTGTAATATAATTCGTGCTCATGCTATCGAGTTGTTCATGAGAACTGCGTTTGTGTTTTTGGGATGGAAGGGATGACTTTTTCATTGAAAATTCGAACTGGATTACCATAGTAACACACATTGCTTTCACTTATTGATGATATCATACCCTCGGCCGGCTGGCACAGCAGATTCCGCCATAGTCGTTGCCTGCGTTGCGTACGTATGTGTGGGGCGGAGCTATTCAAAATAGGGGCGTGTTTGTTTTGGTGATTTGAAATATCAACATCGGTTACCAGAAAGCACTTACCCCACCTTTAAGAAGCTCCATCACTGAGACTCAGAGTCAAATGAAAGCTCACTCTGTGCACAAAAACTATTGTGTCAAAGGAAAAGAATATGGAAAAGTAACCAAAATAGTCTCCTGGCACTGTTCTTTAGTTCCTTCTCACAGTTGTGTGAGATGTGTTGACAGAATTGTCGACAGGTGTTGTGATGTTTCACGAGCACCACGAACAAAACAAGCTTCTGTCTTTAACAACCTGCTGATGATGCTAATGTCGGGTTAGAAACAGATCAGTGTTTTTATGGAAGTTCAAAACGTTGTGTGTCAAGACAAGTAGCTGGTGATCACAGTAATGACTTAACAGCAACTGTTAATTGCTTGAAAATATCTAGTTAGAGGTAAATACCCAACATAAACTGTTGTTTTAACACCATGTGTTGCAATAAATAAATAAATAAAACAAACAAACAAATAAATGTTCACATTATATTTAACACCGAAATAAAATAAAAAACATTAAAAATAGGCTTCATAAGAAAAAACTATTTTTGCATTCAACACTATTTTCATGATTCTTAAGCAGTTATATTATATTATATTATATTATATTAATTATATTATATTATATTATATTACATTATATGAATTATATTATATATGCTTAATTTAATTTATTTTGAACATAGGCTGAAATATGACCAAAATATTTTTTAATGCATATTAAATATGATCTTCAGTCTCCAACTAGTATTCAGTAACACCAGCTTTCAATAAAAGCTGAGACAAACATTATGTACAAACCAGACTGAAATCAGGAACAAAAGGATTTGCCTTCAGTGCTGTTAAGTTTCAGTTATCAAGCTCTTCGGTAAACAAGGCCGAGCCGAATAAACCGGCTAAATGAACATGACGTACTACAACGCAGGAGGAACAGGTTACCTTTCTCAGCTCAATGTATTGACAATAAACACAAGTTTCCCTGCGGGTTTGTCGTCAGTTGACTTGAATCGTCATGGTTAGGAAACATCTGTGGTCAAATTCACAATTCTCCACATGCCTGTTAAAGCCCCGTCTAGCTCAACATGAGCCGCACAGCGCCGGCAGATGAGCCTGTCGTTTCAATATGATGAACAGCGGTGCTAATGCTAGCAGAGCATCTGGCAGCTTCCTCATTTAGTTTGGTGAAAGAATAAAAATGACTGTCCAAAGTGAATGAATTTCACAATCTGTACAAAGCAGCACCTAAATTCAATGTCTAAGAAAGTCCACCAGTGATACTCAAACACTGATTTGGCTTGAGAAATGAATCAGTTGTTTTGTAGCATCTAGAGTAGCTGCCAGTGACTGAATATTTCCTTCATTAAGCAGAATGAGTGAGTCTTTGTATCAAACAGAGAGGACCTTAGGGAGAGCAGTCGTTGCTGAAGGGACTAATGGCAGCTTGGCAGCCTGTGGCACGATAATCTCTGTTCTTTCTATCTACCTTTACCATTCTGTCTTTCCTCCTCTCACATTAATGGACAATATGTGAGTTTCCAGCTAATGATGAAGCTCTGAAGGATCTACACAATGAGACAGCAGTGGAAAGGCAGGGAAACAGAGGTTTTCCCTCGCTTTCTTATTATCCACTCTCGCAATAACGGCTCAGTAGTCTCACCGCAGCTCTCATCTTGATGAGCTAAAGGCTTTTCTTCAATACCACCTTCCGGCTAAAGGAGAAGAGTACAGGACAGAACAAGAGCTGCATCTGTCAGTAATGAAGGTCCAGCTGCAGTTGACTGGATCTGACTGTTCGTTCTATTGTGATGGACGGCTTTATCAAGATCCTTTCAGGCTGACCAGAAGAAAATGGGTGTTAACTTTGAAATGTAGGTTTGGTGCTAAATTTCAAGTTTTTGCAAATGTCATATTTAATAATAATTGTATTAATAATATGTTTCATTTTTAAATGACAGCAAGTGGATGAATCAATATTTTCAGAACATTAATTACCCTAAAAGAGCTTTTTCATAATAATGGGAAAATTTTCATAAATGTCTGGCTAATCGTTTCTGATTTAGTATGTTGAACTGCTGGTACGATTACGCAAAACATAATGCATGCCCTAAAGATGAATATCATATAGAGATTCATTTCTACAGCTGGTGAATATGGCAAGATTTGATCATGTAAAATGCGAGTCTTATATGTCTCAGCTTGGAGAATGTTATGGATGCGAAACCTCAGTTTAAACACAGTTTTGCAACACTTTTACTTCCATACAGACCTGTTACTCATGATGTAACCTTCTGAAATCCCAGGAAGAGGAAGATCTATTTGCACTTTCAGCCATCGCAAGCACCTTTCTGTTGACTGACGTGTGAAAAATCTTTCAGTATTATCAAGAGCTCTTTAGGGAACTGAGGTTTCAGAAATTCATGATTCAACAGAGTGTCATTGAGAAATTAAGCCTATTATTATTAAAAACATTTTAAAATATTTTTGAAAATTCAAAAACTGAAAAGAACATGATTTAAATACAGGTCTAGTTAATTATTACAAGAATTATTGTTTTTCATGGAATAACAAAATAAATTGGTGCATTTAATTATGCATTTATTTAATTATATTAAGATTGAATTACTTAATTTCACCATAGTGAAGGTCACTAGTGTGTGACCTTTTTTAGTGTGATAAGAAAAAAAAAAAGACTTGGGCTCAATATGCCTTTATACTCCAAGAGATTTTTCCTCACCACTGTCTTTGTACTTTCTCACCGGTAGGTGAACGACCTCCTGAAATAATGTGACAGTGACTGTGAGAGTAAAAAGCAGGACACAGTTAGCCTGAATAGTCCAGGGGTCTCTGCAGGGGTGTGAAGGCTGTTAAATGTATCAGACTCTCTGAATGACTCTGCATGTTTCCAGAGGGGCCGCGTAACAAACAGAACCCACCTCGCCAAGTTGAAGACGTCATCAATCAGACCGGCCCGGTTGCCCACGGAGATGATCTGCCATGAGAGAACAGCACAGACAATTAGAATGCAGCAGGAAGTGATGAGGAGAATGAGGAAAAAGAAGGATCATGACAGAGGGGGGGAAAGAAAACATTTTGGATAAAACGTGAGGAGTCAGAAAGACTGACAGAGGTGGAAGAAAGGAATTGTGGGTGCTGTACCGTTGGGTTGGTCATCAGCTGTTGAATGAGAAGTCTCCAGTTGTGGAGGTCGTAGTTTACTCTGAAGTAGCCCGTTTGATTGACGTTGCCCAGCAACCACGTCTCGCCGCCCATGTGACCCACTCTGTGCATCTCTAAAAAAAGAACATGAAACAAACGTTTAATGACAACTCTGATAGTCACTGTAGCTCAACTCAAATGTTTATAAGCAGAAACATGCAGCACTAAATGACGCCTAGACCCTCACAGACAGATGTGAATATATTCAGATAACAGGAAGTTCAGAATAATGAAATTAAAAATAAAATAAACAAAATGTATATAAAACATCAAATTAAACTGACTACATTTCTAATGAATATAGTTCATATGGACTGATATATTCTGCCTGACAGTGAAATTGCAAAGCTTTTTAAATTGTCAGCACATTTATCATCTTTGGAATGAACACATAAAAGCAGACCTGCATAGAAATATACATGAAGAAACTAAATGATGCATTCAGCATTTTGTACGTACAACATCTGTAATCTAATGTGTTTGCCACGTTCTCATCCTGTAATATTCCAGCCAGACCTTGTGCTTTTTCATGGGTAACAAATGCCCTGGTTAAGTGCTTTTGAGCTCTCATGGACTCAATGGATTTGCAGTGTATCGTGATCCAGGAAGCATCCAACTGTCAGCGGACAGATTGCAAGAGTCATGCGGTGAGTTAATGCATATAAATGGGGTCTCTATGTTACAATCTGTGTTTCCTTCAAGAGTCATTGTCTCCGGCTCTGTGTCATCTGCATTGTAGCCCTGGTGAGGGCTGTTTTTCAGGGAAGGTGAGCAGAAAATGGAGGCTGTTAAATGGTCTCATAATCAGGGGAAATTTCAGCTCTGAGCCACATGGATCGCTCGCAGAGCAAATTCAATTCCGGCTCTTGGAATTTGACTCTCTGTGGCTCCGTCCAAAGAAAATCTGCTTCGTTCTCCCAAAGGAGAGGAATAGAATTGAATGTAATGATGGTGGACGTGTGGTGCTGTGACAGTGTGGGAATCACAGAAGAATAGCACTGAAGTGTTTAATAAAAAGGAATTTACATGAATGCATGTCTTGAGTGCATTTTTTTATCAGGTCTAAAAATGCATTAAAAAATTAACTCATACATACTTGAATACACCTCTTTTATGATGAGCACATTTTTTATTTCTTCTTATTACTTAAAATTCATTTTGACAGTTTTTGGGACGCATATTCATATTCAGTGATACTACACTGTCCTGCCATCATAATGAAGGAAAATCCACATTAGAATAACGTGACTGTCTGTGTCCATATGCCAATAAAAGCACTGTGTATAATTGGTACCTGTTTTGTTGGTGACCCAGATGATGGTGTCTGTTGATATGTGACTGGAGTTTCCCACTGCGAGCGTCAGCGGTATTTGCCACTGGAAGCTGAAATGAGACAAAGAGAGAAATAACAGATGAAATACATCTGTTTAATCTCAGGGGTTTAAATGTCACTGCCGCAGATACATACTGTACGACGCGCATAATCTGACACATATGGACGCCCACGATTTAATGGGTTTGTGGAATATATTCGAGCGATATCCTCTCTGTCTTAACACCAGCAGGCAGAGTGACAAAATCAGGAGTATCAGATGATTGTGAAGCTCAAAGAAAGCACCGCAGTGTCAAAGAAATCAGATTTCATTCTTTCCCAGAGTGCTTTGCTTCTCTCTCTCTGTCACACACACACAGCTGTGTATCACTCGTCACCCGATCGCTGTCATGTTCTGTGTCGCCACCTCATTTTGATGTCGATTCATCTGTGAGTTTGTACTTTCATGTGCGATTGTGTGTGTATGAACATCACGAGGTATGAGAGCACATCCAGTCAAACCCTGTCTGACAGCTGTCACACTGGATGGCCGCCCCTCTTTCAGTCTGTCAAAATGGCTGACACACAGGTGGACGAGGTCTGCTTTCTGCCAGCGTAAATTACCCCAGACAACAAGAGCGCAGCAGAGCTGACCGAAGCAATAAATACTGTAACATTATGAGATCTAATGTAAGTAAGATTAAATCATTTGAACACTCTCCAAACTATTCTCCCACTTCCTCAACATGGGCTGTGAGAACATTTTATAGGTTCACGTGTGCACTGGGAAATTCGGCTGTTCATCAATTCTGTACAATAGGTTCAATGTTCTATTGCTATTTAGTGTGTTTTCAAATGTTACATATTTATGGTAAAAATTACCAAATATACTTGGTACGGTTGGGTACCGAACTCGGTACTTTTAAGGGTACCGACCGAATTACGTCGGTACTACAGAGTACCGATTCACATTAAATCAATCGGTGCCAAATTTCGGTACCTGAGAATGCATCTGGTGATATAGACTAGTGTCTGTGAATATTAAACTGCAAAAAGACTATTTAAATACGAATCCTGCATGTTCTGTGTGTCTCTGTGTGAATGAATGGCGCAGACGCGCGGTTTAATTTACCTCACACACACTGAATCGCACGTGATGGTCGCGCGTCTCCATCTCTGCCTTCTCATACGAGGATATGAATGCATAAACTTCAGAGCCGCTCTGAGAGTCACTTCATGAGCATTTTACCGTTTTATTTGAGAAAAACTACCGTCATATCATAAACACACAGAAGGTCTTCACGGCAACCTTACTGTTGTACAGTAGAATTTAGATACGTCTCAATGTAATAATAAAACTAACACTAATGTAATAATAATAAATTATTAAAACTTTATTTCTTAAGTAATAAATCAAAATTTTTCTTCCATGTTTTAATTTTAACAGTATAAAGCTCAGTTGTGCAGCACTTTGTTTGACAAAAAAAAGTTAAATTAAATTAAAAGATAAATTAAATTAATGTTTTATGTCTTCATTTGATTACCAGAAAATACACAACACAGAATTTGTAGGAAATCTTTTCATAGAAATATAATTTTTATATATATATATACAAACCCGATTCCAAAAAAGTTGGGACACTGTACAAATTGTGAATAAAAAAGGAATGCAATAATTTACAAATCTCATAAACTTATATTTTATTCACAATAGAATATAGATAACATATCAAATGTTGAAAGTGAGACATTTTGAAATGTCATGCCAAATATTGGCTCATTTTGGATTTCATGAGAACTACACATTCCAAAAAAGTTGGGACAGGTAGCAATAAGAGTCCGGAAAAGTTAAATGTACATATAAGGAACAGCTGGAGGACCAATTTGCAACTTATTAGGTCAATTGGCAACATGATTGGTATAAAAAGAGCCTCTCAGAGTGGCAGTGTCTCTCAGAAGTCAAGATGGGCAGAGGATCACCAATTCCCCCAATGCTGCGGCGAAAAATAGTTTCTCAGAGAAAAATTGCAAAGAGTTTGAAGTTATCATCATCTACAGTGCATAATATCATCCAAAGATTCAGAGAATCTGGAACAATCTCTGTGCGTAAGGGTCAAGGCCGGAAAACCATACTGGATGCCTGTGATCTTCAGGGCCTTAGACGGCACTGCATCACATACAGGAATGCTACTGTAATGGCAATCACAACATGGGGTCAGGAATACTTCCAGAAAACATTGTCGGTGAACACAATCCACCGTGCCATTCGCCGTTGCCGGCTAAAACTCTATAGGTCAAAAAAGAAGCCATATCTAAACATGATCCAGAAGCGCAGGCGTTTTCTCTGGGCCAAGACTCATTTAAAATGGACTGTGGCAAAGTGGAAAACTGTTCTGTGGTCAGACGAATCAAAATTTGAAGTTCTTTTTGGAAAACTGGGACGCCATGTCATCCGGACTAAAGAGGACAAGGACAACCCAAGTTGTTATCAGCGCTCAGTTCAGAAGCCTGCGTCTCTGATGGTATGGGGTTGCATGAGTGCGTGTGGCATGGGCAGCTTACACATCTGGAAAGGCACCATCAATGCTGAAAGGTATATCCAAGTTCTAGAACAACATATGCTCCCATCCAGACGTCGTCTCTTTCAGGGAAAACCTTGCATTTTCCAACATGACAATGCCAGACCACATACTGCATCAATTACAACATCATGGCTGCGTAGAAGAAGGATCCGGGTACTGAAATGGCCAGCCTGCAGTCCAGATCTTTCACCCATAGAAAACATTTGGCGCATCATAAAGAGGAAGATGCGACAAAGAAGACCTAAGACAGTTGAGCAACTAGAAGCCTGTATTAGACAAGAATGGGACAACATTCCTATTCCTAAACTTGAGCAACTTGTCTCCTCAGTCCCCAGACGTTTGCAGACTGTTATAAAAAGAAGAGGGGATGCCACACAGTGGTAAACATGGCCTTGTCCCAACTTTTTTGAGATGTGTTGATGCCATGAAATTTAAAATCAACTTATTTTTCCCTTAAAATGATACATTTTCTCAGTTTAAACATTTGATATGTCATCTATGTTGTATTCTGAATAAAATATTGAAATTTGAAACTTCCACATCATTGCATTCTGTTTTTATTCACAATTTGTACAGTGTCCCAACTTTTTTGGAATCGGGTTTGTATATATATATATATATTAAAATGGTTGTTTTTATGAATTCAATTAATTAAGTAGCTAGTAGCCTACTATTTACTAGTAAACATTACAGTATACAAACATCACAGACAATGGCAGACAGCAACCAAGGCAGCTCTGGCATAATGTTAATAACGTTTCTATAAATGACTTACAGTTTCCTTACAGTTATTGAGGTAAACATTCCTAAAGTACCAAAAAAAGGTACCGTTGGGTACCGGCACCGAATTTCATGGTACCGGTTAAAATGTGAACGGTACCCAACCCTAATACTTGGAGATGAATGTCTTGTTAATGATCTTCAGTTTTGTTCAAAATTAACAGATTGTTAACTGAAGAATATGTAAGTATGATATTTTGAGTAAAAACTTCCCTTCTGTTGAGGCTAAAGGCACAATAATTGACATGATAATAAATAGTGGCTTTTCCATTTGTTGACAAGACATGGTTACACTCATATGGTCGAAATCATTATCAAATTGGGTGATCACCATATTTATAATGAAGCCATCATAATTAAAAATGCACATTTTACTTACACACATTGTACTCTATTCAGTGCCTGAAATGATAGAACATCGCTTAATGGTGTTTTCATGCTTAATCGTGAAAATATGTTAATGAATGTCTTTTAAATTACACATCAAAGCTAAAGTGTTTAATAACACCATCCCTTCCTTTGGTTAGCATGTTAACATCTTAGGTATCGTAGCATGCCGCTAACTTCTTAAGAAAAGCTCTTTTCATTAGCTAGAACAACAGCTGTCTTTTATCTTGAGGCAACATGCTAAAAAACACTCAGAACACCCCGACAAACACATAGCAACACCCTGGCAATCGTCACAGCAACCACAGCAACACAGCAACAGCAACTTACAATGTGACAATGCTAGGTTCTTCATAAATATCAACATTTAGTCATCTGATATGAGAAGAGCAGCTTGGATTATTTCATGATGTCAGTCTCGGCTGTGGGGAAAGGTTTGGATCATTAAGGATTTGTGTTAGTTGGAAAACTGACAGGAATGAACAAAATCCTATTCAGGCTGCTGTGACTCACCTCCATTCATTCAGGAAGATGATTTATGTTATTTAATGTCTTAATTATGTCTGAATAAGCCTCAATGAGGGTTTTTTGAAAAGATATATATAAAATATATAAAAGATACATAATATATGGTAACACTTTACTTAAAGCCTTTATGTATAATGCATTATGAAGGAATTCATAATGTATGTTATAATGCATTATGTCTTTTCACAAATAACAGTAACCAAAGTTAAAATGCATTATAATATTTGCAGATTCCTTGATACACCTGAATTTTTTCATTTGTTCTAATGCATTATACTTTCTTATCGGCATAACATAATTATTATAATGTATAACTGTGGTTACAATTATTCATGAGACCATACAACGCATTATAAGGTGCATTACAAGGCATAATTAATGCATTAAAAATACTTTTATAAGGGCAGCAGAAACAGCTGTAAACAGCAGACGCTGGCGATGCTGCATGGGATGAAAGTTTATATCGCAGAGGATATAAATATAGCACAGTTGAGAAGATATTATGCATAGGATGAAGCAATATGAAGCCTGCTGGGAAACAGTATTTAAACGCATATGTTTGTAAGGAGACTATAGAGAGAGATTCTGCGGTAGATAAGCGCTGATAACAATACTTATGAATTCCAGTGATAATAGAAGCATCTGTGTGTGTTCAAATGAAATCACACACTGATACATTTACATAAAACTGTGTTCATCAGTGGGATTGAACAAGAGAAGAAAGCAAAAGAAAATTAAAGTTCTCCACAGGCTGGTAATTTGGTGGCTCATGTTTATGTTCATTTATGGAAGCGTCTGTTATCATCATCGTTATTTACATCCCTCAGGAACTTTGTGTTATGGCCCCGAGCTTTAGCTAAAGCACGGATGAAGATTTCAGTCTCTGCAGCAGACGGGTAAAGTGTGTGTGAGATGAGACATGTGGACATCATATAATGTTTATGGAACAAACCCATGTTTGTTATCTGCAGTTGCAGATATTATTCACTTGCTCTTAATGGACAATAATATATAAATAAAAGCAACAAGCCACGAGAGGCAGTGCATTACAGTGATTTTACCACGGTCAAGAAGAGTTATGCACAATGTGAAATGGAGACACTTATAAGATAGCAGAAACAGAATTAAAAAAGGTACCAATTTTTAATAAATACTAAATGAGTACATATCTGCAAAAATAAATAATAATTAAAAAAAAGAATATTTAGGACTTTTTAACATTATGAAGAAAATATGCAATGCTTGACTGAATAACATTTACTGCCACAATGCTTGGGTGATATATGGTTGCTAAGGTGTTCCAAGTGGTTGCTAGGATGTTCCAAGGTTTTTTTGTTAAGTACTCAAAAAAACTACTAGAGATTAAAAATTCAGGCAATTTATAATTAGCAATAAATTACTGAGAAGTACCTGAGCCTTCAACACTATGTCACCATTGTAAAAGAGTAACATCTGTGGTCTGGATGTGTCTACATTTAAAATGCACTGTGATTAGTCACTATCCTCTTTCTCTCTCTCTGCTCATGGGTTTTGAGGTCTCAGTCTCACTGTCTCTCTGTGCGGGTGTGATAATATCTCAGGCTCTCTTCAGGGACTGCTGGCTTTTGCAGTCCATAATGAGTCACTGGGGGCTTTTGTGGCTCAACGTGTGATACTGTAAATCCTCAACACTTTTATCCAACACCAGCCGCACAAATGTCTTCATTTGAAACCTCCCATGGATGTCCACATAGCCTGGAGTTTGTGTTGAACTTGAGCTATTGTGTTCATTTACGCTTTGTAGACTTGCGTTCGACCAGCGGCAGTTTGAAACAACTGAGACTGTGATGAACTGGACAAAAGAAGATGAGGATGTTTTTCTGGATAGGTTATAGAAGAAAGACTGGGATATTTTGGATATTGAAGAAATCTATTCACCCCACAGAGAGCAACATGCAGCTAAACATCTGCTGAACAAAGAGGTTGAGGTGGATTTGTGGAACTCCAGGGAGAACGAGGAGGTGGTGAAGTCTAATTCACCTGAACATATTTACACCTGCACATGATACAAGTGGTCAGATATGAATATAGGTAAAAACAGGACCTAATTTGATCACACATTTGCAGCATAAATGCTAATGTGTCTTGATGCAGTCTGAATATTTTGAAGGACCATCTTCTCGCTGAAAACTTAAAGTGCAAAGTCAAGGCTTTTAAACTTCCAATTGGTTGGATGGCTGATTTTTAAAAGCACACATATTATACATGTCCAGGACTTAATGGAATATTTTTGGTATGACAAAATCAGAGACTAATAAATAAATATGGTTAATGTTATTGTAACAATTTGCTGGTCAGTAAACACGATGATGGAGAATACAATACACTGATCAGGCATTACATTATGACCTAATGGTCCCCCTTTTGCTGCCAAAAGAGCCCTGACAAGGCATGAGCTCAAGGTTTCCCAGCAGAACATTGCCCAAAGCATCACACTGCCTCTGCCGGCTTGCCTTCTTCCCATAGTGCATCCTGGTGCCATGTGTTCCCCAGGTAAGCGACGCACCCGGCCATCCACGTGATGTAGAAGAAATCGTGATTCATCAGACCAGGCCACCTTCTTCCATTGCTCCGTGGTCCATTTCTGATGCTCACGTGCCCACTGTTGCTGCTTTCGGCGGTGGACAGGGGTCAGCATGGGCACCCTGACTGGTCTGCGGCTATGCAGCCCCATACGCAACAAACTGCGATGCCCTGTGTATTCTGACCTTTCTATCAGAACCAGCATTAACTTCGACCAATTTGAGCTACAGTAGCTCGTCTGTTTGATCGGACCGCACGAGCCAGCCTTCGCTACCCACGTGCATCAACGAGTCTTGGCCGCCCGTGACCCTGTCGCCGGTTCACCACTGTTCTTTCCTTGGACCACTTTTGATAGATACTGACCACTGCAGACCGGGAACACCCCACAAGAGCTGCAATTTTGGAGATGCTCTGACCCAGTCGTCTAGCCATCACAATTTGACCCTTGTCAAACTCACTCAAATCCTTACGCTTGCTCATTTTTCCTGCTTCTAACACATCAACTTTGAGGACAAAATGTTCACTTGCTGCCTAATATATTCCACCCACTAACAGGTGCCATGATGAAGAGATAATCAGTGTTATTCACGTCACCTGTCATAACATTATGCCTGATCGATGTATATACTCTTTAATAAACTGACGAGAAACACTAACCAAACATACCACATTACAGTACGCAGGAGGAGGAGGATGTGGAAAAGGCGAAGGACAGGAAAACGGTGAAGCTGACGGTGGGAGAAACCAAGGCGGCGGTGATAGTGGAAGGAGCCAGGAGGAGCCAGGCAGGGTCCCAGAACACAGCCAGGACAATGGCCCACGGCAGAGTTGAGGGAGGGAGAAGTCATGGTGGAGATTTGGCTGTCGACCCCAGGGGGATGATGGACAGAGACAGAGCCGATGGAGGTGGAGCCCAGGGCGCAGACGGGAAGCAGATGGGACCGGGCGACACCCATGGTCCTGGAGGCCGAGGCCAACCAGAAAATTAGAGAAATTACCTCCTCCACCTCAAAATAATTCTCAGAGGCCAGGCACAACTCATCCTGAGAGGCGGGGGTGTGGGCGGCGCTTCCTTCCATACTCTCATACTCCACAAGCAACCACACAGGGACGGACGATGTATCTGGCTCACACACCTGGTCAGACTCACAGTGGAGCTCGGGCTCTGGGGTGATGGTTGGCTCGTGCATCGCAGCAGGTTCAAGCCCTGTCTGCAATGGGCTCTGGCATCATGTCCATACAGCAGTGTGATGGCTGGCTAGGCTCTGGATTTGGAGCGGGGCTGGTGACGTCCTCCGCGGCTGAACAGATGGTGAATGGTGATCAGCAGTTCACCAGCACCCACTCCACAAATGCGGCAAAATCCCCCTGAGGACCATTACCAGGCAGGCGTGCCTTTAAGCGCTCGTTCAGGCTGGTCCTGAAAAACACACACAGCGAGCGGTCGGGAAAGTTCTTAAGGCACGCCAGATCTAAAAGATCCTTGGTGTGGTCCTCAAGGCTTAGTTTCTCCTGCTCTAGGCAGAGCAGTTGGAAAGCTGGTAAGACCATAGTGAAGGTGGTGATATATTCCCTTCAAAGATCACTGAAGTATCTAACTTGAGCAATAAGTTTTACGAAAAAGGTTTTAAGAAGTTTTATAACACCAACCTCATGGAGACCTACACATACCTGCACAATATATGAGTCTATAAGGCTCAGATCCACCTGGGGAGTGTAAAATAATTCACAGGTGTAACTGCATGCATCCAATACAGTCAAATCTCTATTGAGAACTGTAATTTGTGACTTCAAGCGCTAATAAGTTGTTTATGTTCTCTATGACATCACCTCAGCACAAAATCTGTGCTGTGAAAATCCAAACAGGTAAGATATGAGTGTAAAGGTGTTAATGAAGGAACGCTTCAGCTCCAGACATTTACACTTGTGAAAATAAGCACAGGATCTGCAAACTATCTTGGACGTGCCAAACGGTCCTTTGATGATTTCAGATGAGGTGTGTTGAAGTACAGCACCAACATTTAAGGTATAAAATTCACTTCTCTCTTCACACTTATGGCCACTTTCTAATGACTTACTAACAATCTTACTAACTTAATACTGAGGTTTATAATGGAGAGGAAAACTGTGGCCTATAAGCTAACTGCTAATATGCTAACAAGCTGATGTAAACAATCAGATTAGCTGTAGCTGTAAGCTTCTGTGACAATTTTAAAGAAACCAAATTACAAGATCTATACAAAACCCTAACTTTGTAAAAACAAATGAAAAATGTTTAGTTATCTACTTTTAAAATGCTACACTGTAAATGCATTACCATAAACATGTTTTTCATTATTTTTACAAACTGAAAGATGAGTCAAAATTAATTACTGTGTTAATAAATAACAGACCAAATATGATGTCAATGCAGCTGCCAATGTATTTAACCAAAAAGAAATTCCTTTAAATGAAAGTTTGAAAGAAGATGTGGATTAGCATATCAAGTGTGTGGCTCTGTGCTAGCTGGATTATGGAGCTGCTTAAAGAGAATATCAAAGTGTAGCATAAAAGCCAGCACGTGTTTTGACTATACAACAGTGTGGAAGAAATGTCTTTTTATGTGGAGTTTGGACATCTCTATGAACTTTAATGAGATGGCAGTGGACATGAAACACACAGAAGGAGTGTGATACATTCAAACTGACCTTCTCTGTTTTCCTTTTGTTGCTGCCAATGTTTCTGTCAGCACGTTTTGCTAGGCTGGCTTAAAGCCTCAAGTGAGGTGTTACACTGCATTTACAAAGGTGCCAAATCCCCCAGCATTCTGGCAGGTTGTCTAGTACTCAGCTGAAAACCCGCCTGAGGGGCAAAACAGGAAAGAGACGCCCCCTACTCGCAACACAGCTTTGCTATTGATTCCCGGAGCAGCTCTGCTTCTGAACGCCTCTGCAGAAGACCGCAGCGCTCAGAAAACATGTTCATGTAGGAGGAGACGTTCAAAGGAAGGTGGCTTTGTCTGCTCTGAACAAATAAACTCAAGAAAGAGGCGGACAAACAGATTTCTACCTGTATGTTTCATATTTAAGACATCAGATGGCTCGTTATGGAGAGCTAGTCTAGCCGTGCAAAATGCCTTTGATTGTGAAGATGACAAAGGAGGATGATGACAGAAATGATCCCTTAATCTCACTAGAATTATTATTATCTCCTATTTCTAACTAATAGATTAAACTTTTAGTCAAAAAGCAACAATAATAAAATATCAAATAGATTACATGCTACAAGCTGAGGAGTTTTTTCTCTTGTCCTGAAATTGCAAGTGTTTGACATTGATATTGTTCTCAACTTGTGAAACTTTATTATCACTATCTAAAATGGCAATACTGCTTAACAACCCTCACTACACACACACTCAAACTGACACTTCAGCATTAAAATTCAATTCTTGAGTCAATTCTTGTGCTGTTAACAGTGTCTGATCCAAAACAAAAGGAGGATTTCTAAAACGGATCAGAGGCGGTATTGAATTATTCATCTCACTCTAACAAAGAATTAAACTAATCTATCTGCCAGTGACACACGCAGTTTTCTGTGACAACCCAGACGGGTGCCAAACAGCATGTGGCAGTGACGGGTTAGCATAAGTCGCTAATAATAAATGAAATGCTCAGTTAATAGCAGCTTGGTAGCTTGTGTGTGGGAATATGATGTGAGATCTAATTCATACAAACAGTGTTGTGTCTTTCCTGTCCTGCTGAAAACAGTCTGAAATAGTATGCTGGTTTTAGCTGACTGGTCAATGAAAAACCAAACCATTTTAGGCTGTTTTAAGCGGTTTCTTTTAGTAGGGGTGATAAAGGCTGACAAGATGTTCTAAGCAGCAAACTGTTCACATCCCTTAGATAAGTGAAGAAATCCTCTGGGTTTTCATGCTGTTGTCGGGCGCTAGGCTAGTCTTTATCTGTCTAGCTCGGTTTATAATCTCCATCTCTTATAATCTCTATTCTTCTGTATTTCTTCCAAAATATCTTAAAGTTTAATCCCATTTTTAATCAAAATGGGTTCTTCTTTTCATCAGCAGAACAAATATAGGATCTTTTTCTGTCTGAGCTTGATCTGATCACAGGAAACTACCAGAGCATTACTGTGTGGGATTTTTACATTATTCAGCATTGCAGTGTTCAGCAAACATACAGGCCTCTGCGCATTATGGTGGATTTTCTGCACTGATGTATGAGCTCATGGAGAATCAAAACGAGGTCAGTTGACTGACAGTGTTTTATTTTCATGCAACAACCTGTCACATTTGACATATAGCACAATACCTTTTGTTGAACAGCTCAGGATTCTGGATCTTGGCCTCCGTGTCATAGACAAAGTGCTCTTGGGAGATGGTGACACTGTTGTCAAGACTGTCGTTCTTGCTGATGGTGACGACAGGGTAGCCCATCTGCAGGGTCCAGCGGTCCATGACTTGCGTGATGTTGATGTCCTTTCCCTCCCTATGCATGGCCTGTGACACAAAATATCATATATCAAGCATTGTAGGGCATCTAATGGCTAGTAGGAGGTGCAAATAGATTGTGTCAGATAGTGTCAGTTGAGTGGAAGTGAGTTGTGTTGGTGGGCTTTAGGGTTTAGGGACCACCTAATGAAACATTTATAAATTAATTCAGATTTGATGCCTTTAATGGGTTCTTATTCACATATTTGGACTGATTCAGGTTTTCTATGTCTTGCAAAACTAAAACGGATGTAACTTTTAATTAAAAACTCTCAGTGAAAAGAAAGGTGATTAAAATTCACTGTTCTTTTACACCGCACACGGAGGAACATCACAAGGCAATTTCCAGCTATCTAACCTCTCTATACAAGAGAGATGCTTGTATGGAGCAGAATTAGATTTATAAGTCTGATTTCTTCAGAGGAAGCTTCTCCCCCTATTTTATAGAAGTAAAACATAAAATTGGATCTTACGGCTCATTAATTAGGAAAGCTCGTAATGTGACTGAGTTTCGTCCCTGGGGGAAATATTCTGCTTATTCTTTGAAAATGCTGCTATAAATGGCTCAGCACAGTGGACAACTGGCAGGCTTCTGTATGAATTGGTATGGCAGTTTTCTGTATGAATCGGCTGTCATCGGACCAGGCCAAGTGGAACCAGTTGCCGTGTTGGTGCCGTTACCTGGATGGGCGCGAGGTTTAGAGGGGTGAGTGTAATGGAGGCCAGCTAGTAAGATCTGTGCAGGTAAGCCTCACTCCCCTGCCCTCAAGAGGTGTGCTAGAGGTTGCTGTCTTTAACATCCCTGTTAGCATGCCTATGTCATATTCCGGATGATGTGGTGGTGGGGGGGGGGGGGGGATGTAACGGAGACCAGATAGTAAGAGCTATGCAGGTAGCCTAGCAGAGGTGCACTAACGACTGATGCTAAGGCTGCCGGCTTTAGCATTGTTAGCCTTGTTAACATGCCCACCTCCTGTGCTCGCTATTGCTGATTCGAGCTCCGCTCTGAGCGGGCCGAGCGGAACCAGTTGCACTAAAGTCAAACTCTACTGGACTGAATCAAGTTGGTTCTCCCGTGTGCTCTAAATAAAGAGTATTTGTGTATCACTTCCAATGTAAAGTCAGTATTTTGAAGTTTTATTTCAGTCCTAATGCAGCTGTCTGTGTCCACAGTAGACAGTGAGGCAGCTTGCTAGGTTTTGGATCAGAGCGAATGTCATTGGCTCAGATATTTCAGATATTTCACAGATATTTCCAATCATTTCCATTTACGGCATCCTAAAGAGGTGCAGCATTTCATATTTACTGGAGCCAATCAGTAATTTTGTATGAAATTAGTTGTAAACCGGTGGAGAGCTACAGTGTTTCTGCAGCAGCACAGAGTCAGTGTGTTGTGGAGACCCGTGGGATTGGAAGAGAAATGTGGCGGCAGAAACAAAGTGCTCTGTCAGGCTTTCTGGCATTCTGCAAACTTCAGCTTGACTAGATCAGTCGAGCATGTGAACTTCCCTTCTCCAGTATAACTGGGACCCTGCTTACAGCAAGTGATTATGACCATTGTGAGTATTAAAATATGAGATTAACTAAGCTTGTATGAGATGACTTTAATTGATTAATGTCTAGGATATTATATAGAAAATGTTAAGTGAAACCGGACAACTTTTCACATCTGTCAATGACTCACAGTTTGTTTACCATGTGAATACAGAAGAAGAGGCTCTGCAGAGGATGATGACGGCAGCTGATGTTCCTACATTCTGAATCATTTTATGTAGGACGCTTTCAGGAAGCTACTGTAACTTTGCCCTAGTGGAAATAATTAAAGGAAGTAAAGGCCGGTCCGGCGATGGGTCGTGTGCTTGACAAAGGGCTTTGTGGGTGCTAAGCACTGCCAGATTATTGCAGCAAATTGGATTTCATGAATAGCTAATGAACACTGCGCATATCAGTATTCATTAGATGATGGGCTGTCATGGACTGTTAATGTAGCTAAAATCGTCAGTGCCTCACAAACACGGTCACTGAGAGGATACAAGGGTTCAGGTTCATCCCCTTCACATGAATTCACCTTTAAATCCTTCCTGTTCTGAAAGAGAAAATGAAGCGGGCGCCCATCAGCCGGCATTTAGGAGAGTGATGTGAATGACAAAAAGCTTCACATGATGCTGATAGCTGCTAAATGTCCTGCTGTTCCATTACAAACTATAATAACTTTGAGATTACGCTTGAAAGTAATCTCATTAAAGTCATGACACTTTGTGAGATGAGCGCTGAGAGGACTTGCTGAGAGTCGTCTGAATTTAAAAGCGCATCTCTGTGCTGACGACTTGAACCCAACGCTCAACTTCACTGTGATTATGGATGTTGGCTACGACGTTTCCTAACAATGGCCAGCAGTTCCTCTCGCTATTACTCAGGCAGATGAGGACATAAAAAAGCTTAAGACACTCTCATCATATAGATAGTTAAGGTTTTATATGAAGTCTGTATGATTTACAACTGTACTGTATAGGTGTGTTAGCATATTAGCATCATCTAGCGCCACACGTCCAGCCTTAATTTATATTATCTTAGAAATTACATCTGAATTTGTGTTTCATCAATTAGATGTGGGATATCCTTACTTGATACCTCCGTCCATGAAGGCATATGAGGTGTATGAAAATGGTGTATAAAGAAACAAAAGTAGGATTAGCATTGCATTAGCATTAGTATTGAAGCTGTAGTTGTCCCGGTAACTAAATTGAAGGAATTATGGGAAATGAAGTCTGACAGAAACTATATGGTTGCTAAAAAAGTACTAGAAAAGATGAATTATAGATGAGAAGCGAATCACAGGAAACATACCTGAGTGTATTTGTCAGGAGGAGGGCAGTCATGCCAAACCCAATAAAAACTGTATTTTGAGGCCCAAGTGACACACCTAAATAGGTCAACTTTCCTTCAACAAAAGATCATTTTCAGATTTTTCTTGGGTTATTCTTAGCTATACCTGAGTTAAAGGGCAGATGCTCATGTTTAATCTGAGAGACTCATCAGGCTTGTCAGCAATTATGTGACACTTCACTAATCTGGTCTGATAAGATTCATATAATTTATAAGTTAATTAAAATCACCAGAATCAGCAGCGGCAAGACTTCATAATCAGTATCAGTGAACATTTGCATTTAGCAGGTTACAGCGATCAGATTTCTGGATCAATATGTGACCTTCCCCTGTAGAAAACGGTTTCATATTAAGTGAAACCTCAAGTGTAAAAGCAAGACTATCAAACACAAGCTAGTCTGTGCATCAAACTCCTTCCCATGCGGCATTTCCATAAAACCCTTATGCGTTGATGTGAGTAGGTGGTGTATTGGCATGAATCTGTGCACCGCTAATGATGTGCACTTCTATAATGGCCTCGGACCTACAGCGCATGAATCTCTGAGCACCTGCCTGCAGGAGACACACTGAGTGAATTTAAGTAGGTTGAACACACGCAATTTCACTCATCAGCTCGCCGCTCACTGATTCCCGCTCGTGGATGGAGGTCTCACACCCAGAAGATGCTTAAGATCTTACCTCTGAGAATTTGTTCCACAAGTCATCCCTCGCCGCGTTTCCATACATGTGCGTCATCAAGTAATCCTGCAAACAGACAGAGAAGGAGATCAATATTGGAAGAGAAATAAATTGGACTTGGACAGGAACGGTGAACTTGGGAAACCAAATAAGCCCAAACAATAACATCACTAATCCGCTCAATACAAGCTGAACATATGCAAATTAGCAGCAGATGTTTGGGTGTGATTGGCTGTCAGTTCAAGGAGGACCATAAGGAGGCCAGTTAGAGGCTGATTATGTTGTTCAAGTCGATTCTGCATCAGCGTGTCACAGAATGAGTAACATACAAATCAGCAACACGATTTTACAGGAGTTTCCTTCAAGACATAAAAGATGGTCAAATTATCCATTAAAATAAACACCCTGGGTCTGAAAAAAAATAGGGGAAAATTATTAATTCATTCAGTAACTAAAAACTTAAATACTCTTACAAAGAAGTACTTTGACAATATATGATAATCATATTCACACACCATACTGTAGTTGTCTTTACATGATACCCATGTACCACTTGCTATTGCCTAAATGTAGTATTTTAAGTGAACAGTTATAAATAAGTAATAAGTAAAAAGTGAAGCTTGCGAAGAAAGGAAACACCTCACCATAAGTAAATACAAGTACTTCAACATCAAACACAGACAAACGTGTCAAGTGGATGTGATGTCTGAAATGTTGTGTATTATTGAAGGTAAGACAATGGTGGGCGTTCATTTCACTGCTAAAAGACTTTAATCTGTTAAACAGAGGCAGCGCTTGTGCCAAACACTACATTATCAGTGTGTCTGTTCTACCCTGCAGTCTCAGTCATACAGGTGGTGGGCGACATGAAGAAGGAGTCTGATCCTGGAGAGCACATTTACATTCATCTGGTGGGAAGCCTTTTCCCTGCTGTACGAGATTCATCGATAACTCTCGAGTGACTGTGAGCGATAAACCCGTCAACTGTAATCCTCTTATGTTGCTGGAGTCAAGAGTATATGCTGACATAAAACAGCATGTTCTCTTAATTCTGGGGTGGACTGGACTGGACTGGTTTCTAACTTCCTTTATACTGTGTTTTAAAGGGACAATTCTCTAATGTTTTCCCTTCTGTGGAAAGCCATCTTCTGAAGTTATAAGAGAGTTTTGTGTGGTGAAAAGACTAAAACAAGTCAGATTTCCACAGTTAAATACCTGTCACAGACTGAAGAAGACTGAAGACAAGATATAAAGACATAACGGGTTTTATTAAACAGGGACAGTAGGGAGCGCAATAGTGTGTATAACACATACAACAACCGACAGTGAACTGAGAAGAAAACGGAACTCAAACAAGATAATTAATTAAACACAGCTGAACTCAACAAACTCATAATAACAGTGACCATAGCAACAAGTGCAGAAATACAAACAAAGGAAAACAGGAACTAAGGAAATACAAACTAAAAGTCCATGAACTGAGCTTAAAGGGATAGTTCACCCAAAAATGAAAATTTGATGTTTATCTGCTTAGCCCCAGGGCATCCAAGATATAGGTGACTTTGTTTCTTCAGTAGAACACAAATGAAGATTTTTAACTCCAACCGTTGCAGTCTGTCAGTCGTATAATGCATGTGAATGGTAACAAAATCTATGAGAGTAAAAGAAACATGCACAGACAAATCCATATTAAACACTGCGGCTCGTGACGACACATTGATGTCTTAAGACACGAAACGATCGGTTTGTGTGAGAAACCGAGCGGTATTTATATCATTTTTTACCTCTAATACACCACTATGTCCAACAGCCTTCAGCGCGCGATCACTTCCAGTGAGTGAGGTCAATGTACACGATCTGGCGTAGAGATACGCGCGAGAGATCACTTCCGCCGCTTGCGCCAGATCGTGTACATTGTACATTGACCTCACTCACCGGAACTCATCGCACGCTGAAGGCTGTTGGACATAGTGGCGTATTAGAGGTAAAAAATGATATAAATACTGTTCGGTTTCTCACACAAACCGATCGTTTCGTGTCTTAAGACATCAATGTGTCGTCACGAGCCGCAGTGTTTAACATGGATTTGTCTGTGCATGTTTCTTTACTGTTTTTTTTTTACTCTCATAGATTTTGTTACCATTCACATGCATTATACGACTGACAGACTGCAACGGTTGGAGTTAAAAATCTTCATTTGTGTTCTACTGAAGAAACAAAAGTCACCTTATCTTGGATGCCCTGGGGGTAAGCAGATAAACATCGAATTTTCATTTTTGGGTGAGCTATCCCTTTAAGTGAACATAATGGTGACAATGTCAGCACTCAATACCATTAAATGCACTCAATACTTTGGGCTTTTGAGTGTATTGTGAAGCCCCATTGAATTCGCAAAAGCTTCAATGAGATCTTAGAGGAGGGACGATTTTAAGTGAATTATCAAAGACTAAGAATATGAATTTTAAATGACATGAGCGTGAGCAGATGGCAGGGTTTTTATTTTAGTGTGAACTATTCCTTTAATAAGGCAATTATTTTAGACTTTGTTTCATGAATCAAATCAAAAAGGGCACTTGTTGAAACGTGGACAGGCGTCATGCTGAGAGGTTTGAGCAAATTGCATTGGGATCCTGAAAGCGTGACCTAGTCCAGCTGGCCTCCATCTCTCTACATGCTCTGCTGAGCTCTCAGAGAGTCTAGGATTTGAGTCTGGAGCAGAACCAGATTCATGTTACCATCCTGATGAATCTGTTTTAAACCAGTGCAATTACTCTTTCTCTCTCTCCTCCATCAGTAGAGTTTTTGACCTGAAGCGAAGTGACCATGTGGCCCAATCTCTCCTCTGATAGGGCCGTCACAGTGTGTTGTCTTTATTTTGACACTGATGTGTTCTGCTGACGGCCACAGCAAGAGGAAAGAGGAGTAAAAATAAATCTAGTTGCCACATCAGTCAGTCAGATCAATCAAATATCTCTAATAAATTATATAAAAGACTGTTTTAATTTATTGATTTAAAATAATAAAATACATGAAAAACTGCACAGTCCTACTATTTGTTGAAGTAACTTTTGACTTAAAACAAAAGAATGCAACTACATGGTGAGAATAATATTTTTATTTTAATATAAAACATTTATCATTCAAAATGAATAAAATTATATTGAAATATTTACATAATCTATTTATGGTAATCTAATATGAGACTGAATTTTTGTGCCTTAAATGTGGCTTTTTGTGATAGTATAAGGATGCTAAATTGTATATTTGACCGCTGCCCCTGCATTCGGCAGGTAGAAATTAGCTGCTGAATGAGATTTTTGCAGTATGAAATACCCACTCTGCTCATTTGCATTCATTTGCATAGCAGCGAGGGACCACCCAGAGCCATTTTATGTTTGTGTTGACATTTTCCAGTCTGCTTGGCCTAAAAGTGTGTATTTTAATGACTGTGTTGCTACCCACCCATGTTTAGTGACCAAAAGCTCTTATAGAGAGACAGGAAAGAGAGAAAAACATACACATACAGTGAAATCATAGTGAATCGCATTAACAGCTGTCTACTGTCTATACATAGACTGAGCGATGATCTAATATTGGGTGAAATAGTCTTTAATATCTTTTTTTTTTTTTTTTTAAATAAATGATTTTATTTTTCTTTAAGTTATTTTAGTAGCCAGCACAATGCTGGAAAAGCCTTGATGTCAAGAGTGTACTTATGATGTCCATCTAGATCGGGGTTTTCAACCTTAAAGGCAGGGTAGGCGATTTGTTCCAGAAGGAGTAGGACCAAAAGTATTGGGACACCCCTCCAAATCATTGAATTCATGTGTTCCAATCACTTCCATGGCCACAGGTATATAAAATCAAGCACCTAGGCATGCAGACTGCTTCTACAAACATTTATGAAAGAATGGGTCGCTCTCAGGAGCTCAGTGAAATCAAGCGTGGTACTGTGATAGGTTGCCACCTGTGCAATAAGTCCATTTGTGAAATTTCCTCACTACTAAATATTCCACTGGTCAACTGTTAGTGGTATTATAAGAAAGTGGAAGCAATTGGGAACAACAGCATTGCGTAAGGCCAGAGCGGGGTCAGCGCATGCTGAGGTGCACAGTGCGCAGAAGTCGCCAAATTTCTGCAGAGTCAATAACTACAGACCTCCAAACTTTGTGTGGCCTTCAGATTAGCTCAAGAACAGTGCGTAGAGAGCTTCATGGAATGGGTTTTCATGGCCGAGCAGCTGCATCTAAGCCTTACATCACCAAGTGCAATGCAAAGCATCGGATGCAGTGGTGTAAAGCAACGGAGTGACGAATCATGCTTCTCTGTCTGGCAAGCCAATGGACAAGTCTGGGTTTGGCGGTTGCCAGGAGAACGGTACTTGCCTGACTGCATTGTGCCAAGTGTAAAGTTTGGTGGAGGGGGGATTATGGTGTGGGGTTGTTTTTCAGGGGTTGGGCTTGGCCCCTTAGTTCCAGTGAAAGGAACTATTAATGCTTCAGCATACAAGACATTTTGGACAATTTCATGCTCCCAAATTTGCGTATAGTGTCCAACCTGCCAGTATGTATTTTCATACCTCAGCGCACCCTGCTCGCGCAAACATCACACGTCATTAGCGCTTTTCATGCTATGCAAAGTTAGACAGGCGTCAGTCACCGAGCACCAAAACCAAAACAGCAGACACCTTTTACAGTTCCTCCTGAACCAAAACAACAAGCTTATGCTGCATTCACGCTATAACTACCATAATTTGGAAGACGAGATGTTATACTCGGGAGTGGTTTCGTGACTCAAATTTATGTTTCAATGGCAACACTATCAGTGCTAAAATGGATCTGCAGCAATCAGGTGGTACAGTGCTCTAAGTTTTTTATGTTTATTGTATTATTATTATTATTATTATTATTATTATGTTATGTGCTTTGAGACATGAGGTAGTTTAACACCGTCTCTTGTCTTGTGACGCTTTGCAGACTCTGCGGTGCGAGCTCATGTGTTTTGAAGGTGTCTTTGGAGACGCTCTAAAGGGAGGGTGGAATCTTATGCTTTCAAAGCAAACTTGCTATTGCTAGCCACTCCAAAAATTGCCTACTCTACCTTTAAGGGGGCGCAAGCATGTGGTAATTCAGCAGCATGCACTCGAGTGAAACTCAGCTGTGAATGTGAGATTTTGCTAGCAAATTTTTTGTCATCCACTAGAGTGGGCAATTTGACTATTCTCCCAGCTAATCACTGGCTACAGTTGCAGCAGATTTGGCGCAATTGAATTTGAGCAAAATCAACAAAAAAAACAAAAAAAACAAAAACTAAGAACACCAGTGATGGTTAAACGGTTAAACTGAATGAAAAACAGGCTCAGCTGTCACAATAAATTTGTTAAGCTGTTTATATTTTTAATGTTTCAGTTTAACTAATATCCCTGTCTACACTGGATGCGAGTGGTGCCATGCAACGCGCAAAATAAAAAGTAAACTGATGCCTCATTCTTTTTCAGACGTTCTCCAAAGTGTCTGCGCTTCTTCTGACATGAACAACAAATAGATTTGCAACAGTCGCTTTGTTGCATCCAGCTGTTGCGACAAGGCGTGATGCATCAACGGGCACATCCGGTGTAGACACGGTTTTGCACACTATACACGGCATATTAAGTAATATAGCAATGAGGTTCGCATTGGGTGGGGAGGCGCGAGTGAAATTAGATAAACGTAGGGGGGCGCATGTCCTAAAAGGCTGAATACCCCTGATGTAGATAGACAGCTGGGATCAGATCTAAAGACCAATTTATACAACAGATTCCAGTGGGATGGTTGTGTGTCTAATTAATTTAATGTAATTAGCAATGGCTAGTTACTCTTCTGACACTCTTCAGAACAGAATAATATCCTGAACGTCCCTTCATCAGATATTATAACCACATTCGGTTTTGGTTCCTGATTCTGCAAAGCCAAATTACATACCAAGGGAGACAAAAGATTGATCGCTTTCGATATGTAAATCCCCCGGAGCTAAAACACAAGTTTTCTGTGAGAGCCTTTACCACAACAGTCAAAAGCAGATCATAAATAATTCATTATTCATCCTTCTAAATGAGTTCCCTCAAAAGTAATACAAGAAGAAATATGTCTACAATTTCCCTGCATATGAAAGTAATTTTGAGGCAATGGAGGTAGATTGTTTGGTGAGGTGTTGTGTTTACCTATTCTTCCCATCAATCACACAGAGACAGACAGAGATACTGAAAGTTCCCATAAGAGAGAGACAGAAAACTGCAATAATGAGGCAGAACAGCCATGCCAGAAGGGGCTGCTGGGAGAAGAAGAGGAAGATGGGAAAAATGGATCTTCTCTGTGTTCAAGAATGTTGGGAAATTGAATCGAGGAGTATCTGGCTATTTCATCTGTGTTCAGAACGAATTATTAGCCCATAACATCCGCAGGGATCTGACGGACTGTCATTCTCCAAGTCAGAATCCCACTGAGAGCAACAAACATGACTATGAAGCACTGAATCCAGGGAAGAAGCTTCCCGCTGTTCCAAATCTCATTCAGAGGATGAAGATGGACTGTAACATGCTGAAGTTTATTTCTCCAGGGCAGTAGCGCACTTGTCCTCTGCTATTCATAGGTCAAGCATTTCACATTTCCAGCCAGAATGAATATTTTCTACATCCCATAATATGATCCATCTGAAAGTGGCTTTAAAAGCGATGGGCAGTGTGTGTAAATGAGACGGGAGCCCGAGAACCATTCAGACTTCATTTATGACTCCCACTATTCTTTTATAAGAGACATTCATCCGCCCGCCTCACCAGCCCATCCACCATTTACCAATAAAGACACCCTCATCCTCACAGAGAGAGAGAGAGGGATTGTTAATGGTGGTCCGGGTGGGACTTCAGCCCGTCTGCTGCTTCTGAACTGTTCAGCATTCACATCTGTCTGCTGCTTCAATTATACAGAGACACGAGGAGGAGAAGAGATGCCACACAGAGCAAAAGAGACACTGAGAAAATGAAATGAGCTTCAGTGAACAGAGAAACACAGACAGCAAATGAGAGAGGAGAGATGGATCCCTGAGAGAGGTGTAATGTTGTATTTCTCCTCTTAAATACACAGACTTTCAGATCTAGAGGGGTTTAGGAGTACATCAAGGAGAAACTACGGTTAATACAACAAAAAGTTCACATGAATGAATTGAATGAATTGAATGAATGAATGAATGAATGAATGAATGAATGGAATGAATCAATCAATCAAATCAACGAACAAATGAACAAACATTTTATTAATTTAATTTGAGAACTCTTTATTTCGATGGTCTACTTAGACATTATTATACTATAGCTATAAGTAACTTTGCAACTACATTTCAACTAACTTTCCTTAGAGTATTAGTAGACTGTCTGCTTAATATCTGCTAACTCTTTATTTCGATGGTCCTCCAACAGACATTCTACTGACTGTAAGTAACTTTGCAACTACGTCAACTTTCTACTAATCCGAACCCAAACACCTAACCCTAACCTAACAGTCTTCTAACACTCTAATGAGAGTTAGTTGACATGTAGTTGCAAACTTACATATAGTTAGTAGAATGAATAAAGACCATCAAAATAAAGTGTAATAATTATAATCAAATCCTTTAATTTTAATCAAAAATATTACAGTTTCTTTCTTCTTTCTACACATTTGTAACAAATGATTTTATTGTGCTCAATTTGTTTTATGAAAGATTTTTAAAAAAAATGACAAAGAAAGACAAAAGATTTTCCAGATACACCCATCATGTCATATTGATTATTGATTAACTGAGGTTTAGACAGAATTGATTGGCATATTTTCTTGCTTTTGCACTAATCAGTATATTGATGTTGATAATAATACCACAGGTTTTACTATAGTAGATACCAGACAAACCGAACACAGTAATTACATTTATAGCCAGTCAAAGATGTGAACACGTGTGCATTAGACACATCAGTCTACTGGTCAGACGTGTGTTTGTGCTGCAGTATAAAGCTTGTATGTGCAGCTGTTACATCTGTAAATGAAGACATGACCTGATTGTGCTTCCAGCTTCTAAGAGCAACATTAAACCACAACGTCAACAATAACCCAGAAAGAAGCTCTGAAACTGACAGATTTTTGACAGCATCTGTCATAAAAAAAAAAATGAAATGAGAAGTTACACCTCTGAAACTGCACAACTGTGTGAACTCACATGTCAAAGGAAGAGGGATTTGTACCTATAAACTAATTTACATTTAACAGTCATTCATTTACAGATTTACTCTCACTGGATTCAAACCTGCAGCTTGTTTGTTTACTCCCTAGATCATATAACCACATTTCAGGATGTAGTTTGCATGTAGCAGCCATATGGTGTCCACAAAACAATACTGTCTAATTATACATCAAGAGATCTGCCGTTCACTCCCGAGGGGCCTGAACTGGTAGATGGGATGCAGGAAGAGATTCACAGAAGATGACCAGACTATAAACAAACAACACAACAAAAGCCTTGTGCTGGCACTCCATTCACCTACATCGACAATACCAGACACTTGTGCTTTAGTTCAACTGTAAATGTGTTAAATGTGTTTCATCAGCTCTTGACTAAGCCTTGACTGTAAACCGGTTTAACACAGAGAATGATTCTGAGACTTCTGATATATTTCTCATATGAAATTAATTTCTGTCACGAACATGTTTAATCGCTTGCCTTATTGTGTCGCTTTCACCTCAAGCTTGATGTGTGACATGAAAACAAGCAGTGCATGTAAACCGACACAGTTGTTTTTGTAGTTTTATTTTTATAGTTGTTAGTTGTTTATCTCCCAAACGCTTGTAGCAATAACATATGTGACACTCAGAACAACCTGAAGGGGCTTGAGAAATGAACATTTGTTGCGATAGTTTTAAATGGTGAGATTTATTAGAGTAGCACATTCAGATTTCCTGAAAAAGGATTGAGATTTTGAAAAAGTTTTGTATTTATGCCACAATCCTGTTATGAAGCTGAATGAATATTTCATACATAGAGCCTTTTAAACATATTCATAAGACACATTAGGAGTAAAAACATACATGAGTGTGAGATTATCTGTGACCACAAAGAGAGAAGATGAAAGAAAACTGCTGACTTACATTGAGGCCTCTCTGGAATAGCGTCTGTCCCATGACGTTCGCCAGCATACGGATCAGAGCGGCTCCCTTCAGACACACAGTAAACACACGGTCAATAAAGACTCATTTACTCACGGCTTCTGTTCACATGCGTACAAAACCTGAGAAAATATACATCGTTTTCAGCTTTGAACAGCATATCTGACTTGCTTTTGATTACCATGGAAAATCGTTTTAAACATGTTCGAAATGTACATGAATCCACTTATAATGGAAGTCAATGGGGCAAAATATTCTGTAGGGTTTAAATGCAGAAATGTGAAGCTTGTATTTTTATTAAAGCACTTATATGAATTCTGTACATAAACGTGCGTTATTTGAACAGGAAAGTTGTCAAAATAATTCTAGTGGTGTGACTGTTAAAGGCGGAGGAACTTCTGGTTATGAGCTACTGAAGTATTTATTTTTTATTTACCTCCTGGTATTTTTTTAATTAAATTAAAATAAATTAAATTAAATTAAACCTTAATATTCTTGTACATCGCAGAAAATGTTTAACACTATTTAATAACAGTGATCTAAACAAGGACTCTATAACACTCGTCCTGCTGTTTTCTGCTGTTTTATGAGTCTGTATCTTTTTTGATTTTGAGTGACTTTGACATGCACATTTGACAGCATCTAATTCCCATCCCTCCATCCACAATCTGTGTGATGAGTGTCACTTCCTGTTAGCGCTGCATGGGGACTCATGGGATGTTATGGGATATCAGATTCCTTAGAGTGTGAGGAGGAAGTGATGAGGGACGGCCGGGTGTCAGTGTGACTGACAGAGTTCATAACACCACAGAACCTGTGGGGAAACAGGGGGCGGGGCTTGAGGAAGAGCAAGAGCCAATCACAAACCAGCTTTGAGCTGATTGACAGCTGGAGGGAGAGTTGAAGCAGAAACTCAAATCTTCAGTGGATGGAAGATTCTGTCTGCGTCTGAACTCTGATAGAAGACAAAGATTTTTCTTTACTGCTCTTTGTGTCTTTAATGGCTTTCAGATGTTCAGGATGAGAGGATATATTTGGACGCTGGATTTTTTTTGTACAGTAAAGTGTGCTCCAGTGAGAAAGAGGTAATTAAATAGATGTTGTCTGGTCTGAGATGAAATGTTTATTGTGCCACTAAAGTCTTCAGAGGACACAAAACCTCACAAGCTCTCAGTGTAACAGTTTATGTCTTCGACTTACTAAAAAACAAGCTTTTAATTAAACTGTTTTTCTTGTGTATGTGAAGAGGCTTATAACAGCACGGCTCTATTTACAATTCACAAAGATTAACTGAGAATTCTTTATCTGGGAGAAAAATAACAAGCAAACTGAGCTGTTTACTGGACTCAATAAAAGATAAAGTTTATTGGTGAAGTGAAGTCCGAACATAAATAAATGACTGCTTTAGACCAACGATACTATTGTTTTACAAAGTCATTGTTTCTACTGTCGTGCCGTATTAAAAAAAAGGGTAAATTCACTTTATGCTATTTTTTTAGTATAAACCAGTTCATTCTGTTCAGCTCATTTTATAATCATTTCCATCATGCAGATGAAGCCTGTAGGAGATTATAAGAGATTCTCTTGCCTTCTTATATGCGATCCAGTCAAACACTCTGTCGATGTCTGTGGCTTCAAACACTTCCTGAGAGATCGGATGAGAACTGGCCAAACCGTCCAATAACATCACCTCATGAAGAACATCAGTCAGAAACCTCTGCTTCTCCTGTGGATGAGAAAGAGAGAGACTTTGTTTTTTACAGTATCAAACACATAAACCTGTCTCACAAAAGCTTCTGTTTTATTTTCAAAAGTAAAAATAACTTTGAGCTGCGCCATAAATGAAATTAGAAAGTGGTTATGTGGAAATCCAGCTCTCTATCTCTCATGACTGAAGACTTCATACCTGCAGAAGCTTTCATTATTTATTGATCTGATGAACATTCACTGCCACTACGTGAGCACCAACACGACTCACTGCTGCTACTTGAGAATACACTCAATGTGTGTGTGTGTGTGTGTGTGTGTGTGTGTGTTTGAGTTGTACAGGGGTCTCACTGTCTCTCTGCTCTGATCAAATGTCTCCCTGTAAGATTCACTATAAAGACAGGTGGAAGTTTTGGGTCAGATGAAAAAGACCCTCATCATTCACTGTGTCTGTGGATCAGCAGAGAGTCACATCTCAAATACAGTCAGTTCAGCAGCACATGAGGAAGATGTTACCCGGATATCAAGTTATTTCCTATTTTAAAGTAATTCTCAACTAATTTTTAACTGTTTAAAAAGTAACATAATAAGAAAATACACCACAATGAAGCAATTAAACTCTACCACGTTTTTCTTTTAATTACCTTGACACACCATGTAAATATACAAACACAACATATTATAACAGAATAAGTACAGACACCTAATGTTCATATTAAATGTTTGAATAAACTAATAAATCACTTGCTCCAGTTTTGTAGATCAACTTCTACTTTCAAAAGATGTTCAGCTAAAATAAATACACCATAAATATAAAACCACAAACTCATACATTTCAGTAAAATGTGACATTATTTTCCTGTTACTCATTTAAAAGTGGCGGTTTGCCAGTTACCGTACATGAAAATGGATTAAATATGAATCACATGAATTATATATGAAAGCATTACTCTGCAGATTCATATTCTGAACATCTTCATAATGGGCCCTCTGGCAAAATCTCTGCACTGACTGACCAAATTCAAAATGACGCCAAATTAAGATTTTATTATTTTATTATCTTCTCATCTATGTATTTATTAAGTGTGCATGACTAAGAGAAAGTCAGCAAACTACCAGCTGTTATAAACATGTCTGGTTTTGATATGCTGAATGTTTTATTACACCTTTATTCTCCATCATTGCCCATTAAAGCTTTTGGCAGCTTGATTAAAATCCCATTGAAGACATTAATCCAAGAGAGCAGGATATTTTAATCAAGGGATTTGAGCTCAAACAAACAACGTACGGAAATAAGTCCAGAAACAAATGTTCATCAAAACCATTCATCGTTTTATGTCAATATAATGAGACATATTCTATTAACCCAGTGAATCCTGGTTTCATGTAATGTGTTCAAACAAACCACAATCTCAATCTCATATTCTGATGTACTGCTAAAAGCAGATTATAAAATAGACTCACATAAAAGTGAGAAGTCATACAAATCAATACAGAGAATATTTGTCTGAGCGCCAAACTAAGATTGATGTGTGATTGTTGGGTAAATGTTTATCATATTTGTAGATAAAAGTCTATCTTGTACTGCTTTGACATGAATTCTTTCTTTTTGAGCAGCTAATGAAGGGTCAAATTTCCTGCAATTACATCTGAGGTATAATTATCTTTAGATATTTGTGTCATATAAAAACTGAATCATGCTTTACTTAATGGACTGCTGCAATAATATATCCTTCATATTTAACTTCAGAGAGATCTTAGAGGAGGTAGCAACTTTTTGAAATCAGTGTCCTAATTTCTCAGGCTATTAGTATCATGACTTAAGTGGTCTTGTAGAAGAGATCAGTGTGTGCCATGTCTTTAATTTCAGTATTTCCTGATGGACATCACTTTAGAATAATATAAGCTTCACAGGTCAATCTAAATACTGTATATAGAACGAATCAATATATGCGAATGAGCCCTTCATGTTAATTCACAACATACATTATGGTGAATGTGAATACAGAGAAACAGACAAAGAGAAACCGACAGACAGAGAGAGAACAGCTGGTGATGTAGAGCTGATTTTATGTGAGTCACGTAGTGGACACTATAAAATGAGTGCAATGAGAAGAGCTTCCATCTGGCCCATATGTGCTCTCAACAAGGTGTTTACGTCCAATGATACTTCATTTAGATCCTGCTTATTATCGTCTCAACATCATTACCTGAAGTTTCTCACTGATCAACCACTTTAAGGCCAGAGATCACAGTGATGCCAGACGTTCAGGTCAGCAGCTTTTGCAGCAATGCATGATGGGTAACCAAACCTCGCTGAGAGCTTCTCTAGCATGACGGATGTGAGAAAGAGGAGGAAAACCAACAGTCCAGTTATGACCAGGTGAAGGGACCTATAGGCTGTTTTAATGACCTATTAAGGACTCTTGTCAAATCCATTCCCACATTTCCCAGTGCATTTGTGAGTTTTCAGTTCTGGTTTAGACTTTAGACTCTTGAAATGTGCAATATTATCCAAATTGTGGTAGGGTCATCCTATCAGGACGCTGAAGTGTTTCCATCAAAACCCAATGAAATCCAATTGCTCCCTGAAATGACGTTCCCTAAATGGTCTTTCTGCTTGGCTGATGCTCCATAACCAAGGTGGCTGGAGCAGAGAGGTATGAAATACTGGGACAGACAGGATGGGAAGGTCATTACGTGAATGAGAATGTGAGTGCATGAGCAGAAGTATTAAACAAGGGTGCTATATTGACATTTATCTTACTCAAATTAGACAAATAAATACAAATTAAAAAAAATATATATATAATAACTATAACAACAACAACTAAATAAATAAATAAACAAACTTTTAGTATTCAAGGCTAACAGGAGAAAAAAAATTAGTGCTTTAGACTGCCTTCAGCACTTACACTTAGCATATAGTGTACACTATAGGCGATTTTCCACTGCGTAGTACGACTCAGCTCGGCATGGCTTGGCACGGCACGGCACGCTTACTTTGGCTCGGTTTGCTTTTTCACTGCAGTTTAGTACCGCTTTAAAGTGGGTGGAATTATAGACTGATCGTTATAGTTCCTCCACCGCCTTGTCTACTGACCGCAATACAGCCATTTCTTTTTCAAGTTGCGTGCAACGATCGTTTAAAGCAAGTTGTGCGAACAAATAATGCTGCAGTGGCTGTTGCTGACTATTTAAATCTAGCGGGCTTGGTGTCTCATGTCGCAAATCCAATGACACTGGTAGTGACGATTCTCTCTGGCCAATCAGTGATCTGCAGTGTTTACACATTTTAGTATCGGTACGGCTTGCTTGGAACCTCAACCGAGGTGGCACTAAAAATACCAGGTACTAGGTACTGTACACAGTGGAAAACCCCCCAAAAGTGAGCCACTCCGAGCCGTACCATGCAGTGGAAAAGCACCAAATGTCCAGTCTAAGACACATCAGGTCTGAGTGATGAACACACAGTAATCTTCACACTTCACTACATAAATAAAACTGAACACAGTCAGTGAATCATAATGAACAGAAGGTTCAAACTGATTTAATCAGAACAACTGCTAATTCATAGCAAAGACTGAACAGGGAAGATTCTCAGAAATACCCCAACGTTCTGGCAATTTACTTTCAAAGTTATGAACAAACATTCTTCCAGTAACGTTAATAGTAAGTGTGTTCAAAGTTGGTCTTTAATGTTCTCAAAACGTTATCACAAAATATTATCTATACATTGTTCAATTGAGCATTTTTCTTTTTTTTAGTTGGATGTTCGTATAACATTTTTAAAATGTTGCTGCTTGTTTCAGAGACTGTTCAGAGAACATTGAAAAGTAATATTCCCATAATGTTTGCAAAATTATAAAATAAAATAAAAGTTTTAGGACATTTTAAACATTTACGTTTTAAACTTAAGGGGAACGTTGGCAAAATGTTTTTAGAACATATTTTGTTAGCTGGGGACCATCAGTATCATCAAACACTGGAAAACTGTTTTGTTGTGCTGATGACTTACATACTTATTCCATTTTATGAGTGAAGCTTCAAGTACACAGACCACTAAAGCTGGACTGAAATAGCATTATTAGCATCAAACAAACCTTGTCCTTGTATCATTTCATAAGGTTGTTTTTTCAGAAACACCTAAAAATAGATTTTATTATGGAATGTACACTCACCTAAAGGATTATTAGGAACACCTGTTCAATTTCTCATTAATGCAATTATCTAATCAACCAATCACATGGCAGTTGCTTCAATGCATTTAGAGGTGTGGTCCTGGTCAAGACAATCTCCTGAACTCCAAACTGAATGTCAGAATGGGAAAGAAAGGTGATTTAAGCAATTTTGAGCGTGGCATGGTTGTTGGTGCCAGACGGGCCGGTCTGAGTATTTCACAATCTGCTCAGTTACTGGGATTTTCACGCGCAACCATTTCTAGAGTTTACAAAGAATGGTGTGAAAAGGGAAAAACATCCAGTATGCGGCAGTCCTGTGAGCGAAAATGCCTTGTTGATGCTAGAGGTCAGAGGAGAATGGGCCGACTGATTCAAGCTGATAGAAGAGCAACTTTGACTGAAATAACCACTCGTTACAACCGAGGTATGCAGCAAAGCATTTGTGAAGCCACAACACGCACAACCTTGAGGCGGATGGGCTACAACAGCAGAAGACCCCACCGGGTACCACTCATCTCCACTACAAATAGGAAAAAGAGGCTACAATTTGCACGAGCTCACCAAAATTGGACAGTTGAAGACTGGAAAAATGTTGCCTGGTCTGATGAGTCTCGATTTCTGTTGAGACATTCAGATGGTAGAGTCAGAATTTGGCGTAAACAGAATGAGAACATGGATCCATCATGCCTTGTTACCACTGTGCAGGCTGGTGGTGGTGGTGTAATGGTGTGGGGGATGTTTTCTTGGCACACTTTAGGCCCCTTAGTGCCAATTGGGCATCGTTTAAATGCCACGGCCTACCTGAGCATTGTTTCTGACCATGTCCATCCCTTTATGACCACCATGTACCCATCCTCTGATGGCTACTTCCAGCAGGATAATGCACCATGTCATAAAGCTCGAATCATTTCAAATTGGTTTCTTGAACATGACAATGAGTTCACTGTACTAAAATGGCCCCCACAGTCACCAGATCTCAACCCAATAGAGCATCTTTGGGATGTGGTGGAACGGGAGCTTCGTGCCCTGGATGTGCATCCCACAAATCTCCATCAACTGCAAGATGCTATCCTATCAATATGGGCCAACATTTCTAAAGAATGCTTTCAGCACCTTGTTGAATCAAAGCAACGTAGAATTAAGGCAGTTCTGAAGGCGAAAGGGGGTCAAACACAGTATTAGTATGGTGTTCCTAATAATCCTTTAGGTGAGTGTAAGTGATACACAGACATTAAGCAGTTAACAAACAAAGAAATGTGAGTTGTTATAATGTATGCTACATATGCTACATGAATTAAACTGATGGTCATAGATGTACCTAAAATATACAAAAATAAAGAGAAGGGCCTACAGAAGAACTGCAGGATTGCATCATTCGTCAAAAAAAAAATATAGGGGAAGAAGGTGGAAGCCCTGTTCGTGACTTGAGAAATTACCATAAAAGATTAATAATGTTCAGATATGAATGGAGAAGTCTTTGAAGGTGTTTGACTTCCTTCTGGTGTTCACACACTCCTGGATTTATTTATCATCCTATAATACAGGAGTATCATGAGATGATTTACTGTTTGGACGCACCTGGTCTGGTAAAATAGCCTCATAATTCTTGGCTGTTATACAACCATTCAGAGCATCACTGAACCTATTGACTCCTGTGAGACGGCTGAGCATTGTTAACTGAAGCCATGCTTTGTCTTTCTCCGAACGTGAACCCATCTGGATGGAGGAAATGGATGTGGATGAATCATTAGACCATGAAACTTTTTTTTACACTGCACTTTATTTCTAGGAGTTTGGATTTTGTGCTCTAGTTTATGTGTGCCAGCCTTTTTTTTTCCAGACTGACTTTTTTCAGATTTTGTTCAGACTGTGGCAGTGGTGTGGCAATAATAATGTAGTTTGTCTTTTTCCACCGAATAATTTTTGCATATTTTAAAATTTTTTTTGCAAACTATTGCGCAGGTAAGAATGTTCAAACACGTTGTTCAGAATGCATTATGATCAGAAGCTCACCAATCTGTCTGTGCAGCACTGTAATACTCTCTTCTGATAATTGATTGAACATCTGGAGAAGATTACATATAGCCTAAAGTTTTATTAAAACAGCAAAATATGATGGCATAAGCACCACTTACTGTGGTAATGTAGACTAAAAATGTGCATGTGATAACATAGCTCAACACCATTAGATATGATTCTTTCTGCACATGAAGTCAAAGTCAACTCAAACTGTGCTCATAATGACCATTAAACAGTTGGAACAATTTGTTCTTTACAAGCTCATAATGAACCAATCCATGCATGCCTCCATTTGGCCCGCTAATTCACTAATACGTTGTCATCTGAGCTAATTTTGGGTTTGAAAAATTGGAAATTCTACATATAAACTAAAAAGCACTTTTTATGTATGTATACGTAATTATTTATTTATGATTGACTGATATATTACTTCTTCTAAAAAAGCCAAAAACAAAATGTTTATGCAGGAGTGGGAAAGGGGGGTCAGGAAATGCATGCAACAAGCCAGATTTTAACTCACATTGCCAATATGAGTGCCATGATTTAACCACTAAGAAAGAAATCAGAACCAAATTAAAAAAAGAGTTATCAACATTTAATAGCTGAAACTGAACAAAGTATATATAGCACTCAAATGCAGTCTAAGAGGATTGTTGTTTTCTGCTCATCTCAATTTTGGTACAAGAATAAATGCTCAAGATCTTGTGTGTGAAAAGCATTAAAGATTTGCTCTTATTTTAAGAGATTCAGACATCTGAATAGCATGAAAGCCATCAAAACTCTCTCTATATAGTGTGTGGTTATTTGTCACATTACAGGAAGTGGAAACTTCTATTTCCAATTTATCCAAGTTACACACACTGAATGAAAATAATTGATTTTTACATTGCTCACTTCTGATCAATAGAAAAATGAAAGAAAAAAAACAAACAGACAGACTAACCATGTTCCACTTTGGAAAGAGGAAATCAGCCCCGATGTACTCGAAGTAATGAGCGAATCCCTCCTTCAGCCAAACGTCCTCCCACCAAACCGGTGTGACTAGATCCCCAAACCACTAGAAGAGAAGAAATGAACCATCAATCATCAACCGAGAAACAAACCATTACAAAGATCGATTTCATGTTCACCGGAAAACAATTATGACAAACTTTTGTATAAGAAAAGTATTTATGGGTAAACTGAAACCAAACTTTATTTGGACAAAGCATCAGGAAAATATACACTCTCCAATTCATCCAATATGAGCAACAAAACAAAAAAATTAATTGTAGTGGCAAACACGTTTTATTAGAAAAGTCCAATACAGGAGAAAAATAACTCTTCTTTCAGAAGTAGAAGTACAAACAAACACTTCTAATAAACAGTTGCACTCTGGTTCAACAGAAATGCTGTTCACAAACGGCTTCACAGAACATTGAGAACCCGGCAGAGCTTTTGAACTATGATTAATAACGGCCTAAACAATCAATTACCTACAGTTACACAATTAAAAACATATTTTTCTGTTTCACAGCATTCATACCTGGGCTCTTCGCCAAGGACACCGTAAATGAACAGAAGAGAGAAAAATGAGGATTCGATTACGAAACGTCCCATCTGGAAGGTAGAAAGTATTCAAATGGCCCCTGCCATTGTGTACAGATGACAGTGTGCAAAACAGGACTATTGACTGGAAAAGATGCAACATTGCAGTTGTAAATGGGCTGGAGATTTTCCACAGGCTCCGAGGCTCAAGCAGATGTGCTACTGAACGCCGGATCTCATTGTTGCAGCCCACAAACCTCTGTAGGAGTCAGGCCCCTTTCATCTGAACATGACATCATTACAGCAGCTCAAAGCCTCTCAAAGCGCCTGACGGGACGTTCATCTGTGACTCAGACACATGGACTAATAGAAGAGCCACAGCGTGGAGAGAAACAGATGTTATCCTGCTCTCACAGGAACTCTCTGCTAGTCACACATCAAGTGGCTTCCCAAAGGTTTTCTGCCCTCTTCTAATGACAATGAACCAGGACAGTGAGTCACATCACATCATTTATTGTGTTTAAAAAGACTGAAGCTGCAGTGCAAATGTATTTAGACAGACGGACAGACAGACAGACAGACCACATCGTTACATTGCTATTATACTCTGACAGCCATGATGGCGGCGTGAAAATGCACTGTAAGAGATCCATCTGGAGTTCTGACAACTTGTGTTTTGTGTTTGTGCCTGATTAAGCAGTTCAACAGCACAAGAATGTCAATGAACAATATACGAACCATGAGACCCTCGCTCAATTACGCCTTCAACAATGTCTGTGAGACGAAAGCTGAAACTGAGGGATTCCGCAGCCTGCCTGCTTCATTAACAGATGCGCTGACATGAGTCGTGCAGGGAAGAGTTCACTCTGTACCTCTATACTGCAGCATATACAGAACATTTGAGGCAGGAGAAAACCGGCAATGGCATCATTAAAAAAATAAGCAAACTTAAGTTATAAAACTCTCCAAAGCAGCTGAGAATCACTCTGAAGAATCATACTGACATGAAGCCTTCAACCAAAATGGCAGTCTTGTACATACAGAAAACGCCTGAATAATTGAGTTTAAATGTCCTTTATTGACATTTAACGAGGAGGTTCAGACAAGGTCTGTCTGCTGGATCAGGTTTGTGACTGCAGGGCAAAGATCATTGCTTTCTCAACTGGAAAACCACAAGAAAGAAGTCCCGAAGCTGTATTCTAGCACAAGCTCAAATGTTATACAGCCTGGTCTAAAATCCCTAACTAAAAAAGGAAGTATACTTCAAGTTTGTTTTATTAAGCAAATTTAAAATTTTAAGTTGAAGTAGCCTATATTTTGCAAGTATATACTTTATGAAGTAATTACACTAATATCATTGTACTACTAGTACAGTTGTAAGTGAACTATTTCAATACTTTTATGGGCATAAGTTGGCTTTTTAGTTTAAAAAAAAAAAAAAGTTTACTTTTAAGTGTACTTTGAATATCAAAACATCTCATGCAATACTGCACAGTATCTATAAAAATAAATATTTCACCCACTATTTGAGTGAAGATATTTTTTGTACAGTATTTTGTTTTCAGCTTAACACCATGTTAAAATCATCTCTATTGCAGGGGTTTTCAATTAATATTCCATGAGGTTTTTTATATTAAACATAATCAAATCATGATCTAATAATCATGAGCAAAAAAAAAAAAAAAAAGTAATTTCAAAGCTTTTTGCCACCATTACTTGCCTGCACTAATAAAACACCCTCTGTTTTGAAAGACAAAATTCATTTATTTGTCTGACTTCAGAGTGAGAGTTCTGTAGCCTGACGTCGTCATACTCAGATTCTAGTCAGAATATGAGTCTGATACTGCTCCATTGGGCTGTGATTATGAGGCGTGTTTCAGCCGAACCAGGAAAGAAAATGCCTCTGCACTCAGTTGGATAGACCTACAACCAATCAGAGCAACGGAGTAATTGATGTATGTTGAGCAACGCATAGTTGTCAACAGAACTCAACTGCACGCACGCTGGAAGAAGTAGAAGATGAGTGTAAACGATCTTTGCCGGTGTTGTGAAAAGAATTTAAGTATACACGGAGTACTTACCAACACGATCATCATTTTTGAGAGAAATAGTAAAGGTGAATGCATATACGGACAAGTTCTCCGTTTAGGATTAGAACGAATTCAACCCAAGCGCTCTTTAGTGACGTGGATGATTACGTTACTGTTGATCATCTGTCCATCATCGTATAAAGCCCACCCTGACAATTTGATTCGTCCGAACAGCTCTGGTTCGAGCATAGTTGCTCCACAATGGATCAAGTCCAGACCGAACTTCCTGACCTCAAATGTTGTGGGCGGGGCTAAGTTCGGCTGGCATCCAGGCTAAGAGTTCTGACAAATAAATGTGAAATTAGTGTGAAATTTGTTTACGTATGCTGTCTTTTATACACGAGCAGAGAATAAAACACCAGCCAACAGACATGAGTCATTTAGACAAGACTCACTTCCACTCACAGCCATTTATCCTCATATTTAATGTGTAACTCATATTCAATATCTAAACATGTTTTTAAAGCAACCGTGTTAAGCTGTATGTGACATATGAACTGAAGCCTCACTCTCCAAACATATTCATATCCAGAGGGCAAAATGTCACCTCTCCAATCTGGTGGAAAATAAGAAAACTCAACATCAGCTGCATCGGCCTCTATGTTATTGGCTGAATAACTGCATATGAAGGACTGTGGCAGCATCATTTAATTCTGAGAGGCTGAAATGAGATGAGAAATGAACAGTGATTGAGCGTCTGTGACATATAAACCCCATCGCTGGTTGCGGCAAATCTACTAACAATCCGCTGCTACAGTATATGACATTAAAATAAGTCCAGGAGAGTCCACAGGATAAACCTATACAATAGCAAACAATGCCTTTCATCTACTAATCAATTATCTACTGGCAGTCCACATGAGCAACGAGATACAAATGTGATTTATCAGATGCCGGCACTTTGTTAGCGTTATTAGTGCTCAGACAGACATTTTAAATGTATGACGGAATATGTGCTGGATGAGGACTGATTTAATGCTTTCAAAATGAAGGAGCCAATCAATATGTCAGATGAGCATTAGCCCCGCCCACTCTGATGATCTTATGAGCTCAGCTGAGTTAATTACAGTGGAAAATAATTAGCGGTGTACTATTTAAAAGGTTAATTCACCCAAAAATGTAATTTCTGTCATTAATTACTCACCCTCATGTCACTCCAAACCCGTAAGACCGTCGTTCATCTTCAGAACACAAATTAAAATATTTTTGATGAAATCCGAGAGCTTTCTGACCCCACATAGACAGCAACACAATTAACGACCACTTTCAAGGCCCAGAAAGGTAGTCAAGAAATTGTTAAAATAGTCCATGTGACTCCAGTGGATCACCCTTAAATGTTATGAAGCGACGAGAATACTTTTTGTGCACCAAAAACAAACAAAAATAATGACTTTGTTCAACAATCTCTTCTCTCTGTCACTCTCCTATGCGATTCACGTAAGCACCACAACGCATGCGTTGCTCAGCCAATAGTGCGCCACCGTTCTGCCGTAAAACCTGGGAGTGCTGCACTGTGTGAATAGCCCAACAACGTGAATAACTTAACAGGGAAGAGAAGACATTGTTGAATAAAGTCGTTATTTTTGTTAGTTTTTTTGCACACAAAGCGTTCTCGTCGCTTCATAACATTAAGGTTGAACCACTGGAGTCACATGGACTATTTTAACGATCTCTTTACTACTTTTCTGGCCCTTGAAAGTGGTCGTTGCTGTCTATGTGGGGTCAGAAAGCTCTTGGATTTCATCAAAAATATCTTAATTTGTGTTCCGAAGATGAACGAAGGTCTTACGAGTTTGGAACGGCATGAGGGTAATTAATGACAGAAATTTCATTTTTGGGTGAACTAACCCTTTAACTCTATGAAAAGGATGGGAATGAGACTGAAGCAGAGAAACAGTTTGAATAGAAAAATGGCATCTTAATTAAAAACATAGAGATGAGCAGAAGCTCCAGAGAGCTGCAACACAATAGGGTGAAAGCCTGCGGTGAATTGAAAAACGCGTGACGGCTAATCTCTGTCTTTTACTCTCTCTGTCTCTCCTCCTTTCTCTTATTCATAAGTAAGCACACTTACTCACATATGCATACATATGCAAAATTGTACTGACTACATGCTTTAAAGGGGACATATCATGAAAATCATAAGTGCTATAATCGGGTCCCTGGTGCATCTACCAACCCAGAAAACTTGAAAAAGGACAACCCAGTAACTTTAGGATTTATAGGATGTCGATCGCTGCATCGGAGGGGGAGTTTCAGTCCTCGGGGGATGAAGACTCGGCTGCGTTGCCTCCCTCTGGGAGAGTGGCGTTGCCCGAGACGGACCCCGAGCTGACAGCTATGCTTTCCCGGGCCGCCGAAAAGGTCGGGCTCGTGTGGAACCCTCCACCGTTTCCCGAGCCTTCTAGGCTGGATGATTGGTTTCTCGGGGCGGCTCGCGCTGGTTCTCAGCGTCCCGCCCCGGTGCCTTTCTTCCCGGAAGTGCATGAGGAGCTCACGAGGTCGTGGACGGCACCTTTTTCTGCCAGAAACCGGCCGAGTGGCTCCTCCCTCCTCACTACCCTTGACGGCGGGCCAGCCAAGGGGTACGTGGGGATCCCGCCGGTGGAACGGGCTGTTGCGATGCAACTGTGTCCGGCGTCCGCTTCCACCTGGCGTGGAGACCCACGCCACCCATCCAAGGCCTGTAAGTTCTCCTCCAGTCTAACTGGGAAGGCTTACAAGGCTTGTGGACAGGCTGCGTCCGCCTTGCATGCCATGGCGTTGCTCCAGGTACACCAGGCCCAGGCACTCATGGACATGCACGAGGGTAGGCCTGACCCAGAGCTCCTCCGGGAGCTCCGGACGGCGACGGACCTCGCCCTCCGGGCGACGAAAGTCACCGCCCGTTCCATTGGTCAGGCGATGTCCACTCTTGTGGTCCAGGAGCGACATCTCTGGCTCAACCTGGCCGATATGAGGGAGACCGATAAGTATCGGCTCCTGGACTCCCCCATTTCCCAGGTTGGGTTGTTCGGCGACGCGAGAGCTTTGCCCAGCAGTTCTCGGCCGCCCAGAAGCAGACGGAGGCCATTAAGCACATCCTGCCCCGGCGGTCAGCTGCTGCCCAGCCGCCGGGCACAGCTCCTCCGCCTGCTCGTCGCCGAGGACGGCCGCCCGCCGCCGCCCCCGCTCCAGCCCAGCAGCAGCCTCCACCAGGGCAACGGCGTGGAGCCGGCGGCGGGAAAGCCGTCCAGCCTGCTCAGGCCGCTGCCAAGCCAGGTGGCAAGCGTCGTCGCAAGAGACCCTGAGACGGGCCAGAGATGGAGGAGACAGCTCTTCAGGAGGTGGTGACAGCTCCGCTCCTTCTCCCGGAGGAGGGCCGGGAGAGAATTTTTCGTTTGGTTTCTGTTCCGCCACTGGCCTTCGTGCCAGTGGTACCCAAAACTTCAAAGAAAGAGCTGTTTCTAAAATCTCTGGGTGCCAAGAGAGCGCGCTTGGCGGTGTACGACGCTCCCATGCCTTGTCACCCTCCGGTGCCTCTCTTATCGCCAGCAGGGGGTGCTGGCTGTGTCCAGGACGCACACAAGAGGCCTCCGCACACCCGTGCAGCCCCTCAGCGGAAGCAGGTAAGTGTTGCATTGCACACTCAGACCCCACTTCGGGCCGCTATGCCGTCCGAGTCGGGTCCCTGCACTCCGCTGCGCTGCCCCGCTGCGGGTACGTCTGTGGTGCCGTTGGTCCCGCTGGTTCGGTCGCTGGGAGCCTGGCTAGCGCTCACCAGCCCGTCCCGCTTACTCATCCGTACTATCAGACTCGGCTATGCGATTCAGTTCGCCCGGCGGCCCCCCAAATTCAGGGGCGTTCACTTCACCTCCGTGTCGAAGGCGTGCTACGGGCGGAGATCGCAGTCCTACTGGCGAAGGACGCGATAGAGCCGATCCCTCCAGCCGATATGAAGACAGGCTTCTGCAGCCCGTACTTCATTGTACCCAAGAAAGGCGGCGGGTTACGGCCAATCTTGGACCTGCGGTTCTTGAATCGGTCCCTTCACAGGCTGCCGTTCAGAATGCTAACGCAGAAACGCATCTTCAGGTGCATCCGTCCCCAAGATTGGTTTGCAGCGATCGACCTGAAGGACGCGTACTTTCATGTCTCGATTCTCCCTCGACACAGACCGTTCCTACGCTTTGCGTTCGAGGGACGGGCATATCAGTACAGAGTCCTACCCTTCGGGCTGTCCCTGTCGCCCCGTGTCTTCACGAAAGTCGCGGAGGCGGCCATTGCTCCCATGAGAGAGCGTGGTGTTCGCATCCTCAACTACCTCGACGACTGGCTGATTCTGGCTCAGTCGCGGGCGCAGTTGTGCGAACACAGGGACATGGTGCTCAGTCACCTCAGCCTGTTGGGACTTCGGGTCAACTGGGAAAAGAGCAAACTCTGCCCCGTGCAGAGGATCTCTTTTCTCGGTATGGAGTTGGACTCGGTCAATCTGACAGCGCGACTCACAGAGGAGCGCGTCCAGTCGGTGTTGAACTGCTTGAATTCGTTCAAATGCAGGACAGCGGTACCACTGAAACATTTTCAGAGGCTCCTGGGGCATATGGCATCCGCAGCCGCAGTGACGCCGCTCGGATTGCTTCATATGAGGCCGCTTCAACACTGGCTACACGACCGAGTCCCGAGATGGGCGTGGCAGAGCGGCTCGTTCCGTGTCTCAGTAACACCGAAGTGTCGCCAAACCTTCAGTCCGTGGTTGGACCCTTCGTTTCTACGGGCAGGAGTTCCCCTAGAACAAGTGTCCAGGCATGCTGTTGTCTCCACGGATGCCTCATCCACCGGCTGGGGGGCCACGTACAACGGGCTTGCAGTTTCGGGTCTGTGGACGGGGCCTCAACTGCAATGGCATATCAATTGCCTCGAGTTGTTAGCAGTTCGTCTTGCGCTGGGCCGCCTCAAAGGGCCGCTACGAGGCAAGCACGTTCTGGTCCGTACGGACAACACTGCGGCCGTTGCGTACATCAACAAACAGGGTGGTCTACGCTCCCGCCGCATGTCACAACTCGCCCGCCATCTCCTCCTCTGGAGTCAGAAGCATCTGAGGTCGCTTTGTGCCACTCATATTCCGGGCCTGCTCAGTCGTGCAGCCGACGAGCTCTCACGACAGCAAGTGCTCCCAGGAGAGTGGAGACTCCATCCCCAGGTGGTCCAGCTGATCTGGAGTCGCTTCGGGACCGCACAGGTAGACCTGCTTGCCGCCCCGGACACGTCTCACTGCCAGTTGTTCTATTCCCTGACCGGGGGGACCCTCGGCTCGGATGCGCTGGCACACAGCTGGCCCCGGGGCCTACGCAAATATGCGTTTCCCCCAGTGAGCCTTCTTGCGCAGACACTGTGCAAGGTCAGGGAGGACGAGGAGCAGGTCTTGTTAGTTGCACCATACTGGCCCAACTGGACCTGGTTCCCGGAACTAGTGCTCCTCGCGACAGCACCTCCTTGGCCCATTCCTCTGAGGAAGGACCTCCTGACTCAGAGACGGGGCACCCTGTGGCACCCGCGTCCGGACCTCTAGAAACTCCATGTCTGGTCCCTGGACGGGACGCGGAGGTTCTAGGTGGCCTACCACAGACTGTGGTAGACACCATCACTTCCGCCAGAGCCCCCTCTACGAGGCGCCTCTACGCGTTGAAGTGGAACCTCTTCGTCGAGTGGTGTTCTTCTCGACGAGAAGACCCCCGAAGATGTTCAATCAGCTCTGTGCTTTCCTTCCTGCAAGAAGGGTTGGAGCGAAGGCTGTCTCCCTCCACCCTCAAAGTGTATGTTGCCGCTATCGCCGCAAATCACGGCATGGTTGATGGTAAGTCCCTAGGGAAGCACGATCTGGTCGTCAGGTTCCTGAGGGGGGCGAGGAGATTAAATCCGCCTCGCCCTCACTCTATACCCTCATGGGACTTATCTCTGGTGCTAACCGCATTGCAGAGGGCTCCCTTTGAACCTTTGCAGTCAGAGTTAAAAATCCTATCTTGGAAGACAGTACTCCTGACTGCATTGGCTTCCATCAAGAGGGTAGGGGACCTGCAGGCATTTTCGGTCGATGAATCGTGCCTGGAATTCGGGACGGGTAACTCTCATGTAATCCTGAGACCCCGGCCCGGATATGTGCCCAAGGTTCCCACCACTCCCTTTCAGGACCAGGTGGTGAACCTGCAAGCGCTGCCTTCGGAGGAGGCAGACCCAGCCCTGGCTTTTGTCTGTCCCGTTCGCGCTCTGCGGACTTACGTGGACAGAACGCAAAGCTTCAGGACCTCAGAACAGCTCTTCATCTGTTACGGAGGCCAGCAGAAGGGAAAGGCTGTCTCCAAGCAGAGGATGGCTCACTGGATAGTGGATGCCATCGCCTTGGCGTATGAAACCCAAGGCGTGCCCTGCCCGCTTGGGTTGAGGGCCCACTCCACCAGGAGTGTGGCCTTTCCCTGGGCGCTGGCGCACAGCGCCTCGCTGACAGATATATGTAGAGCTGCGGGCTGGGCGACACCTAACACGTTTGCTAGATTCTATAGCCTCTGTGTAGAGCCGGTTTCTTCCCGTGTGCTCGCTTCAAATAGCCAGTAACACCGAAGGGCCCGTTCTAGTTTCGGCTTGCTGCGCCATTCCCCTCCTCATGGACCGGATACGTGCGCTGATATGCTCCAGTCGAGTTCCCCAGAACGGCGAACCCTGTTGAGTCCTCCGCAACCCGCGGCAGTCAGACGTGGCGGAGCGTCTGACGCCAGGTCTAACACTCGTATGTATTGGTGGAACTTGTGTTAGGCTGGGTATCCATATGTTGTGACCCCTACGGCGGTCCCATATGTGTATTTTCCACGGTACGGCTCCCTACGGCGAGCCCGTGTCTTTCCCTTGGCAGAGCTCGCTCTGCCGTCTCTGTGCGGTGTAGTCTCCCGCCTGCATTGGCCGGGGCCACCCCTGGGACTTCCGTATGTTGTACTGCCACGGCCAGTCCATACGTCTATATTCCACATGATACCTCCCTACGGGTAGGATGTGGCTTCCGCAGCGGCCCCTCAGGGCACGCTTTCCCAGCGTTATCCAATACTCTGCTGAGTGGGTCTTGCGGAACAGCAGCAGTGACTCTCCCTGCGTAAGTTCCCCGCCCCAAACAGACGGGGGTCTGAGGGGCTTTCGCTGGGCGCTGGAAGTGGTAGTAACTGTGTGGCGTTTTCCATAGGGATCCCAATTCGTCGGTGACGTCCGACGTACGTCGAACGTGACCGACTGAAAGGGAACGTCTCGGTTACGTATGTAACCCTCGTTCCCTGAAGGAGGGAACGGAGACGTACGTCCCGTCACCACAGTTGCTGTACCATCACTGCAGCGGCCGAGTCACTAGTTCGGCTCCTCAGTGAAAAACAAATGTGCGCGGCATCCGCTTCCGCTTTATACCCACGATGCGGGGCGGAGCGCGAGATGCAAATCTCGCACGCCAATGGCCATTGGCCCGTTCTCTATACACTCGAAGCTGATAGGGGCTCCCAGAAGTGATCCCAATTCGTCGGTGACGTCCGACGTACGTCTCCGTTCCCTCCTTCAGGGAACGAGGGTTACATACGTAACCGAGACGTTTTATGCTTACACTTTTTTCTAAAATCGTTTTTATATGAATCACACCGTATCAAACTCCGATGTTGAATGACAAAATACCCGTATAAAATTGTTATATTACACAGTTTATCACATAGTGCATAAGAACAGTGTATAAGTGTATAATGTATAATGCATCATTTGGGATACAACTAAACACTTAAAATGAGAACCTTAACTACCCATTTTTATTGGTTTATTCACTATAAACTATAGGACTGGACTATCTGTTTGACCAACCAATGTTGATACTCATGCTAATAAGACTTTGTACTTGATCTGCTCTAGCCTACTGCATACTACATCAGTTTGTACTGTATACTGCATAGTATTTTTATGAAATAGTGTACAATTCAGTACACAACATGTATAAATAAATAAACTAGGTAACACTTAATTTCAATGGTGCACTTTAGACATTCCAGTACTGACTATAAGTAACTTTGCAAGTACGTCTAACTTTTTCTACTAACCAAAACGCATAACCCTAACCTAACAGTCTACTACAGTCTACTAATACTCTAATGAGAGATAGCTGACATGTAGTTGCAAAGTTACTTATAGTTAGTGGAGTCTAAAGTGAACCATCGAAATAAAGTGTAACCATAAACTACAATAAAGTGTAGTCAAAAGACCTAAGATCTACTGGAATCTACAATAATGTTTTTTTTTTAAAAATGGGAACGAACATTCTGTTGTGGCAAATATTACTCAAACTGAGATCTGACAGTACATTTTGGTGTATTTAATTGGCACTTCAGTACACATGTACAAATGCACATTTGCACAGTATATACTGCATCCATCTTTTGAATATAGTGTCAATCTTATAATAAGACACTATTTCAAACATATAGAGTTTGAATTCAAAGATAAAGAGACTCTTTTCTGTTGTTTCACAGCTTTTACTATCAGTAGGGTGCATTACAAAGCTGTATGTTACAGCTTTACAGTGTGTTGTACTCATAGATAATTCTGAATTCAGTGGGGATGTTAATGTACTGCAAGACAGTATTGGACATATTTCAGTTTTCTGCCTGTAAACATCATCACTGCTCAATATTATATTTCTAGACTCTACTGCTGCTTCTTTTCAATTATTCTTGATCATAAAACGGCTGTATATGCGGAAAACAGCCTGTTCTAGGTTATTCTCATGAATTTCAGCTCTAAAACTATCGAATATGCACATCATTGCTGTTTCTGAAATAATATCATGATCTCATTCTCCCTGTGAGAGTGTTTAGGCTCAGTTCAGACAGTGCAGAAATGAGAGATGAGGGGATTGTTTTCTTTTATTTCATTCTCCCTAAAAATAAAACAAAAAAGAGAAAACAAACAAAAAGAAAAGAGGAAAGAACCGCAGACATGCGGTTTCATCCCGATCACTGAGCCTTAAGCTAGAACACAATGCAGAGCTGCGATTCAGCAGCATATGAGGAAAACTATACAAGAGATGAATCCAGAACAATACTGGAGAGCGCAGAACATCTCCAACACGCTCATCAATAATCCGCTATAACAAAAGGCACTAAAATCCAAGGTTCTCAGCAACACAAGAGCTGCAAACAAAGGCTGATGAAAAATGAGCACATGCAATGTATAATTCCAATGTTTCCTTTACAATTCATGCTGATGATGCATTTGTGGGCATAAAGTCCTTTACTGAACATTATTTCAATGCCAAAAGAAAAGAAAGAATCACTTTTAGCCCTGACTGCTTGTTTGATCTGCATCTGATAGTCTTCAATGATGCAAAGATACACGAAAAATAGGTTATTTAACACAAGAAAGACTTGTGTATGAGGGAAACACTCCAGAGAGAGAGAGAGAGCGCAAAACAGTGTGAAAGAAAGAGGGATGAAGAAAAGAAATCTTTACTTTCACAATCCCAGTGGAGGTGATGTGTAAAGCTCTTTTTATATGAGCTGTGCATCAAATTCTCCAGATGTCCAATTACATCTGCTGCTGTTCTGCCCTTTAACTCAACAACTGACCATCTTCACACTCTCTGTTAATCTCTGACTCCTGGAGTTTTTCCCTTTTTTTGCCTTTATTTCTCTGTCTTCTGCAATTGGATGAAAACATGTCTGAGAGGTGATACATTTGATATAATTATGAATCTTCACTCAGAAGAAAAGGTTCTGTATACCTTAAAGCAGTGGTTCTCAACTGGTTTGGCCATAGGACCCACATTTTCCCATAGTTATTAAGCCACAACCCAAAATTTTGAACCAAGATAATTTATTTCTCAGAAATGGGAGACACACACACACAATCCCAATTTACTTAAAATACAAATTGTTAGAATACCACTAACACTATAAACCATTTAAGGTAAGGCTATTCTTTTTTTTACACAATACCAGTTAGTAAATTGATAAAAGTCACCACAGTCATTAAAAATATAGAATATAGCACAAAATTAAAACAAAGTGGTATTTTGGGTTAAGATAACAGAATCTACAGTTACCATGGTAAATGAATAGAATGAACATCATAATCCTTCCCACCTAACACACGATGTAACGTCATTTATTAGTGCTTTTTGGTAATTTCATGACTTATTATTTGATAATGCAAGTACCATGCTGCATGCATAATTTAATTCACTCTTATATATTCACATATAGTGAAGTGATATACTGTACAGGAAGCACCAATTAAAGTGTGCACCGTGAGCACAGTACTTTATAACATCTGACAGGAAAGTTAAATTTTCTGAGGCGAGTGAGAGACTTTTTATTCCGTAACAAGTTACAAAAATAACGTTAGAAACTGACAGCATCTCATCTGACAGAAGATCCTGAATCAGGACAACACGTTTTCTCAGGCACTCTTTACTAAAACTGTGACTGACAGAAATGTCAACAGCTTTGACGCACTTCTTTCAGAATAAATGTCTCGCATCAGAAAAAAAACAATTAGATTACGTTTTTTTGTTATGGTTGTTTCTTTTACCCCACACTCCGCGACCCACTCAAAACGGTTTTGCGGCCCACTTTTGGGTTAAAACCCACCAGTTGAGAAATACTGCTTTAAAGTCCCCATGAAATCAAAATTGAAGTTATTTTGGCTTGTAGTATAGCCTTTCTGTTATCTAAAAGCTAGTGTGCTCCAAACAATGACAAAATTCGCATTTAGAAGATATAAGCATTCGAAACTTACAGTCTCTCATTTCCGCCAGTATGGATCAATGATTTTGATGACATCACTCTGCACTTCAGCTTCTCATCAGATTATCTCTCCAATTAAATGCTCTCTAGAATCTGAAGCATCCCGCCCCCTAAATTATAATTCAGACAGTGTAAATATGCTTTCCATTGGGGCAAATGAAGTCTGGTTTCACGTTAGTGTCACGTGAACCGCCGCAGCGCACACACAGTCTGCTCCGGTCCAGAGAGACCAGAGCATAGAGTGGATCATATGCGCAAGTCGGCGCATACCAAAACGTATCGGACCCATTTTAATTTTGCACAGAATCCTTTATTTTAAAGCGATATGGAGGAGATTAGGAGGAGAAACTGTTAGAGATTAGAAGGAAACTGCGGCTTTACTGAGCTCAACGGCTCTGGCCGAGCTGTGACATAAACAAAATGCTATTAAAAAGGGGAGGGGCTGTTCGATATGTCCCGCTCTGTTTTCCTGTTTCAGTGTAAATTACGTCAACACATTGAATAATGCTGCGCGTTTCAAGGCACTTCAGTGGGCCTGTAAAGGGTTTGGTCAGGCAGTCAGGGTTTGGTCAGGCAATCAGGGTTTGGTCAGGCGTCTGGTTTAAAAGGGTTTGCGCTTGTGCAAGCTGTTAGTAAATCTGGCCTTAAGGTTCTAGGGTTCCATATAGAACCCCACTGTTACATTCCACGCCTGTCCCGGACTCCATTTCCCAGAATCCTCCCTGCCTCACACCTGAACACACTCCTGCATCATCTTTCCCGCTCTCCCTGGATTCCCTGCACCTGGCGTTCATCGTTTGCACTCCCTTTATGTTGGACTCACTTCCCTGCACTCCTTGTCCGTTCTTGATGTTGTTATGTTTGTTTGGTTGTGTCTAGTGTGAATAAACCCGTCCATTTTGGAAGTCCTGTTCTGACTCTTCCCTGCTCCACCCAGCAACTGTAACACCCACTGAATCATTTTTTCTAAGAGTGACAGATGCTTTATGTTTCTAAGAGGACAATAAACAGCATTGACGGGACATGCTGAGTCAAGACTGGAGAGCTTTTAATGTGTGATAGTTAAACAGGAAATGTATCATGTTTAAAAAAAAATAATTTTCTGAATCACTGCTGGAACAGGAGCAGATGTGACGCCTCAAACAGAATAGGTAATTTTCAGGTCTGATTGAAGTTGTGCATCTCAAATGGAGTTGCAGCACTTTGATAGTCATGAAATGAACACCACCAGATGTCAGAAAACTGACCCTGACTGATCTGCTGATATTATTGGACTAAATTAGTTCATTATGATTTATTATTAACACATCTAATATTGTTACCACTGCTATATATTATTATTATTATATATAGTATTGACTTCAAACCAGCAAGTTTGACTGACTGTGAAACCACACAGCAGATCATATGTTTCTGTTACTTCAGTAAGTGTGTTTTACCTGATGGCAGATCTCGTGCACCACCACCATGGTGAGCTCCATCTGATAGGAGAAGGAGGAGACGTCAGGATCCAACAAGATCTTCTGCTCCACAAACACACTCAGGCCCCAGTTCTCCATGGCTGCATACGGATGCTTCGGCACTGCCAGGAGATCTGCACACAGTGAGGAAGATCCAAGCTCAATGACGGGAAAACAGGATGGTTAAACAATTTACAGAGAATATGCATTTTTGTTCACACACTAAGCATACACTACCGGTCAAAAGTTTGGAATAATACAAATGTTGTGATGCTTTTGAAAGAAGTCTCTTATGCTCACCAAGGCTGCATTTATTTTATCAAAAATACAGTAAAAACTGTAATATTGTAAAATAATATTATAATTTAAAAAAACTTTTCTATTTGAATATATTTTAAAATATAATTTATTCCTGTGACGCAGGCCTATGTGAACTTGCAACACATTTTATAATATTTTACAGTTGATTATGTTATTAATTTTTAAAGAACTCTCTCAGGATATGTCTGTGTGCCTTAAGCATTCATTCTGTCTAAAACCATTTTTCACTTGTCCCCCTCAATACCTATGGTTACAGCCCTGCTTTCAAGTGATGTGGATTATCATACGTTTTTATCATCTAATTGCTATAATCAAAGATCACTGAATTTTAAAACCAAAAGCAGACACAGCAAAGCAAGATACGCAGCTCTATAATCATATTTCTCCCCAAACATATTAAAAAAATATCTCATTTACTCAAGTCAGTGTATCAGTGAAGCAGCAGACAGTGAATCAGCCCGTCTCAGGAACGATTCATATGTCAATGAGAAGCGGTTAAACCTCTGGCGCTGTTAAATCCATGTCTTATAAACAGCCACAGAGGAAGAGGAACTGTTGAAATCTGTAACATGATTATCCGCCGGGCTGGTGTGTGTCTTTGCCTTATTTGCATGTTTTATGATTCGGCTGAATGAAAGCAGCTGCAGAGTTTTGGAGGGAAGCTGCAATCATCGTGACGACAGATACAGCTGCATGGCTGCTGCGGAAAAAAAAAGTCGCGTTAAAAGTGAACAGCTTTCAAACGCTTCACGGATAATGATGAGACCCCATTTGGGCTGTACGTTCACACACGATTAATATTTCATTTTTAAACAGATGATGGAGCGCTAGCTCGTTCAAGAGGCAAAGAACAATGAAAACAGCAACGCAAAGGTGAGAGACTGAAAGAGCTGCTCTATTAAATGACTTCAGAAAGTAATTCAGAATCAGACAGTGCAGGCTTAATTGGGCATTTTTAATGCTCTTTATGGGCGAGAGTCTTGATGCTCTTTTAATTGGGCTTTTATGCAGACTCATACGGCAATTACACGACTGAGGAGAGAGACAAAAGTATCATGGCAATCACAGATGTACTTCAACTCAACTGCACCTTCCATCAGGACTTTCAAGATGCAAATCCTGAATAATATCAGAATACCCCCGTCTAGACACCTCAATGCCCAGAACCAGTAAGTAATAATAATCCTTATTAAATTGAATACATTATCAATAATTTTTGTAATGAAACAAAAGGATTTTGAGGTAAATAGGAACACACATGTTAATTAGCCTACTATAACTATAGCGAACTATAACTTGTAAGTAGTCATTATACATACTGGTATATTAGACCTTTTCTAACACAATGGTAAATTTAAATACCACAGTAACAAGTGTTTGTTTACCAATGATATTCAGAAAAACAGCACAATGTGTGATTGCTTTTAACCAAGTTCAGTAAACATGAAGTTAATATTGACAAACTTACATTGTAGACACAATTTGCCTGTTATCTTGTCTGTTTTTGCTATATTATCGGAAAATATTTCCAAAAAAAACAGCAATGTTGTGTCTCCTAGTAACCCACAATAGTAGTTCCTGTTTTAAACAAATCAGTTGACTGAATGATTCAATGACTCACTTTATTTTCTTTCTTGGTTCAATTACGCACTCATAGGTTACAGTATATCTTATTCAGTCCTGATCAGTCCTGAATCAGTGCTTTAAAAAATTCAGTTGAGTAAATGATTCAATGACTCAATCATACATGCTCTTGATTCGTTCCTGAATGAAATCCGTGTTTTGGAACGAATAGGTTGGATAAATTAATCTCACTCATAAATACAGACACTTACTGCCACCTACTGGCTTAAACATGTAACCTGTAGGAAAAGTCCCAGTGCTGTTGGGATACTGTATCAGCACTTATGCAACACCTCTCATCCAAATTGGATTTGAGCACCAAAACTAACTGTTATATGGTAATCATTTTGTAAAACAATATTACCACCTGATACCATCATTGGACCCTGGTATCTCCACATTATTTTTATTTTTTGGAAAGTGGAGAGTTACTTTCTTTTACTGCTTTCATTATAAGCAGGTGTATGACCTGTAGTTGATATGTATAAAGTAGGGATGTTAACGATTAATTGATGATCGTAAGACATTTAATCGATAAAACGTATCGATCATCGATTAAGCAGGGTCATGCGCGTGTGTGCGGCTCAACCACGAAACGCAGGAGAAAAAATGAAGCAAGCGCGCCGGAGTTCTGTTTGGGACCATTTTACAGTTAATATTGTGTTTATTTTGTGTAGGCCTATCTATATCTGATTTATCTCATATTCACCTTATTCCACCCCGCCCACTTTTAATACTTCGATCTTCCGCATTTTATCATCAAACTTCCGCTAAACTGACGCGGCACATCCGGTAGCTAGTTCGGTAGTTAGAAGATTGTTTATAGCTAGCCATAACTTTAGCGAAATTACAAATAACGTTAATGCCGTAAATGTTTTTAATTGGGAGCACGGCAAAAATGTCATACGACGATCAGATGGTCTCACTGTCCCATCGTCCCATCCATCGTCATTGTTAACGTGGGTAGACAATATGAAGAAGTGGCCAGAGGTAACCTATGGGGACATATTTAACTACTTCGTCCTGTCAGGAGTTGGAGCAGCAATGAAATAAGTATATAAAATAAGAAAATATGAAATCAGTTGTAAGAAGTGTTTGTTGTTTTCAGGAAGCTAGAGCCACCTTCTGCTGATCATCATGTAGAGATAGTATTTCACCATTTAATTTTCATATGTAATAAACCAAGATGGAATTAATTTGCAAACTTGACATTACTTATTCCTTCAAATCAGATGACTTAATTTCTTTAAGTTTTAAGGGGAATCTACAGAGATCACGTTATATGGTTTTATAAGAAATTACTGACAGCCAGTGTTGGGGAGTAACTAGTTACATGTAATTAGATTACATAATTTAATTACAAAATAAATGTAACTGTAATCAGTTACAGTTACTGAAAAAAAGTGTAATTAAATTAGTTACTTATGAAAATATTAATGATTACAAAGGGGGTTACATCTGTTTTCTGTAAAAAGCTAGGATATGTTGAATGAATGAGGCATTTATATATTTAGTAAAGCGATTGCTATTCTGATGCTTTTGATTGGCTCTTGTTTGAATTTGCAGTGCACCACGTCTACCAGTTACATCAATCCACATTGCCGCTGAAAGCTTTAGGCTACAACCTGTCTGAGAGTTGCCACCATGGCGAGTGATAAAAATATGTTTCAGTGCTGGAAAATAGAAGAGTAATCCAAAAGTAATCAGTTACATTATTTTATTAAAGTAATTGGAAAGTTACACTACTTATTACATTTTAAATAGGGTAACTTGTAATCTGTAACCTATTACATTTGCAAAGTAACCTTTTCAACACTTCTGACAGCTAACATCTGGCCACATTGTTTAAAAAAAAAAAAAACTTGTAAAGATTAAAAAAAAAACTATTCACAACAGGTAACACCTGGTCAGAGACATCGTGCAGAGTTATGTACAATGGTGCCGGCTCAACGCATTGTGTTCCTATATCGGATGTAGGTGGCTTCAGGTTGAGTTGTGATTTTGAAGCATAGTTGTGGTCAGAGACAGATGGATCCTCCCATTGTGTTTCTGCATCACAGTTCAGGGGCATGTGGATGTGATCATCCTCACAACTGTTCACTGCATCACTGATGCTCATCAATGCATCTATGGAAATAATATAACCATAAACATATTTTTACATTAGTACTTCAAATACATCATGAGAATTAGTATATGATGGCACCCATACTTAAACAGAACAGTGTGTGAGAGAGAGATGCATTAAAAACTAGACAGTATACACAATTTTCATACAAAAGTTTTGCATGTGTGTAATAAACAATGTTTGTGTGTGTGCTTGTAATATTTGAGAGAGAATAACTCTACTGCAAATCACAAATCCAACCACTGTGTGTACCAGTGGAGCTTTGCTGACATCTAATGGGGAAAATCTGGTACTGCACTCAAACTAACTCTTACTGAAAGTATATTAAAACTAAAAAAGTGTATATATGTATACTCTTACTGAAAGCTAATTTTTTTGAGATATCAACCTCAAATTTGGAACACAACTTGTTTAGATTTATGACTTTGATTTTCAAGCAGTTTTAGAGTTCAACGTGTTTCATAAAATATATATTTTATATGAAGTTATGTTCATAAATCGTTTTCATAAATTTAAACCTCTATAACTTTTTTCACTTTTTAAACTTTTTTTTTTTTTTTTTCACTTCAACAATAATCTGCCATGGGTCTTCTTTAAAAATAACTTCTTAAATCTGTGCTCCCAAGCTTAAAAATGTTATGACTTTTTTGACACAGACATTTTTGTCCACTGTGGACCTATGTGTACCTACTTTTTTTTAAATTGACGCACAAGGGTTAAATGTATTCATAGAACGGACTTCACAAATCTAACGTTAGGCTAAGAAGCACATAGCTAGCTAAGTTAGCTTACCTGAATTTGACAGCCTGCACCCGGCGTGACTTCTTTACCGGAACATCGTAGCCGAGCCATTTCTCGGGGTAAGGGTGTTCGTCAGTCGGCTTCCCGTCCATGAAATGGTAACGTTACGAACACACATAAGGACGCTTGGGTGGGCACTTTGGTCGTTGGTGCAATTGTTCTCTCCTCTTAATCCAATTATGACAGCCCCTAACTGAGCATATAATTCTTGACATATTTGCTTTCTGTAATCATGTACCGTTACGACAAGCAACTAGCTTAGGTCTCTCTCAGACGGAAGTAGAAGTCCCTCTCAGCCGGAAGTAAGATGACAAAACGAACGCAATGGCATCACCCTTGTTGTCGTGGAAAATGAGGTGAATAGGATGCATTTGGTTAAGAATTAGAGCGGTAGTAAAGCGTGCCGGTGATCAGCTCCAGCGCATGCAGCTCCAATAGCAATGCACAACTAATAATGACTATGATTGGGACTGTCATATTACATAACATTAATGAAAACACTATTGTAATAAAACATTGTGATTGTGAATTATTTGGATTTAGTTACTGTGTTTCATCGCGTTGCTCCAGGAAGAGCGCGTGCACAACATGAGTCACGCATTCTGACTCGCACGTAACTTAGTTCAAGTTCACTTGTACATTCGCGTCGTTTTGTGCAGATGTAATTTGTAATATTACGTTTATTTTGTATATATGTGATCAATCTCATATATGATGCGTTTCTTTGAGCTAAATAACACGCTAAGGGCTTCAGTGTACCGGTGTTCATTCAGCGCTTCGGCTTCAGCGCGCGCAGCTCAAACAGCAATGCACAATTAATAATAACTATGATTGGGACTGTCATATTACATAATATTAATGAGAACACTATTTTAATAAATGGTTGTGAATTATTTGGGTTTAGTTGCCGTGTTCAGCGCGTTGCTGCAGGAAGAGCGCGTCCACACATTCTGAATAACAGATCTGAGGCGGCATTGGTGACATGTTGTATTAGAGGTTATATTTGATTATGAAATAAGTAATTTAATTAAATGATCAATCACATCGACTAATTTTACAATCCGATAACCCTTTATTTAGATTAAAAACCCTTCTCATTCATTTGGTGAAGAACATGGCGTTTTGAGCAGCATTTGCACACCCTGTCATGTGGTTAGCTATATGCCACTGCAGTAGACTCATATTGCAGTATTAAGGCTAACGATTAATCAATTAATTGATCGTTAATTTAAACGACGATCGATCATGGGAATTTGTGTAAATTGACATCCCTAGTATAAAGCTATATAGACATGTATAGCTATAGACCGGGGCACAACGTCTGGAAAAAACAGCAAGATCAAAAAAAATCAACAATATCTATCTATCTATCCATCATCCATCTATCCTCAATAATTTAATTACAGTTGACGTGCAGAAATTGCTGCCATATTTGACATAATCTGTTCACCCAACACCTTGTTAACAAATATCACCTTGAATCTAGAGTGCAGCTCTACCCTCAGGCGAAGACATTTTCATACTGTAGTTATTGTACACGTTGCCTGATGTAATTATGACTCCATTAATAATTATACAATTACACTGTATTTGTCTCAGAGGAAACAGAGCTCTGAGAGGAAGAAACACTGAATCCCAAACCACTGAAAATGCTTAATGAAGTTTCTTCATTAGATAACTGCGCTTAATGACCATCAAGCCGTCTGTGTTTGAAGTAGTTGTCCATAAACATGAGCAACGCTAGTTCTTTTGATGCTAGTTCTGTGTGTGAGGGGTTGAGGGCTGTTCATTAATAGCAACCTGCTTATTCACCGTCGATGCACTGAAAATACACATGAACCTGTTTACTCTGTTTACCCTAATTTACTTCATCTGAACTAGCTGCTGCAGTACAGACACGTTCAGTGAGGATCATGGTAGCAAGGATCTTTTAGATTCACTGCACAATATAGCCATAAATATCCTTATTAAATCTTAAACACGTGTATCGTTAGAAGCATCTGGCTTCACAGAGTTTTGTTTAGGTTGATCGCAATCTACCAGTCGATCGCAATCTACCAGTCGATCGCAAAGGCAATGCTGGTAGTTTGCACACAATTTAAATATGATTTTGTTAAATATATAAATAAATAAATATAGCAATGTCCTTCCTTCTCCTTTTAGCTTCTGTCTGACTTTGACCAGGTGAGTTTTTTGTATTCAGTTGATATGATAACTAGGTAGCCTACTTCGTGCCTTCCAAGGGCTTCGGAGAACAGAGCGCGGAATTGCGACGCTAGCAGTATTTGATAGCCTACACAAATTACCTTCATCCACAGACCATAAACCTAAATACCTAAAGACCTCCAGCCATCTAAAAATGAGTGTGGTACCAAGCAAAAAGCCAAAAACGTAACATTTCCATGCGAAATGGCAAGACTTTTGTTTTTTACTATGTCCTTTTCTAAATGCCTTTGTCCTATCTGCCAAACAAGTATAGCTATTCAAAAGAAAGGAAACGTGGAGAGACATATTCGGACACTTCATAAAAACTATGACAATGATTTTCCTGCATGAAGCGAGCTTTGAACAAAAGACCTGAAATCTCAATTAATTGGTCAACAGTCATTTTTTACTCGCACAGGCCTGAAAGCAAAGACAGCCACGGAGGCATACTGCTAACAAACACTTTTGCCTATGAAAGAGCACACTCAGAGTGAGGAAATTTCGGTCATTTAAGGACTTTGTTGGCAAAACACAGCTACCAATCACCACTGTGATGGTCGGCCGTTCAAACGGATTTAATGCTAAGTGCAAGGAGGAGGACGCATTTCCCAACTTTCTTAATTATCAGTGTATTATACGCCAACAAGCACTACGTGCAGATGTCAGATGGTTAAGCTGGGGCAAATTCTTGGAAAGATTGTCTGAGATAAAGGAGTTTGTCCTATATACAAAGAGTACAGAATACAAACCACTTGAGGATGAGCAATGGCTTTAAATTTGGCTTTTTTTGTCTGACCTGACTAACGTGCTGAATGAGCTAAATTTAGAGCTGCAAGATGAAGAGATGGTGGTCAACGTGATCAGCTCAGTTAATGCTTTCAAACGAAAGTTACTCACATCTAAGCTACAGCGCCATGAATTAGAAAACTTCCAAAACTTAGCATCTGAACTGCATAAGCAAGGAAAGAAGCTTGCACAACTTGACAGTGAACGCTACATTGAGCAAATTGAAAAGGTTAGGTTAGACTTTGATTTTTCTTTACTTGAGCCAATTGCTACATTCATGTGCTTTCCATTTGGAGATGAGGTTGATTCACTGGCCTCAGACATGGGAAAGCTATTTCAGACGAACCCATCAGCATTGGAGGAGGAGATTTTAGCACTGCAGGTGAAGGTGAGGGCATCTTGTGGACAGTCTTTGAAATTTCTTGCTATTTGAAATTAATTGCAGCTATAACAGCTTACACTCTTCTGGGAAGGCTTTCCACAAGGTTTATGAGAGTGTTTACGGGAATTTTTGACCATTCTTCTAGATGCGCATTTGTGAGGTCAGGCACTGATGTTGGACGAGAAGGCCTGGCTCACAGTCTCCGCTCTAATTCATCCCAAAGATGTTCTGTCGGGTTGAGGTAAGGACTCTGTGCAGGCCAGTCAAGTTCCTCCACACCAAACTCGCTCATCCATGTCTTTATGGACCTTGCTTTGTGCACTGGTGCGCAGTCATGTTGGAACAGGAAGGGGCCATCCCCAAACTGTTCCCACAAATTTGGGAGCATGGAATTGTCCAAAATGTCTTGGTATGCTGAAGCATTAAGAGTTCCAACCCCACACCATAATCCCCCCTCCACCAAACTTTACACTTGGCACAATGCAGTCAGGCAAGTACCGTTCTCCTGGCAACCGCCAACTGCTCTAGAGTCCAGTGGAGGCGTGCTTTACATCACTGCATCCGACGCTTTGCATTGCACTTGGTGATGTAAGGCTTGGATGCAGCTGCTTGGGCATGAAAACCCATTCCATGAAGCTATCGACGCACTGTTCTTGAGTTAATCTGAAGGCCACACGAAGTTTGGAGGTCTGTAGCTATTGACTCTGCAGAAAGTTGGCGACTTCTGCACACTGTGCGCCTCAGCATGCACTGACCCCGCTCTGTGATTTTACGTGGCCTACCGCTTCATGGCTGAGTTGCTGTTGTTCCCAATTGCTTCCAATTTATAATACCACTAACAATTGACCGTACAATATTTAGTAGTGAGGAAATTTCACGAATGGACTTGTTGCACAGGTGGCAACCTATCACAGTACCACGCTTGAATTCACTGAGCTCCTGAGAGTGACCCATTCTTTCACAAATGTTTGTAGAAGCAGTCTGCATGCCTAGGTGCTTGATTTTATACACCTTTGGCCATGGAAGTGATTGGAACACCTGAATTCAATGATTTGGAGATATACACAATATAGTGTATATTGGCGAATTTGCCGACTGTACTATTAAGTTTATCCTGAATGGACTTTTCGGACTATAAAGGTAAGAATGAAAGTCTCTTATTCACTCCAGTTGTTGTGTTTTCTGTCAGCGTTTGACATTTTTCCCCTCAAACGCTGTTTATACAGCATGCAGTGTTTTCCCTTTCATAACCCCGGTAAAAAGCGGGGCTAACACCGCTTCTAAATCACAAGTGTGAAACATTCCTTTACCCAGGGTTAAGTGCAGTGTGAAAAGCCCTCATGACTAATGACAATTTGGAGGCCTGTTTGATATTAGCTACCAGCAGATACTGCCCAGATTATGCAAAAAAATGGAACATTATGATTCCATTCAGTGCAAGTCATCAGAATAAGGTAAATGCCCTGATTATTGTATTCTATTGTTCTGTAGGTGTTTTGAGTTTAGTGTAAAAATTAAATATCAAACATTGAGCTTTTTTTTTTTATTAAATAGAAGATGAATTCAGAGATACATGCAGTAGTAACAAGCATTTGTAATGTATTTTTTAAAAATGAAACTGTATGGGGATTTTTTTTGTTGGTAGATTGAGTTGGTCATTGGCTCATGGAGTTGGAGTAGATCACACAAAAAAGTGTGGGCACCCCTGCTTTATACCAGTATTCATGGCTGGCAGAATAGTATATCTCCTATTAAAGCAGCTAAAAAGTTCTCAGTAGCTCAGAAACCGCAATAGAAAACATTCAATCTAGCATTAGTGTGGTCAGCGCTTTAGGCTGTAAACACTTCAGCTGTTAATGCTATAAGCTCTGTCTTGTTTCCTCTGTTTTATAACTCAGATAAGAGTTAAACTGGCCTGACTGCAGTGCTGGGCTCTTTTAGTGTGAATCTGTTTAGCATGTTGAACTGATGTGATGTGATGAAGGTCTGTAGGGGCGACTGACAGAGCAGCTGTTCACTTTTCACACACTCTATCGTCATATACATCTAGTTTCACCTTCAACAGCATTACAGGATTACAGTATTGGCAGAACATTTATCAATGGATTAAACCGATTAGGAAATAGATGTACATGAAAGTACCCTAAACTGATTATACTGAGTGTATAAAGTGTGTTCCCTTTCAGTCAGTCACTACTACGTTACGTCAGGGACTGACGAATGGGAGTCTCGCCTGAGAGCCCAATCACCTCCTAGTACTACAAAATGAGCCAATGGTATGAGAATACCATGGGTCTGCGGAATTTGCATCGCAAACTCCGCCCACCCGCGTGGGTATATAAGGAGCCGCGTGTGCAATCTCGTGTTGTTTCTGCTTCGGAGCTGAAGTGTTTCTGTGCTTCACAATCGCCTTCGTAGACAAGCAACGAGTGAGCTCTTCATCTGGTGTTGGTGTGACGGCAGAGTTCAGCAGAGTTTCACGGTCCTGCTGCTGATCTACTGAAGGTGTCTTTTCGCCCTTGTGTTTCTGGGTGCGGTTGCATCATTCATCCGCCTGACAGCCACGAACGATGTCTCGCGTGTTTGGGCTTTAATCACGCTGAGGCAGCGCTTGTGGATGAATCATGTTCCCATTGCGGGAACATGACCATCGCAATGTTAAGATCAAGACTCAATGACCTCAGAAGAGGTAGAGTCCCCTCTGCCATATCCCAGTCTAGTTCCTCTTCGCGAGGACCTACTTTGGCTACTTTCGCCCAGAAGCAGACTGAGGCGATTAAAATACATCCTGCCCCGACGGCCAGCTGCTGCCTCCACCCAGCCGTCGGCTCAGCTGCCTTAGCCTGCTCGCCGCCGAGGCCGCCCCCCTGCGACTCCCACTTGGCCCCAGGCCGCTGCGCAGAGAAGGTCGCAGGAAAGCGGCGCAACCAGCTCAGAGGTAGGTGTCAGTTCTTCACAGGAGATGGTAGCAGGACCACTCCTTCCCCCAGAGGATGGCCGGGGGAGAATCTTTTGTTTTCCTTTTTCCCCGCCACTGGCCTCTCGGCTGGCGGTACCCAATGTGTTAAAGAAAGAACTGACTTCCCTACCTCCGAGCCCCAAGAAGGCGCGGATGACAGTGTGCGACGCTATGCCTCGCCGCTCTCGTCCCGTTCTCGTCCCCCTCTCGTCCCCCTCTGTCGCCAGACCCCTGTCAGAGGAGGTCGCCGCGAAACGCTCGTCCTTCCCTGGCCTCCTGTCAGGACGTGGAACTTGACCCCGCCCTCACCTCGGGGGGCTACACCTCCCGTGTCAGGGCCGGTCGTTCCGCATCGCTGCCCCATCGTGGGTACACCTGTAGTTCTGATGACCCCGCTGGTTCAGTTTTTGGGAGCCTGGCTAAAGCTTCCCAATCTGTCCCGCTGGCTCTCCCGAACGATCAGGCTTGGCTATGCAATTCAGTTCACATGTCTCCTCCCTGCTTTTGGGGGGTCCGCTTCACCATGGTGGGTGGCAATGCCCCTGTCATGCGTGTGGAGGTCGCAGTCCTACTGGTGAAGGGCGCGATTGAGCCCGTCCCTCCAGCCGAGATGAAGTCCGGCTTCTACAGCCCCTACTTCATTGTACCCTAGAAGAGTGGTGGGTTACGACCAATCCTGGACCTGCGCGTCTTGAACTGAACCCTTCACAGCCTTCCATTCAAGATGTTGACAGCGAAACGCATTTTCGAATGCGTTTGTCTGTCGGATTGGTTTGCAGCAATCGACCTGAAGGACGAGTACTTTCATGTCTCTATTCTTCCTCGACACAGACTGTTTCTACGGTTTGCTTTCGAGGGGCAGGCATACCAGTATACAGTTCTCCCATTCGGGTTGTCCCTGTCTCCTCGCGTCTTTACGAAGGTCGCGGAGGCAGCCCTTCTGCCTCTCAGGCAGCACGGGGTTCGCATTCTGAATTATCTCGATGATTGGCTGATTTGTAGCTCACTCTCTGGATCAGTTATGCGAACATAGGGACCTGGTGCTCAGCCACCTCTGCCGTCTGAGCCTTCGGGTCAACTGGGAAAAGAGCAAACTCTCCCCCGTGCAGAGGATCTCTTTTCTCGGTATGGAAATCGACTCGGTCACCATGTACGCGCAGCTCACGAGCGAGCGCGCGCAGCTCACGAGCGAGCGCGCGCAGTCACTGCTGAATTGCCAGTCAATTCGAGAGCAAGATGGCGGTCCCAATGAAACTATTTCAGAGGCTCCTGGGGCATATGGCATCCGCAGCGGCAATCACGCCGCTTGGGTTGCTTCATATGAGACCGCTTCAGCACTGGCTTCGCGATCGAGTCCCGAGATGGGCATGGCAACAGGGTATGCTCCAGGTGCCAGTCACTCAGGCTTGCCGTCAAACCTTCACTCTGTGGTCGAACCTCTCTTTTCTACGGCCCGGAGTGCCCTTAGACCGAGTTTCCAGGCATGTTGTTGTGTCAACAGATGCCTCCGCCACGGGCTGGGGTGCCATGTGCAATAGACATGCTGCCGCGGGCTCCTGGACAGGACCCCAGTGCCTATGGCATGTCAATTGCCTTGAGTTGCTGGCCGTACATCTAGCTCTGCACCGTTTTCAAACGTTGCTGAAGAGCAAGCACGTACTGGTCCATTCAGACAACACGGCGACGGTAGCGTACATCAACCATCAGGGTGGTCTGCGCTCCCGCCGTATGTAGCAACTCGCCCGCCATCTCCTGTTATGGAGTCAGAAGCATCTGAGGGCATCTGAGGTCGCTTCGTGCCATTTACATTCTCACCGAGAAGATCCCTGGAAATGCCGATCGTGTCAGTGCTCTCCTTCCTCCAGGAAGGGTTGGAACGAAGGCTGTCTCCTTCCACCCTTAAGGTTTATGTGGCTGCGATTTCAGCTCACCATGACCTGGTGGACTCTAAAACGGTGGGACAGCACGTCTTGGTCATCAGGTTACTGCAGGGCTTCTAGAAGGCTAGAAGGCGGTGCTCCTCAAAGCTCTGGCCTCGGTTAAGAGGGTCGGGGACCTGCAGGCATTTTCTGTTGACGAAGCGTGCCTGGAATTTGGAATGCCTGGAATCCTGAGACCCCGGCCTGGATACGTGCCCAAGGTTCCCACCACTCCTTTTAGAGATCAGGTGGTGAACCTGCAAGCGCTGCCCCGGGAGGAGGCAGACCCACCCTTGGCACTGCTCTGTCCAGTACACGCTCTCCGCGCTTACGTAGACAGAACACAGTGTTTCAGGACCTCAGACCTCTGATGTAACGTAGTAGTGACTGACTGAAAGGGAGCGTCTCGGTTATGTATGCAACCCTCGTTCCCTGAAGGAGTGAACGGAGATGTTACGTCCCTGTGCCACTACCGTTGTACCACTAAAACGGCCGGGACGCACAGTCTCGGCTCCTCAGCAGATAACATAATGCGAAGCTCAGGCGAGACTCCCATTCGTCAGTCCCTGATGTAACGTCTCGGTTACATCTGTAACCGAGACGTTTCTCTTGCTGTTTGACATTTTGATGTGTCAGTCCTTTCTTGTAGTGTAATTCCCACAGATCCCACAGAACTTTCTGTGCCTGCGTTTTTCAACATTTTAGCTTTCAATTGTGGTTTTCAAGTTGTGGTTTCAATTGTGGTTTTGATTTTGAATTCATTTTTTTTCCAACGCTATCTCACGACCAATTCGTACTTATTTGTATGAGGTGGCTAATTTGTACGAATTCGTACAACCTCACTCATATGAATTTGTACGATTTGTCTATACTGCTTTAGGGGCGGGGTTAGGGGTAGGTCATTCATACGAAATCATACGAATTGACCAACTCGTCAAATACGTACAAATTACTGTGAGATCGGGTTGTTTTTTTCTGGATCTGGCAGGTTTGATCAGAATGTTCTTATCCAGCACGTTCTCACTCCCAACTTGTCACATTGATGCTTGATCAGGACCCCTCAGCGTAAATTTTTAAATGCACAGGGTATCCCTTTAGCGTCATTTTTCGATGCGCAGGGTACTCCATTGATTTCAGTTGTTTGCCCAATGCGTCAGATCAAGCATTTAATTTGTTGCATTGGTAAAAGTAGACATGATTTTATAAATATTTATAGGATACTTTTATATTTTAGAGCAACTAACTCCACTACCCTAAACCTACCCACTTCTCAACAATATAAAACACGTAATGTTAACAGGCAAATAAAAGTACAGTAACAGGTATTTATTGCTAAAACTGACCAAAAACAGTATAAAAGTATTAACCCATGTTGCATTCCAAGTCTTCTGAAGTCATACGACATCTTTATGTAAAGAACAGAGTTGATCTTAATGTTTTAATCGCTGAAGTGATGATCCCACCGCTCAGTGAATGCAAGCACGCACTCAGTCATATCTCATTCAAAATACACCCGACTCTTTAGCATGACGCATTCAGAAACGAGACACACAAGAGCCAATGACATTTTACAAATCAAAGCTGACGTAATGACACAATTGGTCACGAGACATATGAGAGCCAATGCAATTTCACTATCAAAGCTGACGTAACGTTTCTTCGGGTGGCAATTTTTGAATGTGTGCATGATCTTCGGCAGATGGAGACTTTTGGGGATTTTCTTCACACAAATCAATCGTTTGGCCTCGGAACACTTGGAATATTTGTACTTTTTGAATAAATTGTGCCTGCAGTCGTATATGCCTGTTATATCCTGTGTTTTATATCATATAATACACACATGGGTAGGTTTAGGGATGGGGTTGGGTTACGTGTTCAAACGTGCCTAAATAACGTAAATTAAAAAAAATAAAATAAATGTAAATAAGACGCTGAAGGGTCCTGACCAGGCGTCAATATGTGATGAGATGGATGTGAGAACATGTTGTCTTATCTAGTATGTCTAGATGAAGTCCTGGCTGGTGTAGCTGTATTTAACCCTTTTGATGAGGTCCACACTAATTCCTTTGCTCCGTCCAGTCATCATCAACGGAAAAATCCCTCTCTAACAATTGCGTTGGTTGGTTATTATCTAGAACATGACTGCTGCGCAAATAGGTTTTTAAACGGCAGTCGCGTTTTTTATTATCATATTTCTTATTGTGGTATTGTAATTTCAGGGAAGAAAAAAATAATACAGACATTGGAATGCAGGACACTGCTTACATCTTGCAGGACACGGGACAAAGCTCCTAATTTCGGGACGTGGTCACCCTAGCGATAAGTTGTAAAGTTGTTAAATGCGTAAAATCAATTGAAATTGTATTTAAATATTAAAAAAAAATAATAATAAAATTTTTTATATATATATATATATATATATATATATATATATATATATATATATATATATATATATATATATATATATATATATAATATACAATATGAGTTTCAAAGTCGTCATCTGATTGTGTAAATTTTACAGGTGTGTTGCGTTCTTTAACGGTCCGCCTGGAAACAAATGCTGCGATTTTTAAACTCCCTCATGGAAGAAGAACGCCGTCGTGTTTACAACTGTGACAATGAGCGCTTACCAGGATCAGCTAAAAGCTGGATTTTTAAAAGTATGTGAAGTTCGCGGCTCCATTGCTGCAGTAAACTTGAACAAGTAAATTTTCACGCCCCTAAACATGACGCGGAACAAAACGAACTGTGATTGGTTGCGTTACATGTCAGTCAAACGTCCTCTTGGGTGGTCCTTGACCAATGAAAGCTGCGATTGAGTCCAGACCTTCTGCCGTCAGTCTGAATGTCTGGCTATGCGAGACTAGATAAAAAGTAATGTCACAAATATGACAGTGTCATTTTAACATCAATGTGAGCAAACAAACTAAATTAAATACCACTCTCCAGTTAAACAAAAACACCTGAAACTGAAAGAAAGTTTACTGCTTTGCCTCCCTTTTATAGTCTTTCCTCATGTGGCTTTCTTATGAGAGTGTCACAACGGCTTGTTGATCGTTTTAGATACATCATCTGAAACACACTCACACACACACCCCAAGTCACTTGTCTTGGCTGTTCACTTTGACTTTTGTGTAACTTTTTGATGTGTTAAAATCACTCGGTTAGCGTAAGCCATTGCAATACATATCATGATTTGTACATTAGTACATGACTTCGATATATTTGGTACAGCCCAATTACTATCAAACCACGTTAGGACACAGAATTGCTTTATTCTTCAGCGGTGCTAGTGTGAATCTGGTCTGCATTTAGAACAGGTTCAGAGAGTTTCATCAGCTGCTGATCAAAAGGACTTTCATGTTGAGATGTTCCAGTGGTTTCTACTGGGGTAAATCATGAAGGCTTGATCTGCAATGTTTCCAGACCTTAATGTTTCTCACCTGGATATTCATTTTCAGAATGATCTGCCCAATTTGCATTGATTTGCTTTAGATGTTTCTGCATGTGGAGACTCAGTTTGCAGTTTGCTGTAATTGGTGCAGTTTTGTTGGCTAATTGGGCAACAAATGTCAGTTCAGTACGAAGTTGTTTGATTGAATCACGCTGTTGAATAAATTGCAACAGACCTAAAATTACTTTTTTTATTTCAGACAAATGAAATATGTGCTCTTGTGGTTTTTTCTCGTATTAAAGACACGCTGTGACTTCCTGATGAAGTCTTGATGAGGTTTAGGTGGGTTTGTTGTGTTGATTTGTGCTTAGTTTGTGTTTCCTGCATTTACCTGGACTCCATATTCCTCACACATTCATTTGTTTTTTTTTGTTTTTTTTTGTTTTTTTGTTTTTGTTTTTTTTTATAAATCTTGCAGTCTCTTCCTGTTCTTCCTGTTCTTACTTTCTGCAAAAACAGCACTGAATTTAACTCCCAATGTGGTCACGACACATCTTCAGTTCAGAGACATACTCAAACTACACAGACATCAACAAAAATGATCTTTTAAAAATGTCCTGAAATAGTGAACAGCAGAATGTCGACCCTCATTGACCACTGACCTTTATTAACCCTTATAAAAACTAAGTATACTTCACTTTTATTAAGTAAAGTTCAAGTATATTTTTAACTATACTTTATGTATAGTATACTAATATCAATGTACTAGAAGTATACCTGTAAGTATACTGTTTCAATACTACTTGGGACTAAACTTGGCCCACTTTTTAGTGTATAAAAGTATACTTTCAAGTATACTTTAAGTGTAACAGAAGTAAACTTTGAGTACACAACTAGTTTACAACTAAGTTTTTTGTTTGTACTGCAACTATACTACAAGTGAACTTAGTGAAATAGGTATACTGATAGTTTAGCTTCACAGTCATTTCCTCTGCCTGGGTCGACATTTCATTAGGCAGTTTTGAACTTATATGCTATTTAATATTTGATGATTGCATTTTTACATTTGCGTAAGCAATCTTTTATCACTTTTTTCTGCTTCTTCACCTGTGTTTTGATACAGAGATTCTGTACTATTTCAGAAGATGCACAGTAGCGCCCCCTACCGTATAACAGTGAAAACATGGATAGCCGGACAATTCTGTCAATGGCGGGGAAAAAGTAAAGTAGATTCCTATGTACACTATGAGTGGACTAGCCTACACAAAAATTCAGATACTCAGAATTAGGAACATATCTGTTTTCTTTATAAATCAATATTTTCAAACAATGTAAGTTTATATGACATAGTTGTAAAACTATGTGAAAAAGTATTTAATAGGCTACTCAATCAAAAGAGTAAACACAACTACAAGCCAAGTATACTTAGAATACTAAATTATACTTTTAAGTATATCTCGATCAAAAGATTGAGTACAATTGTAGGCTAAATATACTAAGGCTTTTCTGTCAGTATAAGTCAAGCATACTTAAGAGCAATTTTAAGTATATTTCTGAGAAGTACATAAAAAGTAGAAGTATACTTATTTTTAGTTTAAAAGATACTAATAGCACACTTGAATGAACTTATTTTTCGTAAGGGAAGCTCAGGAGCACATGAGGCTGAATATGAGGAGAGAGGGGAGCGTTTGGGTCTGTGTGTGTTCATGGTAAAAGTGGAGAGACTCGTTCTCGGTCCACAGCACCCCTGACGCCCTGCGGTCTGCTCTCACATCTGAGCTCTTAACACAGGCAGCGGGGCAGAAGAGAGCAGCCCTTCATGGAGCTGCAGTGGTGCCTGAGGAGAAAAGCCTCCAGAGAGGGTCAAACAGATGCTCTCAGCTCATCTCATTATCACAGTTCACTCCACCTCTCCATGAAGCTCTGTGCTCATGTCACACATTCACTAAAGATTCAGCGCGTTCCCTCATTTATCTTAAATATCAGAACTGCATTGGACATTTGCTCCCATCAACAAGAGAGCTGTGTTACTGTCAAATTATTTATTAATATTGACAACCAATAAACCTTTTGACTGCTTTAATACTCAAGATTAGATTTCTGAAAACTGGTTGAAGTCAAACTGCTTCACTATAGCAATAGTATTATACAATTTTATCAGATTTGTTCGTTCATTGCTCAAGAGTCCTAATGAAGTACTGGATTTGTTTTATTTAGACTAGTCTCCATTGGGAGATCTAAAAATAAACACAAATGAGACAATGTTTATGTAAAATAAGAGTATAGAGCTATTAAAAGAATGTGGACAGCAGCTCCGATCCAAAGGCAAAAGGCAGTAACTTCATTTTTGGTCGAAAATTAGTTATTGATTTTTTTTTTTTTTTGGGACATTCAAGACTACCTTTATCATGTGGATAAGTATCTTGAGTCAGTTCCGTTGTTTTATCGAGAAAATAATGGGTTGTCTTAACAGTAACTTCCAAAAGCCCAGGAGAAACCAAGGCAGAACACCGTAACACCACTCTTTGCCTTTGTTCTGGAACCCTCAAATTTAGTTAGGGTACTCTATTGTTTAGCCGTTGTTTAGAAGTTACTGTGTCGGCCTGGAGTTATTACTGCCTTTGTTTTACTGTCCAATAAAGTTTGCTGCGTTTATATTACAGTGTAGCCTGTGTCATACATCTGTCACTGAAGCACTTCTGACACACACGATACCTGAATAAAAGTTTAGGTAAAACAAATAGTTGAGTGGTTGTTTTTACTAATAGCGTTTAAGGATGTTTGATCAAGGTCAAGGTAAGAAATTGTTACACAAAAGATGCATTAGACTAACAAATTAGATAGATCGCAGTCTACTTCATTTAGCTAGCTAGCAGCCTATAGCATAAATAAGCTAGTCAGCTATCCAATGAATAGGCTAACAAACTGTAGATAATTTTTTTTATGTAGATAATTTTAATTACTAAAACATCTAATTGCCAGATTTCCAGTGTCCTACCTATAATTAATTTGGCTGAACAACTAAAAATCTTTAAAGTAATTTTTCTCAGTTCCACATTCTAGCGAATTAAGGTCTTTTGCCTTTGCTCTGATCCTAAGGTCTTATTTAATAAGACATGTTTGAGTTCATATTGAGATCTTTGACTTTTGATTGCAGACTGACAGTATTTATGGACAAATCTGCACAGTTAAAAAAATTGAGATCTTTTCTAAAACTCAGGAAGAGCAGGAAACTGAAACCCTCATTTTCTGTAAGGATTTGTCTTATATGTAACATGTTATCATGTAATGTAATGTTCTGTCCATTTCATAACCTTTTTTTTTTTTAGTGCCTGCATCATTCCCAGACTCGACACCTGTGAGCGTTCCTCATACATTCCCGGTCTCTGTCCTCACAGCCCCCATCAAATCCACAGCATTCCCGTTCTTAACCTGATAACACAATCAATCGCAATTTCAGCCAGTGTGAGCCACTATAAGCGCTATTACTGCTCCAGCTGGAGCATCCCGCTAGTATCAGCTCTCTCTAATGATGTCTGCAGCCCATTCTGCTCTTCCACAAATCACAGCTGCTGAAATGGAGAGAAGTCTTTAGAGGCGAGAGGCAATAACAGTGAGAAGTGGTCAAATTCAGGTGCTCACTACAAATCAGAGCGGCACTGGAGCACAACGGAGGGACACAAACATTTTTTTCTTCTGGGCTCCTGTGAGGGAGTGTTCAGGACCGTTGCGACAGGCCGGGTGGAATTATTATGACACAGATCAGTGAGCTACAGACATTGTCCTGAAACACTCCAGCAGTTTTCTGCTCTCCATTTGCTATTCGTCTTTATCAGTAATTGGAAGAGGAGGAAAGGACGAAGCTGCTTGTTATTGGACTTTTTGTCTCTCTGCTGACGTTGAGATGGAAAGTGTATGAGTGGCAGAAATAGAAAAATATTCAAAACCGTGAACTTGCACTTTCATATCTGTGACTGTGAAATTATCAGCAGAGACTGCTGGGAAGACACAGCATATTTAGCAATGCGCCAAGGGACGGTTGAACAGAATGAAAAAAAGTTCAGTGTCTCTGAGAAAATTCCCTCAGTTCTAGTAAACTATTAAACTGCATCGTCAGGCACTTCCACAGCAGCGTGTTCAGACGAAAACACACAATGTGCTTCAGGAAACGTATTGTAGGGATAATTAATAGTTGCTTTTTTTTTTTGGTACTTCCTGAAAAAGTCCATGAAAAACAATGTGCTGAAATGGAACAGAAACCATGTTAGTTTAAAAATGCGAGTTGAAGCAACATTGTTTGTTTGGCTGCTTCATTTTTCTCTTCCTCATGGCACAGCATGTTCCTTGCTTCTTTTATTATTCCTGCCAAACGTTTTGAGCCTTATTGAGGCTAAAACATTCATAAACCCAAAACATTCCCACATCAAAATAAATTTAGCAAGTGTAAAGGAGAACAGGCGAGCTTCCTGATTGTTATTTTGCTCTGAACATTCATTAAAAAACTCAAACCATTTGCTGCTATGATGCTGATGCTATGATACAGTTGCTGAAGTGTCCTGAATAGTTAGAATGTTGCAGTGTGGTTGCTAATGTGTTCTGAGTGGTTGCTAGCATTTTGCTATGCATTTGCTAAAGTGTTTTGAGAATTAATTTGTTAGCGTATTTCTAGGTAGTAGTATAGCAAACAGCACTATTAAACCCAGTAACACTCTCATGTTTGTTCTGAAGGTAAGAGGATGTTTCCGGGGATTTCAACACCCTACATTTTGGCACACAGATTTCGGCCACAGCAATGCATACACCTCATTAGCACTCAGTGGGTAACTAGTGACTCCCTTCACAGTTTCCACCCTAACCTCACTGTTGACCTTTGGCTAAACATAACTACAGCAGCATATAATACGGCTTATTTATTCCGGAGAAACCAGGTCAGATTTGTTTCTGGAAATTATTGCTGATTCAACTTCACATTTAATCCTGCAGAAAGTCAAGTGAGATGTTGGATGTAACCTACAGAGTGTGAGCGTGTCAACAGCCATTAAGTCTAATGTCTGCTGGTGCTTCTCCACTCAAGAGCAGATCTGAGATGAGATCCGTCATTATAGAGACTCTCAAACCCACAACACTTCAGTACCGATGAACACTCGACTATAAGAGCTGAACTAAAGAGGTTAAAGTGAGAGTGAACAATATGTTAAATACATAAATCAAAAATACTGTAGATGTTAAACGATTTTAATGTGGAAAAACAAGGTCATTGATAGTATCCTGCTTATGGATGAGATTTTCAAGATTTTGCTTTTCAAGATGATTGGCTAGACTCCACATACAACCATAATTCACTGTTATTACAGCAAATACAGTGAAGGTGTAGATATGGAAATGTGGACAGTCATATGCTAATGAGCTCATGATTGTCATGCAATAACGATATTGAGTTTTATGGTCAAACTCAGTTTGAAATATGCACAAAACTTGTAGAAATTTCATATTTCTTTTTTCTATATATTTTAACAGCATGATGTCTATAGAAGTTCAGTTGTCAAATGTTCAGAATGTCAAAATCTACCAGTGGAGATTCTCACTGTATCTGAAGTGTCTCAGAGAGAATGAAATCTTCATTTTGTTTTGGATTTTGTACATGTGGAAGCAGATTCAATACAAAAAACTCAGTGACGTGTGTGTGTGTGTGTGTGTGTGTGTGTGTGTGTTTGTGTGTGTGTGTGTGAGAGAGAGAGTTGACATCATGAGTGAAGAAACCCTCCTCTCTCCTCAACAGAGTTTTCCTCCCTTATGAGACTGTTTGATCATGAACTTAAACTGTCACTTTTTCAAGTCAAAGATAAAAAAGTGAGAAACATTTCCTTCCTTTAACTCTTTTCTCTCTCTCTCTCTCTCTCTCTCTCTCTCTCTCTCTCTCTCTAAAATAGAAAATTCTCAGTAGCTTGGTGTGTTTTGGTAGTACACGAGTTGACTCGTTCAGTTGAAATTCCGTCACTCTGCCAAATGAACTAGCCAGTGTTGATCTGTTTGTCTTCAGATCTACAATCTTAGGGGAAGTTGTGACATGACCTCTTCCAGTCGAGAGCTGTCATTTTCCAGCGGGTTTCAGACTGGTCAGTCATTGGGCTCTGGTTTCAGTGTTTTGTCACGTCTTTCAGAAATGTCACATTGTTAAAAATAGAATGAAAAGAAAAATGCAGATGCTTTTCCTGACACATCCAGCACAGAGCAGAAAGTGAAAGCAGCGAGGAAACTTCACTTCACTTCACTAAACTGTATTTGAATGTAAACAACAACAATTTCAGTAGCTTTGAGAAATGCCAGCTGGCAGAAATCCTAAAGGTTGATTCATGCTTCTAGTTTCCCACATGGACACTTCTTGGATAAATTCCTACAGTTAGATGAGGACAAAATGGCCCAAAACTACAGTGAACATACTGTTGTGTTCAGTTATCTGTCTGTTTAAATACAGTAAAGCATAACAATGAGTTCAAATACCAGTTGTAAGTCAAGACATCAAAAATAAACTATTAACCATTTTTCTCAAACCCATAATGTCAACTAGAGGCAGTGAATTGGACATTTAACTTTGGGTTTAAAATAAATAATTAAAATTATGACTGAATCTGAAGATGATGGCAGACTCAAAGATATTAGTTATTCATGGAAAATGGAGCAATGTGCTTGCAAAACTGAAGCAATATAATTCATTTATGGTGACAGTTGTCTAGTCATCGTCTAGGGATTTTAATGGCTTAAACTCAAGATGGTAGGATTAGGGTTTGGTTGAGGGTTTTTACTATGGTAAGTACATGTAACATATGTAATAAGGACACTGTAAAATAAAGTGTTACCGTTTTGTCTCTCAGATGGACAGGAATGTGGGAAGCAGGACCCAGAAATCTCAGTCCGCGGTTGAGTATGAGAGCCTTTGTGTGTATGAGGTGCGTTGAACACTCCAGTTTAAATTATTGCAAAGTGACAGATTTCATCTTATATGCCCATTAACTGACACTCAGCGCTGAAATTCCATTTCCACCACAATATACAGTGGGGAGAACAAGTATTTGATACACTGCCGATTTTGCAGGTTTTCCTACTTACAAAGCATGTAGAGGTCTGTAATTTTTATCATAGGTACTCTTCAACTGTGAGAGACGGAATCTAAAACAAAAATCCAGAAAATCACAGTGTATGATTTTTAAATAATTAATTTGCATTTTATTGCATGACATAAGTATTTGATCACCTACCAACCAGTAAGAATTCCGGCTCTCACAGACCTGTTAGTTTTTCTTTAAGAAGCCCTCCTGTTCTCCACTCATTACCTGTATTAACTGCACCTGTTTGAACTCATTACCTGTATAAAAGACACCTGTCCACACACTCAATCAAACAGAATCCAACCTCTCCACAATGGCCAAGACCAGAGACCTGTGTAAGGACATCAGGGATAAAATTGTAGACCTGCACAAGGCTGGTATGGGCTACAGGACAATAGGCAAGCAGCTTGGTGAGAAGGCAACAACTGTTGGCGCAATTATTAGAAAATGGAAGAAGTTCAAGATGACGGTCAATCTCCCTCGGTCTGGGGCACCATGCAAGATCTCACCTTGTGGGGCATCAACGATCATGAAGAAGGTGAGGGATCAGCCCAGAACTACACGGCAGGACCTGGTCAATGACCTGAAGAGAGCTGGGACCACACTCTCAAAGAAAACCATTAGTAACACACTACGCCGTCATGGATTAAAATCCTGCAGCGCACGCAAGGTCCCCCTGCTCAAGCCAGTGCATGTCCAGGCCCGTCTGAAGTTTGCCAATGACCATCTGGATGATCCAGAGGAGGAATGGGAGAAGGTCATGTGGTCTGATGAGACAAAAATAGAGCTTTTTGGTCTAAACTCCACTCGCCATGTTTGGAGGAAGAAGGATGAGTACAACCCCAAGAACACCATCCAAAACCGTGAAGCATGGAGGTCGAAACATCATTCTTTGGGGATGCTTTTCTGCAAAGGGGACAGGACGACTGCACCGTATTGAGGGGAGGATGAATGGGGCCATGTATCGCGAGATCTTGGCCAATAACCTCCTTCCCTCAGTAAGAGCATTGAAGATGGGTCGTGGCTGGGTCTTCCAGCATGACAACGACCCGAAACACACAGCCAGGGCAACTAAGGAGTGGCTCCGTAAGAAGCATCTCAAGGTACTGGAGTGGCCTAGCCAGTCTCCAGACCTGAACCCAATAGAAAATCTTTGGAGGGAGCTGAAAGTCCGTATTGCCCAGCGACAGCCCCGAAACCTGAAGGATCTGGAGAAGGTCTGTATGGAGGAGTGGGCCAAAATCCCTGCTGCAGTGTGTGCAAACCTGGTCAAGAACTACAGGAAACGTATGATCTCTGTAATTGCAAACAAAGGTTTCTGTACCAAATATTAAGTTCTGCTTTTCTGATGCTTATCAAATACTTATGTCATGCAATAAAATGCAAATTAATGAATTAAAAATCATACAATGTGATTTTCTGGATTTTTGTTTTAGATTCCGTCACTCACAGTTGAAGAGTACCTATGATAAAAATTACAGACTTCTACATGCTTTGTAAGTGGGCAAACCTGCAAAATCGGCAGTGTATCAAATACTTGTTCTCCCCACTGTATAGCCTAATGTATATATTTTATGGCATAAGAAGAACAATATACTAACAATAACCTTACAAGTAAAAGCCAGAATGACACAAAAAGAGGACGAATAAACCATATTTTTACAAAGTCTGTGCATAAAAATGGCCATTACAGGCAAATTTAAAGCGAGATAAAAAGAAAAAGGTCTTGAGCTGTTTTTGTGAAAGTTTCTTGGCAAATGTCTAATGGCGAGTTTCAGGCTTTGGTGCCTTTGTTCTGTTTTGTTGGACGAAATTCAAAAGCACATGAAAAGAAACGGCCAGCATTAGATAAAGACTGAAGCGCACACACTCACATTATCAGAGTGTATAAAGGTTTCGGCCAATCAGGGACTTTTCAGTTTCTTTCGGCTTGAAGGAAAGTGAACAAAAAAAAAGTTTAGACAAAGAATTTAGAGGTGAACGCAAGTGCAGTAATGTGACATTTTCTCTTTGAGCTGCTCTTAATGTTTTTTAGGACTTTGAAACACAAAAACATGAAGGCTTCTCAAAAAGACTCTAAAATATCTAATCTGGACACATCAACAGACACACTGAGAAACATCTGATCTTCACTCTCTGACTTTCCTGCAGCAGAACAAATGCTTGATAAACAAACCACCCAATCAATATCCTCCATTTATCACACATTCTTTTCTTTTCCTCATAACCTCGTGCATATGGCAGATGCTTCAGACGGTCGATGGTATTGGCAGATGCTCTAATTTGTTCATGCGGGTCAGGCGAGAGGCGTTTCAGACGTGAACAAACACCTTATTGTTGAATTCTTGCACCTGATGAGTGTCATTAGGATAAAGACGCATTCAAACGTACTCAGTGAGTTTGTTTCTGTTATACACTGTCACTGTTCCCTGTTGGATCTGTGTCTATGAGGGTTTATTCACTCAGTGTGAGGATCTTCTAATCTGTCACTGAATCTGAATGCACAGATCACAGAGGGTAATTCGCAGCAGGTCCGTAATAGCTCAGAGCTGAATGAGCTTCTCCGTGGCCTAAAACACAAGCACAATTATTTGGATGGAGATGGCTCAGTCAGCAGAGGATCTGCAGCACGATGAGAGTGAAGTGAATACTGATCAGCTGCCATCTTCATCAGCTCTCAGATCAGCTGCCGTGAGATTTTCACTTGCTTTGGCTGGACGGATGGAGATGGAGATGGGAAACTGGGGTTTGTTTCACAGAGGGATTTTCACAGTGTTCACAGCTTGAATTATGTATCTGTGAATCCTGGATGATGGTTGAATTGAATCTGATTCATATGGCTCTTTCTTATTGGCTATTTCTCTCTAAACACCATGGATAACTCTTTGATCTTGTTATATCTCTGCTAATTGACTGGGATGCGACCAGGATTTGGTGGCTTGGATCTGCTGCTCTCCCACTATGCATATAGCATTTCTGCCTTAGCTTTGCTTAAGCCTCTCTTACATTGCCTTACAAATTCACACAGGGTCTTAAAATTTTACTATTTATTTGTGTAAGACTCTTCTGAGGTTTTATACTGCATTCTGTATGAGTGGGATGTTTCATACTAGTGTTTTCATACTAGAGCTTTTGGTGAGGACATCAGAGTTCAGTTTGTCTGTCTGGTTTGAAAGCCGTTTCCAAAGTTTGCTTGAAAAAGTATTTTTTTTTTAAATAATATATCTAATTTATTTATTATTATTATTATTATTATTATTATTATTTTTCTAATACTTAGATCATAAATATTAATATTAACCTTTTTTGTAAACTTATTACTTTAAGAAATGTAAAATTAAAGTTTGAAAATAATAAAAGTTTGATAGATTGTTCAGCATTCCAACTGTAACCGTTTTCTTTTCTGCTTTTGTCTTTGCATATATTTGACCATTTATAAGAGCATTTACATTGTACAGTCACAATTTCGATTCTTGTGTGCAGTCGATTGCACAAAGTTTCATAGAATTGAAGCCTCGAACCCAAACTTAACAAAACTTTAACTCTCTGGGGTCAACAAACGCACCGGCGTTAATTTGCTCACCCTCATGTCGTTTCACCCTCATACTTCGAAGAATGCTGTTAAGTTAACCAAACTGTTTTTCAAAGATTTCCATTGTATGGACCAATAATAAAAAAATAAATAAAAAAACACTGAGACATTTATATATATGTGACCCATGCTGGCAAAATGAGTCGCAATTAGCAAATTTTCCAAAAATTATTTTTAGTTATTGTTATTTTCACATTCAAAATGATATGATTTGTTTGAATCGGACAAAAAAAGTGACTGAGCTACACCTGTTTACACTTGTTTTGCCTGCATCTCGAAATTATCCTGTGCACATCCTGACTCCTTTTGCCAGCACGGGTCACATATTATGTTGCACAGAAGAAAGTCAGGTTTAGAATGACATGAGGGTGAGTAAATTATGACAGAATTTTTTTATTTTCTGTTGAAATATCTTAAACACTTTTGCTAAACCCTGGTATTTCCTTCAGGAAATGCAAATGTAGTTGAATTCATTGCTGCTTGTCTCTGTAGAAATTGCATTTGGCCAGCAGCTCATATTCTTCACACTTCTTGAAACCTCCTCAGGAGACTGACGCAATTGTCTTTCTGAGCTTGTTACGTTTCAGTGCTAAAACAAAAAGGAAGAAATTATGAGTAAAAAGTGAAGTGCAACACTTTCCATTTTTGGCATTTTTTTACTCCGGAGTTGCTCCTGAGCTTCAGTGCTAAACAGCTAATGCTAGCCCTCATGGTGACAGACCGTCTTGAAGACGTTTACACAGTTCTTCTGGACTTGGTCTGTCTCAGTTTTTTTTTTCTGTTTTTAATGTAATCAATGATGGTGAGATCCATGTGGAGCATACCTGCTGTTGTCAAACTTGGTTGTTGACAAAAATCTCACTGGATTATTAAAATTAATGGCAAAAGAATGTTTAGAAATGTAAACTGATATTTCCTAGTGACACACTACAGCAAAATGTATAAATAACTGGCTTAAAACCCTTTTTTTTTTTTAATACTAACATGCCTAAGACTTTTGCACAGTACTGTATATACATACTGAGACTGTGACAGAATGAACAAACTCCATGTCTGCCTGTCCCAAGCCGTGGGTTTGAAACTCTTTACTTTGTCTTGTTTGGATGTGTCATTCTGTCATCGGCAGAATCTGTTTGCTTTTAGCAGCACATTGCAACAGCTCCTCACTGACTTCACATTGACAAGAGGGGGATCAATCTACTGCTCTGCGACAAACGCACTGACACTTTGACAAAGACAGACTATCACCATGAAACTTCAGCTGTGTTTGTGCAGAATCTGAGAAAAGGGCCCTCAACTGTTTTTAAACTAAAACATTACATATGCTCTTTGTGAAACATTGACGAGTTCAAACACTTCAGCAACATAGACTGAGTGACGCCATCTGGTTAAAATATAACAGGAGAAAAAAAAACTGATTTATAAAGAAATAAATGAGGATGTGTGTGTGTATATATATATATATATATCACACACACACACACACACACACAGTGGGGAGAACAAGTATTTGATACACTGCCGATTTTGCAGGTTTGCCCACTTACAAAGCATGTAGAAGTCTGTAATTTTTATCATAGGTACTCTTCAACTGTGAGTGACGGAATCTAAAACAAAAATCCAGAAAATCAGATTGTATGATTTTTAAATAATTAATTTGCATTTTATTGCATGACATAAGTATTTGATACATCAGAAAAGCAGAACTTAATAATTGGTACAGAAACCTTTGTTTGCAATTACAGAGATCATTCGTTTCCTGTAGTTCTTGACCAGGTTTGCACACACTGCAGCAGGGATTTTGGCCCACTCCTCCATACAGACCTTCTCCAGATCCTTCAGGTTTCGGGGCTGTCGCTGGGCAATACGGACTTTCAGCTCCCTCCAAAGATTTTCTATTGGGTTCAGGTCTGGAGACTGGCTAGGCCACTCCAGGACCTTGAGATGCTTCTTACGGAGCCACTCCTTAGTTGCCCTGGCTGTGTGTTTCAGGTCGTTGTCATGCTGGAAGACCCAGCCACGACCCATCTTCAATGCTCTTACTGAGGGAAGGAGGTTGTTGGCCAAGATCTCGCGATACATGGCCCCATCCATCCTCCCCTCAATACGGTGCAGTCGTCCTGTCCCCTTTGCAGAAAAGCATCCCTAAAGAATGATGTTTCCACCTCCATGCTCCATGATTGGGATGGTGTTCTTGGGGTTGTACTCATCCTTCTTCTTCCTCCAAACATGGCGAGTGGAGTTTAGACCAAAAAGCTCTATTTTTGTCTCATCAGACCACATGACCTTCTCCCATTCCTCCTCTGGATCATCCAGATGGTCATTGGCAAACTTCAGACGGGCCTGGACATGTGCTGGCTTGAGCAGGGGGACCTTGCGTGTGCTGCAGGATTTTAATCCATGACTGCGTAGTGTGTTACTAATGGTTTTCATTTAGACTGTGGTCCCAGCTCTCTTCAGGTCATTGACCAGGTCCTGCCGTGTAGTTCTGGGCTGATCCCTCACCTTCCTCATGATCATTGGTGCCCCATGAGGTGAGATCTTGCATGGTGCCCCAGACCGAGGGAGATTGAGCGTCATCTTGAACTTCTTCCATTTTCTAATAATTGCGCCAACAGTTGTTGCCTTCTCACCAAGCTGCTTGCCTATTGTCCTGTAGCCCATCCCAGCCTTGTGCAGGTCTACAATTTTATCCCTGATGTCCTTACACAGCTCTCTGGTCTTGGCCATTGTGGAGAGGTTGGAGTCTGTTTGATTGAGTGTGTGGACAGGTGTCTTTTATACAGGTAACGAGTTCAAACAGGTGCAGTTAATACAGGTAATGAGTGGAGAACAGGAGGGCTTCTTAAAGAAAAACGAACAGGTCTGTGAGAGCCGGAATTCTTACTGGTTGGTAGGTGATCAAATACTTATGTCATGCAATAAAATGCAAATTATTTAAAAATCATACAATGTGATTTTCTGGATTTTTGTTTTAGATTCCGTCACTCACAGTTGAAGAGTACCTATGATAAAAATTACAGACCTCTACATGCTTTGTAAGTAGGAAAACCTGCAAAATCGGCAGTGTATCAAATACTTGTTCTCCCCACTGTGTATATGTGTGTGTGTGTATATATATATATATACACTCATCTAAAGGATTATTAGGAACACCTGTTCAATTTCTCATTAATGCAATTATCTAATCAACCAATCACATGGCAGTTGCTTCAATGCATTTAGGGGTGTGGTCCTGGTCAAGACAATCTCCTGAACTCCAAACTGAATGTCAGAATGGGAAAGAAAGGTGATTTAAGCCATTTTGAGCGTGGCATGGTTGTTGGTGCCAGACGGGCCGGTCTGAGTATTTCACAATCTGCTCAGTTACTGGGATTTTCACGCACAACCATTTCTAGAGTTTACAAAGAATGGTGTGAAAAGGGAAAAACATCCAGTATGCGGCAGTCCTGTGGGCGAAAATGCCTTGTTGATGCTAGAGGTCAGAGGAGAATGGGCCGACTGATTCAAGCTGATAGAAGAGCAACTTTGACTGAAATAACCACTCGTTACAACCGAGGTATGCAGCAAAGCATTTGTGAAGCCACAACACGCACAACCTTGAGGCGGATGGGCTACAACAGCAGAAGACCCCACCGGGTACCTCTCATCTCCACTACAAATAGGAAAAAGAGGCTACAATTTGCACGAGCTCACCAAAATTGGACAGTTGAAGACTGGAAAAATGTTGCCTGGTCTGATGAGTCTCGATTTCTGTTGAGACATTCAGATGGTAGAGTCAGAATTTGGCGTAAACAGAATGAGAACATGGATCCATCATGCCTTGTTACCACTGTGCAGGCTGGTGGTGGTGGTGTAATGGTGTGGGGGATGTTTTCTTGGCACACTTAAGGCCCCTTAGTGCCAATTGGGCATCGTTTAAATGCCACGGCCTACCTGAGCATTGTTTCTGACCATGTCCATCCCTTTATGACCACCATGTACCCATCCTCTGATGGCTACTTCCAGCAGGATAATGCACCATGTCACAAAGCTCGAATCATTTCAAATTGGTTTCTTGAACATGACAATGAGTTCACTGTACTAAAATGGCCCCCACAGTCACCAGATCTCAACCCAATAGAGCATCTTTGGGATGTGGTGGAACGGGAGCTTCGTGCCCTGGATGTGCATCCCACAAATCTCCATCAACTGCAAGATGCTATCCTATCAATATGGGCCAACATTTCTAAAGAATGCTTTCAGCACCTTGTTGAATCAATGCCACGTAGAATTAAGGCAGTTCTGAAGGCGAAAGGGGGTCAAACACAGTATTAGTATGGTGTTCCTAATAATCCTTTAGGTGAGTGTGTGTATATATATATATATATATATATATAGAGAGAGAGAGAGAGAGAGAAAGAGAGAGAGAGAGAAAATATGTGGATGGATGGATACATCACAGAGCACCTGTGCATCCATCATGCTTGAGCACTTTCAGGACGTGAGGGATTGTGGGTCCAGAAGGCTGCTGACAGAGTGAACGGGAAAACTAGCGTGAAATGGAGCAAGAGTGTGGAAGGAAAAAAAATAAAGAAAAGAAAAAAAAAACAAGGGAGGGAAAGGACAAAAACCGGCGGGTTCAGTGTAAGTCAAGCTGCTGAAATTCAGGCTCTTTGTTAAATATGTATGAGAGTTTTAAGGGAAAAAAGCTGTTTTAGCTGTTTGACTTCTAGAGTGACTCCAATGTCACGATTCACACTGAATGACTTTGACATGGACCTGATGTTAGTCTGAAACATTGAATCCAGCACATAAAATCCTGTGGAATCAAGCTGCAAATTCCATTTACAAGTTTGTGTGTGTGTGTGTGTGTGTGTGTGTGTGTGTGTGTGTGTGTGTGTGTGTGTGTGTGTGTGTGTGTGTGTGTGTGTGTGTGTGTGCGTGCGTGCGTTTGTGTTCATGGTTTTTCTATCCCGGTGGAGACTTCAACCTGAATGCACACTGACTCATGGGGACTCGTGTCACCGTGGGGACCTAAATTGAGGTCCCCATGAGGAAACAAGCTTATAAATCATACAGAATAAAAACATTTTAAATGTAAAAATGCAGAAAGTTTTGTGTGATGGGTAGGTTTAGGGGTAGGGTTAGTGTAAATGGATAGAATATACAGTTTGTACAGTATAAAAACCATTACGTCTATGGAGAGTCCCCACAAAGATTGCGAACCAGACGTGTGTGTATGTGTGTTGTATTTCCGTGCGTTTGTGTGTGATGAACTGAGCTTTTAAAACTGTTGACAAGCTACAAACTACTCATGATTTACATTTAACTACAGTCATGCTGCTCAGTTATAGTTGCTCTCTTACTAACAAAAAGAAGCAACTTGAAGCTATTTATAGGAATCAATATCTATTTACTGTAATACAATTGTCAGAGTATAAAATTTATGTAATGCATAAAAGCATTAGCATATTTACCCAGCAGAAAAACATTTGGATCTCATTTGGATGATAGCATCGAACGTAAACATGAAAAATGTGAAACATGAAAATTACTTTCTGCAGAACACAAAATATTATATTTTGAAGAATGCTGGTAACCAAACAGTTTAGGTTACTATTGACTTCCACTGAATGGACATAAAAAATATATTCATTTATGTTCCAGAGAAGAAAGTAAGTCAGTTTTGGAATAACATAAAGGTGAGTAAATGATGACAGAATTTAACATTTTGGTTGAGTGATGATTGAACAGAATTGTGAATCATTATTTTGAAATGCTTCACTGTCAGTTTGAATGAACTGGTTCACATAATTGAGTCAGGTTTGAGATGAGAGAGAATATTCTACATCAATATTCCAATCAAAACATTTTGGCTGTGGTCTACCAGCTTTATCGCTTGTCCAAGATGGTCTGCCAGGACAAAACCAGGTCCAATAGCTACCAAGCTGATCAACCATCTAAACCAATCTGGATAAGCTAAAGAGAAAACAAAAAATCAGATATAAAACCAGTTACCACCTAAAGCTGGTTTTAACTGGACCTTTCAGCAGAGAAAAAAAGAAATGGTGGCATCAGGTCTAGTTGGTAGTAGGGATGCAGCGATTAGTCGATTTCTCGATTAACCACGCTTAACAACGTCACGGTTAATTAACCGTAAAGGCTCTGCTACACCGACTGTTTCTTTTGCACAGAACGGAACTGTTGCAACTTGCACAAAATGAAAACAAAGTTACACCAGCAGTGCACCAGCTGAGAGACACAGAGCATACTACTGTACACACTGGATTAAGGGACCAAGGGACTACTGGCAGAGGGACCAAACAGCGACGCTTTATTTCCACCAAAGAAACACCTGAAGTCGGCAGTCTATAGCTGAGCCCTCAGCGTGAGGTTTTGTTTTAAAGCTACCGTTATTTTAGAACGTGTTATTTCCATGCCGACGCGTCATGCAGTCACAATACAGATAAGTATCGCATTTATTTCATTTTTCCTTTTTTATTCAAAATATTTACTAACTTAACTATATCATGAATTATGATATATTCCGATTGTCAAATATGTGGAAGTGAATGTGTTTTGTCGTTTAAACACCTTTATAATGATCATGTTAGTTAATATAACGCACAATGAGTTTGCAATAGCTACAGAGGATCTGTTTACATCACGTAAATCCATCAGTTTTCCCCGAAATACATAGAAGTAAGTGGCCAGTGAACATGGGAGAAGAAAAAACTTTATTTTTTCATGCACAATGTGTACCTGATATGAATAAAACATTTATTCAAATTATAACTGAAAGCATTATTATTGCAGCTTCCATAGATATCAGTGTATGGAATTTAAATTTAACAAACTATACATGTCTTTTCTATATAGGCTAGTAATTCATTTAAATGTCTATTTAAATCTCTGAAACTTCAAATAAACATTATGTGGTTGAATAGTGATATATGAAAAGCACTGAGCGCGTCGTCTCTGGCTCAGCACCAGCCAACGCGCGGACGTTTGAATTTATCAGTGACACAAACAAACAAATCAAAATAATAGACATGACTTCCTCAGGCCACATGTAAAATCAGATGAATTATTAAAAAGATTATTCAAATGAATACATATGGATGACAGTTGGTGACAGTAAGAGTTCAGTTTATTCCCCTCATATTGACATGGATGTTAACAGAGCATAGGTCACCTTTCTTTAATTCCTTTCTTTAATTCCAAAGGAAAAGATGGACTTTTGTCTTTATTATTATTTTGTGCTGTATTATTTGGTTACGGTGTTATTTCTGGTTCAAAAGGTAGCAAAAAAGAACACTTTAAAATCTAAAGAGTGTTCATGTGATTTTATACATTGTTGTGAAATTAATGAATGCATGATAATCGTGATAATCGTGAAACCGTGATTATTTCTCAGACTATAATCGTACCAACAAAATCTATAATCGTTGCATCCCTAGTCGGTAGTCACTTGTGATTTGAGTCATCGCAAGCAACATAAACCAGAGCAGATTTTCACCTTTACGACATTTGACATCCACTAATAATGAAAATGACACGCAGATAGACCTAGTTTAATCTGACAAATTGTGCAATATCAGGTCTTGTTGATTTAATGATGACAGAAAATCTCAGACGCCTCAATGTGAACTCATAAGGACAGAAATGAAACCTTCATGCAGTCAGAGGACAAATATTTGAAGAAGCTCTTAAGACAAACGCTGAGTGAGGAGGGGAAGGAGGGACACAGAGAGACGAGACTCGTTGCCACGTTGAGACAGAAGCCTGTTTTCAGTGCGCGCATTTGACAATCCCCCGGAGTGAAGAGCGATCTGGAGAGGTCTATTATTATTGAAGAGGTGTGGGAAAACACAAACAACACTTGTTCACAGCCATGAAAAAGATTAGACGACACACACACATATGCAGGGATGAGAGTTTCCTTTGAATCAGTGTCTTTTTCTTCAAGTGAGGACAAGATACAAGCCTAAACATGCTGAACCAAAGCGTTTATGTGCACTGACCGCAGTAGAGCTGTCAAAAGCCACGGGAGCGAGACAGAGGTTTGACCCCACCGACCCCCGGAGACCCTCGGTGACCCTGAGCCTGGAAACTGACAGGCGGAGAAATCCAAAGTGAAGTCCACAAAACTTTCTGCTCTGTAACTCAACAGCCGCTCTCCTCAGAGAACAGAGGCCAAGTCACATCGCTCACAAAGACAAGAGGACTTGACAAGGAGGATGGAGATGAAAACGCACAAAAAACTGATTCAGGAAAAGAAGAGAGGGAAGAGATGAGGAGCACTCAAGAGGGAGGAGGACAAGAGCGCTTGAGAGGAACATGCAAATGAAGAGACAGGGACACGGAGAAGGAAGAGAGGCAAAAGTGAGACCGAGAAACATATGGACGAGGGTCTCGCAGATGGAAGAGAGAAGCCAGTTTGATCTGTTCACGTGTGTCTTTCAGTAATAATCAGACCCCTGGGAGAAAGAAGCCGCAAACTTCTATAAAATACTAATGAAACGCCTCATGAAGATGGTTAAGAGGTGTTACTTCAACTTCTGGATGTAACAGTTTTTCTTTCTCTGTTACATTAAAACAGTCTTGAAAACTTAATTTATTTTTGCCATTTTTTTTTCAAATGAATTTTATTCATAGATCATATCGTTTTACTTTCAGGCTTAAACTATGAAAAATCATTATAAATATTAATTATTGCATTTTTAAAACAATGATAACCTCCAGAAATAAACATAAAACATCTTAATATTTATTTAGGCAATTATATATCATTATTATTTAGACAATGTATAAGTAAGGAATAATTGACAACGGGCTGTTGAATTATTAGAAAAATAATTAGAAAATACTAATAGCGAAACTGTAAGTTTATCTACTCAAGAACAGTGCCATTATTACCTCGCTAATGAGAAATGTCATGTAGCTTTTAAGATGATAAACTATTTTCGTCAGAGCAGCCCTGAAAACACATTTCTGTGCGAGTGTGTCTCCGTACTGTATGTGTTGGTGTTTGAGTGAGAGACAGAGCGGGAGAAACCATTCATAGCCTAATAAAACATAATTCTGTGGCAAAAAACATGGAAATAATTTGTCGTTTTTATCCTATTGTTTACTATATTTATTTATTTGCCTGGTGAGTGTCATGTGAGTTCTGGTTATTTTGTTGTTGTAGGCTGTAAGGACCTTTGAAATAACTGAAATCATTTGCAAAAATATGGAACTGTAATGCGGTCAAGTTTGTGTACTTTTTTTTTAGCAAGGGAAACAACAGTGTCAATGGAGAACTTGAGATGAAATATGAGATGCGAAGAAAAGTAGAAATCTAGAAAAGTCAAGGCAAATATCACTTGCTGAGAGCAGAATATCTTTCTTGTATGTCTTTTCTAATCAAACTGTGTTCTAATCAAAAGTGTGAAAATATTTTTGTGTATATTAAGGATACATAAAATGCTAGCTCTGAAATTAGCCATAGCAAGACAATGGAGTTTGCCATTTTATTATTGCTGGAATGCAGCTGCAGTCGGGTCATTTATTCTGCGATCTGACTGGCAGATCAACGTGCGAATCTGACATCTTCTCAATGACATGTCAAGATTTAGTTTTAAGGAAAAAGGTCAGTGAGGACACAGACGGAGATCACGGTGCTCAGAGAAACTGAGACAGAATTAACACAAAACTAGCAATTAACTCCTAGAATAATGTCACAGCGCTCTGAGTGTCAATTTATGAGAAACAGACAGAGAGAAAAGAGGGCGAGACAGATATATAGCCCCATTAGAGAGGATTATAAAGCACACTTAATATGATCTCAGAGAGGACGATAATAGGAATATTTGTAGCCCAAGGCAACAGTCAAGCTAAGCAAGTATGAAATAGTTAGTCAAAACAAAAGACCCTCAAGGGGAACGACCACAACGCCACGTGTGAATTCATCGCTTGAGACAAGAACTGCAGAGGTCAAGTGTTATTTGGGCTAATCTGAGAGAAGACAATCTCTGTTCATATCTTCATATCTATTATTGTTCTGTGTGTGTAAAAGTGTTTGAGTGTTCATAGAACTGAAGCCAAATATTGATTTACACTCAATTTCTGATTCATTAAACTGAATAATTGTTATTATACAATTTCACATTTGGGGGGAAAAAAAAGAGAAAGAATAACAAGTAAAGTGATTAATAAAAACTAATTTCACCACACTTTATTTGAAACCGTGTTCAGCTTCTCAACTTTCTTTCTGGAGTATGATTTCCAGTAGGACGCTTGTTCTAATAACACACGACCAAAATGATTAATATAATTGCTCTCGAATCTAACCAGCCTGATTATTTGCTTCAACTTTGTGAGTGATTCAACAAATAACTGCTGATGCTTTGGCCCTTAAGGTCTTTCTTTTTGCATTTTTCAGCAGAATAAATCATTGAGCTGTTACAAGCTAAAGGGCTAACTATTCATAGCCTGTTAAAAGTTTAATGTGCTGTGCTGAAGTCATTGCGACAGTTTTCATGAATCACATGCTTTTGATTCGTCTTTTAAATGATTTTCACCATTATCGGCTCTGAATTTGCATGTCAAAGATCCCCAAATATCACCTAAGCTCTTATGCAGCTTCAGCAAAAATGTAAATAATATTACAATTTAAAATAACTGATTTATATTTGAATATATTTTAAAGTCGAATTTATTCTTATCATGGCCAAGCAGAATTTTCAGCAGTCATTAGTTGTTGATAAATAGAAAGTTCAAAACAACTTTTTTGTCTTTACTTTTGATCAATTTAATGCATCCTTGCTGAATAAAAGTATCCATTATTTTTGAAAAGTAAAAAAGGAAAGCAACTTGATTAAAAAATAGCTGCATATTAAATTTTGCAGACCTAAAATTGCAGCATTCATTTGTGACCCTGGACCACAATTGAATAAATGAATAAATAAGGGGTTTGTTAGGATAGGACAATATTTGGCCGAGATACAACTATTTGAAAATCTATAATCTGAGGGTGCAAAAAATCTAAATATTGAGAAAATCGCCTTTAAAGTTGTCCAAATGAAGTCCTTAGCAAAGCATATTACTAATAATAATACATTTTTTATATATTTACAGTAGGAAATTTACAAAATATCTTCATGGAACATGATCTTTACTTAATATCCTAATGATTTTTGGCATAAAAGAAAAATCGATAATTTTGACCCATACAATGTATTGTTGGCTATTGCCACAAATATACCCGTGCGACTTATGACTGGTTTTGTGCTCAAGGGTCACATTTGAACAGTTTTAGACTTTGAACAGTACAGTTTGCTGAAGCTTGTCTTATCAGTCTTTGGGAGGGTGATGTTTCAGCATTGCTTTCTGTGTGCTTCAGTGTGTGTGTGATGTGCTTTTTATAGCAGCGTGTTATAGATTTAGCCTCTGTAGCCGCACGCCGCAGCCACTGGCTGATAGAGCATTGTGATTGGTCAAGGCCGGCTATTTGCCCTTTCAGGGTCGAGACAATTAAAACCATAAAGACAGCCTTTCTTGCTCACCGGAGCAGAGCTTATTCACCCCATCCACTCGAGCTTTCACCATCGGTCCATCCAAACAAACTCTTTGCCCCGCCATCGTTCATCATCCTACACTGTTGTCTCTCTCTCCTTCTTTCTCCCGATGGCGGCCCGCGGCTCCCTGGACGCTGTTACATCACCACATGGCAACAGATGATGCCGGACTGACTGACACTGCTGTGGGAATATACTTCATTGATTCTGCTCATATGCGCACACACACACACACACACACACACAAAAACACACGATGCACAAACACAAGCATACACATGTACACACACAAAATAAACGCTCTTAATTACACATGCATGCAGCGTTCTGTGTCCAGGCAAATCTTTCTGCAAAACACACACATGCACAGGGGTGATGGGAAGGACACGACTTCAGGCCAGATCTATTTTGTTTTGTGTTCTTATTTTTGTCTTGTGTTCTTATTTTTGTCTTTCATTAAATGTAGCACTATGTTGACAGTGAATTGTAGCAGCAGCACTGTGAATGAATTTGTTTGATATTTAAGGGTCATAATGTACATAAAGTATATACTCAGCAAAAAAAGAAACATTCTCCTTCTTTCAACTGCTTTTTTTCCCAGCATTTGATGAACAGAAATGGAATAACGAGTCCCTGAACAGAGGCAGGGGTCAATATCAGAAGTAGCAGTCAGTATGTGGTTTGTCCACCAGCTGCTTTAAGTCCTTCAGTTCATCACATCTTCATGGACTTCAGCAGATTTGCCAGTTCTTGCTATGAGATGTTACTCCACTCTTCCACCAAGACACTTGCAAGCTCTCGAACACATCTGTGAGGACACTTGGTTTGGCATTGCGAGGGCGATCGTCTGTCATTCCTGTCTCCCTGTAACAGTCTTAGGTGTCTTCCATTACAGACATTGCAGTTTATTGCTCTGTCCACATCTGCAGTCTTCCTGCCTCCTGCAGCAGGACTTTGGTATCATGTTCACGCAGGAGATCAGGGACCCTGGGCATCTTTCTCCTGCTGTTTTTCAGATCGATTTCAGTTTTATCGTCTGTGACGTATGTGTGTATTGTTAGTTATTCTCCTGTGAATCACCTGAGTGTTCTCTGAGAGGATTATACACAATACATGACACCCATACAGGCGTGCGTGTCTGGTTCGCTATCTTTGTGGAGACTCTCCATAGACGTAATGGTTTTTATACTGTACAAACTGTATATTCTATCCCCTTACACTAACCCTACCCCTAAACCTACCCATCACACAAATCTTTCTGCATTTTTACATTTTCAAAAAAACTCTGTATGATTTATAAGCTTGTTTCCTCATGGGGACCTCAATTTAGGTCCCCACAGTGACACGAGTCCCCATGAGTCAGTGTGCATTCAGGTTGAAGTCCCCACCGTGATAGAAAAACTTGAACACACACACACATATTCTCTATTCATCTCTACTCAGGCCTTGTGCATCCCAGATCTAAACAAGCACAAAAGCATCAATCATGACGCCCTTTACAGACTAAATAAAACAACACGTTCAGCATAAACCAGCATCTAATCAAGCGATCCATCACAATAAACCAGACTCAATGTTCAGTCTAAAAATACTGGATATTCAACTACTGCACATGAATACACTCATAAACACTACTAAAGCACAAAGTGTAAGATCAATAAAACTGGAGGTGACTTACACATACAGTCAGGGGTGCCGCTAAGGGGGTGAAAGTTAAGACGATTCTAAGGGCCCACGCACTTTTGGGGCCCCCAGAGATCAGTTTTATTAGTAGTAACAGTACTAGTAGTAATAGAAATTATAAATGTATAATCTACCAAAGAGTTACAACTAAATTAAAATTACGGCTTATTTCTGCATTTCTGGCAAAATTATCTCCGCATTTTGCGACTTTTTTCCTGCTGGTGCGACTAAATTTTGTTAGAGGTCGCACTGGTGCTACCACCACGGTGCCCAACTAAAATGAGCTGCCATTTCTGTTACATATGAGAAACATCAAACGCAAACGAAACAAAAGCGGAACGGAACGGCGCTACTCGTTTGAGCTGCACGGACCGTTTATCAGCTCGGAGCAATAATAGACAGCGCAGCGCGAGCTCATACACGGGCCAATCTCGATCACGTGACACTATTACTACACAGCACTGGGAGATCCAGTGAGAAAGTGCTTGAATTCGCCGAAGAATAAATAACATCGCTACTACGAGATCTAGTGAGAAGCGTTCGGCACAGAATTCTTTGTTATAAACCAGATATCAGATCAAACAGCGCTGACGTGGAAACCAGGAGAAACATTGTGCCATGAACGAAGTTCAGGGGTTTCAGTCCACAAATCACCAACATTCACCATGGATTTAATGTAGTAACACCATATGGTATTGTGGAAGAAATAGTCGAATGTTGTTGTTTTTTTAGTTTTTTTTTTTTTTTTTTTTACATTATTCATCTCTGGGTTCGTACAACCTTTTGAGAGTAAAATTTAAGCACTTTTCAAGGGCTTCACACTTTTTTCCAGCACTTCAAAGCTCTAAATATTATCCAATTTTAATGTTATTTATTTTTAATGTGATGATTTGTAAAACTAAAAGTTTAAAGGTGTAGGAAAACTAACACTTTGTGGCAAACAAGCACTTTTATTTGAGAAAAAAGACATGGAATTACCACTATAACCAGTAGATGGCAGCAGAGGAGCACTTATTTGACTTATTAGCCATTTCCACTCCCCTTTCCTAATATATAGAAAAAGTAGGAAGTCACAAAGTCTCATGAAAAACGAAAAAAACTTTCTTCGAACTGTAATTGAATTTCAGAGAAAACAAGCAAAGAGCACTCCTTTTATAATCACTGAAAGCTGTCGGTCAGTTCAGTGTGATACTACAGAAGAGCAGTGGTACATTTCATAAGAGTAGAATATTTAAACTTTCCCTATAAAAAATTGTTTTTTGCACATTACTGTTGTTAATAAAAGTTAATTTTATCTGCATATCAACTCAAGCTCAGAGCTTCACTGTTAAATTTCCAATAAATTAACATGTAATATTATTAGTAACTGCACATATTAACAAAACAATGCAAAAAAATAGTAATTTTATTATTAAATTAACTTTATGATAAATTTTCCTCCAGCGCCACCAAATCAGGTGCTGGCGCCACCATATGTAGAACTGAGTGGAGCTGGTGCCACTGCTCTCAAATGTTAGTTTGGAGCCCTGCATAGGTTACGTTTTTCACCACTGAAAATGAAAATAATGTAATTTTGTTCCAGATATAGATCTTGAATTTGTAGCCACTTGCCAGCATTCTCCTGTTGGCTAACTATGCTAGCAGACTTTTACTAACTACCACCGTGTATGCTAGCTAGCGAATAACTAGTTAGTCCACTAATGAGGACTACGTCTACCTCATAAGCAGCCTTGCCCTCACGCACTCTTCCCCGGGAAGTTCCCCCAACTCTTCTCCCAGTTGAAGAAGGAGGTAATCAGTATGTCAGATTCTGCCTATGAAAACCAGGCTAAAGTCTTAAATGTAATTTTGAGATAAAGAGCATCACAGTTTGATTTCAAGGATTAATTTCACTATGATTTCAGTCTCAGTCTTCAGTCTGACATGACAGCTAGGTTGGCTTGTATGTTAGGTGCGGTAGGGGGCCCAACCTCATATTCTTGCATAGGGCCCAAAATTGCTAGCGGCGCCCCTGCATACAGTGAGTGACTGTAGTAAGAGACCCTGTAATGCGAAACTTCATTTTATAAAAGAATCGACCAACACACCCTGAGGAAAAAGCCCAAGGAACAAACTCAGTGGGGAGGAACTTTGTTTAAACATAAAAGTGCTTTGTACAGAAAAACCATCACTAAACGCTGAAAATGTTCACCTAAAAACTGCTTGTTTGAAGAATGTGAGCTCTCATGAAGTTTTAATCAGTGAGCAAATAAAACCAGCCCAGACGCGTCAGAAGAGCTGATTATGTTATTGCTCAAACTCTCATTTCATGGCATATTTGCAGTAAATGAGATGTGATTGAAATCAGTAACTTCAATGCAGATAAAATGAGACTCCAACCCACCTCAGATGTGAAGGAAACACTTTAGACAATGAACAGAGGGTGTGAAAATTACTCTCAATCCCAGACCAATTAAAAGCAGTTGCTGATGCGGTTCATCTCTAAAGCACCGAACATTACAGTCACATCAAACTCACATCAACACGTCTGAAACGCTGGAGTATTTCAGTACATATCCCACCTGTCAATCAGTTTCAGCTGATATCAGCAAAAGACGACACGTGTTCTGTGAAGAGGAGAAAAATCTTAGACAATAGAGTGAATTATTGCTCAAAAAAGGGTGGACAACTTCAGTCAAACATCTCATTGGTGCATTACTTGAAACTGTTGCTGGGCAAATGACATTAAAAAAGAACATTGCAATTCATACTTACAGTATAATGACTAATGAAAATTACACCACATGGCTTTTTAATAGTGATTAAATTGAAACTTTTCAAAAACAACATTTCTAAAGAGATGTTCCTATTTTTTATCGTTGACACTCTTATTTGTCATTGGCCATAAATAATGATGAATTCATGTTTGCATTTTTTTTATTTGTTTAGTCTAACAAAGAATGTTGATGGTCAATTTCAACAAATTGAAGCACTAGGTTCATCTAAAATAGTCATTTAGTTTGGTGACATTGTGAGAACAGCCATATGTATTTGTCTGTGTTGTGTTTGCGTGCTCCTACAGTGTGACGGCCGGCATGTCATTTGGCTTCTCTGTCATAATCAATCCAATTATAGGATTACATCACACTTTATTGAACATTCCTCTGAGAGCCAGTTTGTCCAGATCTAATCCGCATTATAAAATCAGACGCCTTCTGCTATTTGTGAGCGGATGGATTCTTGAGTTTTTCACTTTGCTCTGCTCACTGAGCCCCTCAAATCCCTCTTCGGCAGCATCACCGTCCGTCTGAGGGGCTTTATCCTTAAAACCATTTAAAGAGACCATAAATACTTAAATACCATCATCTTCCATCATTTCCATAGAGCTTCATATATCAGCACAAACAGACAGATGGCCATTAAACTACAGCTTCCTATGATGGGTAGATGTGTGGATAAATGAAGGATTTATAAAGGTACAGCTCTCTGTATTACAGTTGATCCTAAATGTCCAATCAGCACGAGGTGCCAGCTGTCGGACAGGTGATGAATGAATCTCCAGTGCAGCTCTGACTGAACCAGTGAAAGTGTTACTTTCTCAGACAAATGACTCTGAACTACGGCACAAACTGATGCTGAATTAAACCTGTAATAGGAATGAAGACGGGATTCTGCAATCAAACACAAAAGTGAGTGAAACTCCAAACACATTGACCACCACATACCCAATACAAAACTGATTCTAGTGGCAGAAGTCTGGAGCGACGGCAGAACCGTGAGCCCTGACAGCGTGACACTCGATTAACGTGAGGTCAAAATAATTAACACACTCAATAGGGTGTTTGCTCTTTAGTGCGCAGTCAATGCAACTAATTTTCTCAAGTCCTTTCCCTGAAATTTCTGTGTTGGTACCATGTACAGTGATGCCTGAAACAGGTGATAATACCACCATAGTAGTTCTATAAGTCATATTTATCATGGTACTGAATCATTACTATATACCAGGGGTTTTCAAACGGGAGTCCAGGGCCACTAATAAAATCATATGTACAGTTTGTATATTTTGCTATATTCAACAATGTCTTCTCGTCTGTGTCACCGGCTCAGTATTGGCCAGCTCCTTTGTCAGCATCACACACATGCGTCGTGGTGCTCACGTGAACAGCGTCGGCCAATGGTGAGCCGGCGTTCTGAAATAGAACCTGGAAGCGTTGCACTGTGTTTACTACGTCAACAGCGTAGGAGACTGACACAGATGAGAAGAAATTGTTAAATAAAGTCGTTATTTTTGTTTTGTTTTTGCGCACAAAAAGTATTCTCGATGCTTCATAACATTAAGGTTGAACCACTGGAGTCACATGTTGATGGTCTGGGCCTTGAAAGTTGCAATGACGTTGCTGCCTATGGACGGTTGAAAAAGCTCTCGGATTTCATCAAAAAACTCAAAAAAAAATTCATGTTCCGGAGATGAACGATGGTCTTACGGGTTTGGAACGACATGAGAGTGAGTAATTAATGACAAAATTTTCATTTTTGGGTGAACTAACCCTTTAACAGTTCAGTCTAAGCCTCCATTACTAATTCTAAAACAGCACTTTAGAACTTGTAACGAAGGAACGTTGAGTCGCTTCATTGAAGCTTATTGTATTATGTAGAGTATTATGGTATTATGAGAGAGATTGACTAAACGAGTGTATTACCTGCATCTGATTCATTCTTCAGGTTGATGTCCATAATATAATATCCATTATAAAAAATCATTTTGAATGTCCTCTGAGAAAAGCGCTAGTTTTCCTTATCTCTTGCCTTCTTCCCATAGTGCATCCTGGTGCCATGTGTTCCCCAGGTAAGCGACGCACCCAGCCATCCACATGATGTAAAAGAAAATGTGATTCATCGGACCAGGTCCAATTCTGATGTTCACGTGCCCACTATTGGCGCTTTCGGCGGTGGACAGGGGTCAGCATGGTCACCCTGACTGGTCGGCGGCTATGCAGCCCCATACGCAACAAACTGCGATGCACTGCGTATTCTGACATCTTTCTATCAGAACCAGCATTAACTTCTTGAGCAATTTGAGCTACAGTAGCTCGTCTGTTTATCGGACCACACGGGCCAGCCATTGCTCCCTACGTGCATTGGCCTTGGCCGCCCATGACCCTGTCACCGGTTCACCACTGTTCCTTCCTTGGACCACTTTTGATAGATACTGACCACTGCAGACCGGGAACACCCCACAAGAGCTGCAGTTTTGGAGATGCTCTGACCCAGTCGTCTAGCCATCACAATCTGGCCTTACGCATGCCCATTTTTCCTGCTTCTAACACATCAACTTTGAGGACAAAATGTTAACTTGCTGCCTAATATATCCCACCCACTAACAGGTGCCGTGATGAAGAGATAATCAGTGTTAATCACTTCACCAATGTCATAATGTTATGCCTTATCGGTGTATATAACAAATACTTCTTTTCAGTTAGTGTTCAGTTAGTACTTTTCAGCAAATAGAACACCAGCAATTGTTGTATTTTTGATGCTGGTGTTCACCCAGCAAGCATTTATGTACAGCACCAGACCAGCATAAGCCAGTCTTAAGTGAACTAGCTGGTCTATGCCCTGTTCAGGAGGGTAAGAACTTGATCTTGATCTCACCTTGAAGGTGAGACAATAAATGTGATTCAGACAGCAAGTGATGAGCATCTACAGCACACCTGTAGCACGGCCAGAATATATCAGCTCTAATCATAGATGGGGATTATGGGAAAGACACTCACACTGGGGAAAAGATTACATGGGACACCAAACTCAACTGACATCACAAGCTGCCAAACATCACAGACGTGTTCCTCTGCTGTATGTGTTCAGTATATTCTGATGTCTGGATATCTCAACCATCAGCAAACTTCCTTTTTAATCTTTTTTAAAGGAAACAGCAGAGTTCCTCCTTGCTGTTCTGAATCTCCATCTTCTGCTCCAGTCTCAGCAGGACGCGAACAAAAATGATGAGCAGGATCGATAAAGACCAGAGGCTGCAGATTTCAGAAACCGGCTGATAGATGAAGAGACACAAGGTCCGTGACATCGCCTTCGGCCTCCAAAAAAAGCAAGAGGCAAACTCAGCAGAAAGAGCGAAACACGGTTCCAGCTTTCATCACACCTCGACCGGGCCGAACACACACACACACACACACACACACACACACACACACACACACACACACACACACACACACACACACACACACACACACACACACAGACAGAGACAGACAGACAGACAGACAGACAGACAGACACAGACAGAGACAGACAGCTGTGATTAAACGCACTAAAGGTCAGTGTGTTTCTTTGAATACAGCCGCACTGCTGGTGCTAGAGCTCTGAAAGCAGAAAATAAAGACTGAAGAGCTCAACGCAAGAAATGACAAGTGAAAAAAATGACAGCATATTGCAACATTGTGGAAAGGTTGGATCACTCTTCACACTGCGCTGTATTCACGAGAACCACATGGGAGTCAATTCATTCTAGCAGAGTTTGACATTAGTATGCTGCTAAGAACATGAGGCACTAACAAGTATTAACAATACAAATATTTACAAAAATAGTAAATTTTAATTAGATTAGTAAGTATATTTCTCTTGAGCAGGGTTATTATATAACTATAGTAACTAAAACCATAACTAAAACCATTAACCGTTTTTGTTAACTGAAGTAAAATAAACATTTAGTTTAACCGCAGATGCTGAAATAACTATAACTAAGATAATTAAAGATACATAAAAATTACTAAAAACATTTTTTAAAATATATAAAAATGACAAAAACACAACAAAATTACTAAAACTTCACTTTTGTAATTTAATAGGCAAAATAATGTTGATAAATTATAAAAATAATATAACACATTATGAAATAGATGATAAAATAATTTCTCTTCTTTCAGGAATGTGCCTATGATGTCTGTGAATGTAAGCAGCTTCTCACCAGACTTTGGAACAGATTTAATGACACATTTTCACTCGTGTTTTTGGATAACAACTGCTCTCGCTGTTATATGTAGATGATGAAGGCTTCTAGCTTGTATTGAAATGCAAAGCAAAGCTCATGTAATATTAATAGAGACCTGTATGCAGACACCTGTATGTTTATTAGCACCATCCAAAAATGAATGTGACAGCTCATGTGATTTATGGCAGTGTCAAGCCGTCTCCTTTGATCATGTGACCTCGTGTGATCTAATAAATTTCTATGATAAACAGCAACATAAAGCAGACCCCGTCACACACTCTTATCGTATTAGTGCATTGTGAATGAGCTCTCGCTTTGAGCGGCTGGTAATGGAAAACACATAAAGGTCTCAGTCAGTGCTGGGAAGTTATTCATTAAAATGTGAGGAAAAGGACGTTAATAATGGTTGGATTTTTCATTTTATACCAGACGAATCAAGAAATGGAGATTTCTGTTTCTTGCGATGAGGATTATGATTTTGTGCTCTAATAAGGAACGATCTATAAAGAAAAGGAGCTCATCAATCATAATGGCACATTTTAAAATAACGGAAATGCTGTTAAAATGAATGAATTTGAACCTCCTTTTCTTAAATACTAGTAAACGGTGTAGTAGAACTTGAAGGGTCAAAGGTCAGGTTTGAGAAACACTTGGCAAACACTATAAGTTGTTCCTCAGTAAAAGAAGAGGGATCACTCTGTTACCCTGCGTCACTCTGTTAACATTCATCAGACACACAGCGGCTTTGTGATTCTTTTATAATGTGCCTCATTTTTCATCTCTAGTGAAATACCCTTCAGTTTTATGACCGTCACTTTCACATAGATGGTGAGGCGCTTTCAAAACGCCCCTCATCCAACCTTGATGATTAGCTTTAATGAATTCTAGAAGAGATTACCATTATCCTTGGGATTTTTTGTATTGAGGGCCCGAGCCAGAGCATTCACATAGAGAGATAGCGATCGAGACACAAAAAAAAATAAATTTAAAACATTTAAAAGTGCAGCTTATGCTTCAATTTTTGAAGAAGTATTGAGGGATGATGACTAGATTTTGTGTGCCAGGATTGGGGGAGGAAAGAGACTGAAAGAGCGAGCAAGAAAGAAATAAAAGAGCGAGATGAAGCAAACTAAAAGAGAAATGACAGTGTCACAGTTGTATTGATAATAAATAATAATGATGGTTAGAATAGAGCCGGAACGGTGCAGTGAAAGATGTCCTTGCAGAGGACATGAACTGCAAAACTGAGTGAAGAAATGGACTCAAAACAAGGAAATAAAAAACATTCTCATCCTCCTCAAAATCAATCACTCACCTCAGAAAACATTGTATATGCAGCATCTGAAAGTGCATCAGATGTCCTCAGACGTCCTGCTGTCAGTCTTTCATGTCTCATTCTCTCAGATTAATTCATATAGTTTGATCTCTCCAGCTCTGGCACTGTCACTGATCTTCCAAGACCAGGAAATTACCCAGAATGTTCTCTTCTCACTGTAATCTCATAAAGTATGGGTTCCCCAAAGATGATTGTGATAAATGGCATCATTCCCATCATGCAGTGGGTTCAAATAAATCTGAAGGTCACATGTGTGACACAGGCCTTTTTTGACCACTATTTGAGACCATTTTATCATGTCTGAGCAGCATCTCATTTGATATACAAACTGAGTCAATGTTTGAGCACCAGACGGTGAAAGTGACTCTGATGCAAATGCTCACTTATGACAGATTTATTTATTTCTCCGTTCACTGGGACCTAAAGAGCGTCCTCACAACTACTCCCAAAAGCATCAGACAGTTTGATTCTTGCAGCTGAAGACACTTGTTGATGTAATGAAAGCTAAATGGATGAAGGGTGTTGTGGATGCAAACACACTCCGCTCTGATTCTTCATCTTATTATCATTCTGCATGTGACTCTTCAGTGATGATAAAGCTTCTGGAAGCTTTTGCGTCAAAGGCATGAAACCGATTACTGATCATGATATGAAGGTATTAACTGCTACCCGACAACAAAGCCCATTTTCTCCTCTGGTTTGCATCATTCTTTAAAACGCTTTCCTGTCATTCATTTTTTACCCTCTTTGAGAGAGAATGAATGAAAGAGAGGAACAGAGAAGGAGAGAGTGTGTGGAGGCTCTTTGTCTCTCATTTGCCAGTCACAGTAAATGGCGGCTCTGATTAAGTTGCTCTAATTGGACTCTGCTTCAGATTCGGCGGGCGAACAATCGGCCACTTTAATGAATGGGTCGTGTTGCGGTTTGTGCCGTTGTTTCTTCTGAAAGAAATCGTTATGCCATTAGCGACAAATCACATGCCAAGAGCCGCAGATACAAAGAAATGCCTATAAGTCAAAGAAGGAACAAAACAAATGGCCTAAATTCTCTCGGACCACAAGAAATGTAGTGTTGGAAACAGCTGTAACAAGCTTTTATAACACATCTGTGTGCGGTGCTTCAAGGACTTGAGATGTGATCTGCTCCTGGTGTGCCGTCCTTAACCTGTACGCTCTGATTTCATTTCTCTGTATTCTTCTCGTTTGCATGAGCAGAAAGACAGAATGTCCCTGTTTCGAGACCAGAGGGGCTGCAACTGCTCTAACACTCAACACACAGATGGTGTCTTTATGTAACGGACGCATTAATTACGTCCACATCATTTCTCAAATGAAGCCGCACTTCACACTGAAACCATCTCACCCCTCAGTTTAGCAGTGACAAGCAACATTAACCCGTACATGTCAAAAGTATCTTAAGGTCACCAACTGATCTGAAAACAAACGGTTTCTTTGCACAAGCAGCATCCTTGATGTGACATTTGAACAGCCAGACGTGACCATCTTTTTAGCAGGTCGACAAAATGAAGGTTGTGAAAATCTCCAGCCTCATTAAAGGGTTCAACATGTTTGAAAAGATTCAGTGAAACGATCCTGCAGGACGTCAATCAATAGAGCAGAAGTAATGAAAAACACTCATTAGTGGCACGAGGGATGTTGAGAGGTTTTAAAAGATGCCAATCCTGTTCTGATACTGTAGGTCACATGAAAAAGCTTGGTTTACAAGTTATTGATTATCTCGTATCCTGCACAGAATTTACAGCTGCATGAAGCATAAGGCCAGAGACTATTGTGCCAGTGTGTCATATGCTAACCCTTGTGAAAAGAACACTTAGCATACTTTTAAATAATATACTTTAAAAGAATATACAGCCCTGTTGAAACAACCAGCATATGCTGGTTAGGTATGTTTTGAAGCATGGCAGCTGGTTTATGCTGGTACTTAGTTGGTTATGAGCTAGTTTAAGCTGGTCAAGTGCTGGTTATACGTTGGTCCTGAGCTGGACCTAGTTTCTTAGGACCAGCTTAGGAACAGCACTTGACCAGCTTAAACTAGCTCATGACCAGCTGCCATGCTTCAAAACATACCTAACCAGCATATGCTGTTTTTTTCAACAGGGAGTACTTAAGTGCAAACTGAATGTAATGTTTTTTAACACTTAATTGTTATTTACAATTAAATAAAAATATATCATAGCTTACATTTATATTAAAGGGATAGTTCACCCAAAAATGAAAATTCTGCCATCATTTACTCAACCTCAAGTTGTTTGAAACCTGTATGAATTCCTGTCTTCTGCTGAACACTAAAGAAGATATTTTTTTCACACTATGGAAGTCAGTGGGGCCCATCAACTGTTTGGTTACCCATATTCTTCAAAATATCTAATTTTGGGTTCAAAAGAAGAAAGAAATTCATACAGGTTTGCAAGCAATAGCAAACCATAACGATCCAAAGATCCAGTCAATTCCCGATGGACAAAATCAAGTGTCCTTCTACATTTTTTCTTGTTCGAGAAGCCGTTTTGCTCATAATACGACACAAAAGAAAAAGAAAACACTATTGCAACTTCTGTTTCATGCCGATTTTAAGCACACTTCTTTTTCACAAGGTAATACATGCTAACATTAGCAAGAGTGCTACATTTTCCTCATTACCACTAAATATTTTAGATTTTAATTGTAGATTTAGTTACAGATTTAAAGTCCTAGAAATCTCTGCTGGAATATCCATCTTAAGCTGGTCGCTGTGCTTTAGAAACATATTAGCTGGTCTAGGATGGTCATTAGCTGCTGCAAACTAGCAGACCGACTGGCATGTTCCCAAACACAGCTAATAGCTTAAGCTGGATTTACCAGAAGGTGAAAATGAGAAGGAAAGAAATACAGAAAGAAAATCATTGAGATGTAGAATGTAGATGTGTGAATATTGAGAGCGTCTTAACCCTATTAGCAAAAAGAGCAAATGCTTCCCAGAGAGCGTTTAAGAGAGTAACATGATTAATATTACATGGAAACGCACAAACACACACATTTAGAGAGGAAGTGAGCAGGCGGGGGAAGAGAGTGACAGACAGAGGCCCAGAGAGATTGATGGCTATATTCAAATGAATACAGAGAGCTGACAGGAACCCAATGGAGCGAGACAGTCTGATGTGAGCCAGTCCATCACAACCACACTACATACAGTACCACACATATCATGGTGTGTGTGCTCTAATTCCCAAGACCAAACACTACCACAAACAGCCTAGAATGCTTTTGGGATCAATAAATGCAAGAACTGAGTTGCTGTTGACACTCCGTTCACCTCTTCACACGAGCACAAAACAGGAAGTCACAAAGAACCGGCTGGCAGTACAAATGGAACAATGAAAACTTGAAGGGATAAACATTTATTGCCTGTTTCACTGAACCCAGACAAAGCTGAAGACATTTCACCGCCCGTCTTACCTAATTTAGGGAGGGAATATTTGACTTTGAAGTAATCCTGGTAAAACTGCAGGAGTCTCTTGGTGATGTGCAGAGCGTAGTCCCCCGATCCGCTCTGGATGGCGTCAGGCCTGGCGTACAGCCGAATCTACATAAACACAACATCAGAAGAGAGGGAGAACAAAAGTCAAATTGTGCCAGGTGCTGAATGAACACTTGTACGGCTCTGGTTTATTCCTAACCTGAATTCCCTCAAGGATAACTGTTAGGGACTTGAAAGAGTAATCCTTGGTGAATATATCTGCCAAATGCCAAAATCTGGCTTGTGTCTTTTGAGTGCACCCGTCATCCAGTATGTAAAACATTAAAAAGTATTACTGTCACTAGAGCATGACAGAAATCATTCATTTTCTTTAGAGAACCAGTTTTTAACAGGCAGACCAACCATGAGTTCCAAAATTGTTAAACAAACGATGCTATATGAACAACTACCACCCATAATCCTGAAGAAAGATCCAAAAGTAAAGTAGTTTCATTTAAAAAATGTCATAACTGGAACTTTCAGGGAAACAACAGATTTCTCTCTCACTGACCCCAAACATTTGAATGCTGTACATATGAATATTTCACAAAAATATTTAAATACTACTTATATATTTGAATATTCATCAGTAAACTTGAGAATTTATTTTATCCATTTTGTTTTATTTATTTATTTTCAAATCATGGTTTGTGATGGTAGGAGTCTTGTCTCTGGTTCTGTTGGTTCATAGCATAACTTACTGAATAATGTGTTGTAATACGTGAAATATGAAAAAGAATGGTAAACACCTTCAGAACCAAGGCCATTGAAAAAAATGGACAGTTAGCTGTTGTGCTCTGTTAGAGTCATGACTTCTTTAAATTACCTGCACTTTCATAAAACTCAATGTTATTGAACTGCAGTTATTGAAAAATTCTCAATGTAATTTTACAAGTATATGATTATTATGGATTATTTAAAGCTGTAGTTTATTAAAATAGCATTTTAGACATTTGTCTTTGGAAACAAATTAGATTTCCAGGAAAAAGCAAAGACAAAACATTTGCATTATTGCAAGATCCTTTATTCTGTATTTACGGTTATATGTATGTGAGAGAGAGAAAGACAGAGTGAGGAGAGAACAAGTGTGAAAGAGAAAGTGTGTGAGGTGTGGCTCTGTGGGAAATGTATTCTCACAGTAAAAATGATCTTGGTCTCTTTTAGCCGAAGGCTGATGAACAGCACAGCTTTCTGAACGAGCATCCATCTACTCAGAATGAATGTCCTCCTACAATAACAGAGTTACTGTGCAAAACAAGCAAGAGGAAAGCCTTTGTTTCAGAGCCTGGCAGCAATGCACATTGAATTATGTGTTGTTTACCTCACATGTTGCTACTGTATCGATCAGCTCTGTCTGATATATGTCTGATATAAAGATGAATGGATGGCACAGGGCTGTGGAAATGATTCTAAGCTCAATCAAATCAATGTGACTTTAAAACAACCTGTAATTATACGAAGCGCTCAAGTTGACAATCAAGAGAAGCTTCATTAATCAGACATTGTGGAGATTGTTCAATCTGACTCCAGTGCTGACTGCTTCACTTGTTTGGTTTTGTTGAAGGCAGCATGACAGAGACTTAAATGAGGTTAATTGAACTCAAATAGTGAGTCTCTCAATGAGCGGCTGCTCAACATTGATCCACTAACAAGCTCTTTCTGATGAAAAGATGAAGCTTTAGTCAACACACTCAGAAGATAAGGAGCACTGGACCTGATATTAACAACCTGTTGAGTTATTACACTATATATGTCTGTATGCGAGAGATACTTCAGGCACTTCACAAATTCATTACTGTAAAGGTTCAAACTGTGCCATAGAAATTAATGTGTAAAAATTGTACAGCTTGTGTTGTTTAGACCAGTCAGACTGGTTTAACAGCACCAAAACAGCATAAATCAGGATTAACTTTAAAACCTACATATATGTTTCAAGGCATTTGTATTCCACTGCTAAAATCATAATTTTGTCCATTAAATGCAGTAAACAAGCTTTTCTGATCAGGCTGAGTAATTTTATGAATATGTAATGAGCATAGTATAGTGGTGTTGAATGTTGATTAGATATTACAAGAACATTTGTCATTTTAATGATAAGATAAATAAAACAGACTGACACTAAACCAGTGGATTTAATAATGGCTGCTACAGTGTTATGAATGGAATATGCTGCTTTAAGACAGTCAAATAACCAGTTTCTCTTATTTTAGCACTTTAACTAATATAATACAATAAGTAAAAATTATGCATGGTCAGAAAGGGAAACCCTGTTGAGTGTTAGTATTTGTTTGTTTCAGAAATCACGCGTTTGAAGACCCTGAGGGTCAATTTGTAATATGTGATGCACTAGAGAGAGTCCAGTGGTCAATACAGGCGAAAAAAGGTCACGCTCACCGAAACAGAGGCGTGTGATGATGAAGACTAGGCATTATTCACAAGCAGCAGCAGGTTGACTAAACCATGTAGGCTGGTGAAGACAGATGAAACAAACAATCCAAGCTCAGACTTAAAATCATTTTGGAGAGCGGGCCACAGACGGCACGATCATTTACTGTCTGGTTTGGGAAATACATTTTTCTCCAGATATTGTAGGTTTGACATCACTCCCAGAGGTTGCAGAACATGCAGGGTAGTATCTGAAATGGCTTGGTCATAACTGAACATAATGCGAGATATGGAACATTAAAGTTAAATTGTATTTACTCAAAATTGCTAGTTATACTAGTCTTAAGAGACCATTCAATTTACAATCTGATTTTATAGCAGAACAACCAATAGAAATCAACAATTAGCAGTTATGTTTATGTTAATGGAGCAGATTTTCTGAGGGATTGTTTAAGACTGTAGCCAAATTAAGCACCTCTAAACCAATGAGGTGAACCACTTAAATTCCCATCAAATTGAATGAGCTGCCCAGCACTCAAACAGAACCAATAAACAAACAGAACCAATTAACAAACAGAAACAATAAAAAAAAACATACTAAACACCCACGCATAGAGAATAAAAACGAACATACCATGCACCCTATCAGAACCAAAACACCCTATCAGAACAAACAAAACCTTTAAAGGGTACATAACACAGACAGTTTCTGCCAATCTCATGTTAATCTTGAGTAGTATTGCATCCTTCATATCTCCGAAGAGTCTTTAGTTTTATCATATTTATAAAAGACAGATACACTGTACCGATTCTTTCTGTAAACAGCCGTGCTTGTGGAGGCGTGCAGTGGGCGGAGCTAAAGAGTCACAAGCACACACACACACACACACACACACACACACACACACACACACACACACACACACACAATACATCATGGCATTATCCCTGGATAACTTTCGCTTCACTATACATTCGTGTTATTTACATTATATGCACTTACGTGCCGATTGCCAACAAAACACAGATGCAGTTTCACTCACCGCCTGCGGTTTGGACTCATGACTGGGAAAAAACAAACACACTTGCAGAACTCCGTTGCTGCTCTGGGAAAACAAACTGCATCCATTGTTTCCTTAATGCTATTTGGGAAGCTGAACAAGGTGATCTTTCCCTCACAACCAAAAACACACTTCTTTAGTGACATTGATTTCATGGTCTAAAAACAAAATAACAGCGCTGCCGACGGCTCCCGTAACCTGAACGAAGCTCGTTGATGGACGTGCTCTTGCTCTCGCTCACACACTTGCTCTCTTGTGCGCACACACTCATCCGGGAGAAGTGCCCATACAAGGAATTACGCCCTTTATGACGTTATACAGGGCCATACTCGAAAAAAAACTTTCCGAAACTTGTTTGAATCCTGAAGGAGTGTATTTGGCATAGAAATACTCCATCATATGTCCAACTCATTTTTTTACATTTTGGCCATGTTTAGCATGAGAATCCAACTCTTTAACAGTGTAAATAAGTCAGAATGCATGAAATAGCATTAGACCCCCCCTTTAAATTAAAAGTACAAATATCCAAACAAGACAGAAAAATTTAACAAACAGAACCAATAAGCAAATGTATACCAAATACCCAAGCAGAGAAAACAAAACAATAAACAAACAGAGCCAAGGTCTAAACAAAATCAATAAACAAACTTAACCTACATCCAAACAGAACCAAATAACAAACATACCAAACAACCAAACATATACAAAGTACAAACAAACACAACCTTCAAACTAAAAGTACAAAAATCCAAACAAAATAATTTATCCAACAGAACCCATAAACAAACATATCAAATACCTAGCAGAAAAAAACAAACAGAACCTACATCCAAACAGAACCAAATAACAAACCTGCCAAAGACTGCCAAAAGCCAACAAACAAACAAACAAACAAACAAACAGAACACTTAAACTGACAGAACAAAGACTCAAACAAAACCATTAATCAAACAGAACTAAGATCTAAACAGAAACTATAAACAACCTACATCAAAACAGAAAAAAATATGCCTAAGACTCAAGCAGAGCCAAAAACAAGCAAATAAACAAACAAATAGAACACTTAAACTAACAGAACAAAGATCAAAACAAAACCATTAATCAAACAGAACTAAGATCTAAACAGAAACCAAACAAAGATCCAAACAAAACCAATAAGCAAACAGAACTAAGATCTAAAAAGAAACAATAAACAAACAGAACCTACATCCAAATAGAACAAACATGTCAAAGACTCAAGCAGAGGCAACAAACAAACAAACGAACAGAACACTTAAACTAACAGAACAAAGATCCAAACAAAACCATTAATCAAACAGAACTAAGATCTAAACAGAAACTATAAACAACCTACATCAAAACAGAAAAAAATATGCCTAAGACTCAAGCAGAGCCAAAAACAAGCAAATAAACAAACAAATAGAACACTTAAACTAACAGAACAAAGATCAAAACAAAACCATTAATCAAACAGAACTAAGATCTAAACAGAAACCAAACAAAGATCCAAACAAAACCAATAAGCAAACAGAACTAAGATCTAAAAAGAAACAATAAACAAACAGAACCTACATCCAAATAGAACAAACATGTCAAAGACTCAAGCAGAGGCAACAAACAAACAAACGAACAGAACACTTAAACTAACAGAACAAAGATCCAAACAAAACCATTAAGCAAACAGAACCAAGATCTAAACATGAACAAAAACCCGAACAATAAACCGAAGAAGAAAAAAACAAAAAAATAGAATCAATAAGCAAACAGAAGCAATAAACTAGCAGAATAAACAAACAAACAACAAAAAAAACAAGTTTGATTTTATCTGTAAGGATCTGATTGAAAACATGGATGGAAACATGTTAGTCATGTGCATGAAATGCAAAGGCAGAGAGAATTATTAAATTTCTTCAGAAAAACATACACTAACGAATCCTGCACAATTATGTGCAAGTAAAGTGAATAGTATTTCATTTTGTCATTAATATAGAGTTCCAAACAGCACTTCTAATGTTATTAGTTTATCCTTAAACACATCTCACTAATAATTTTGTACTTTTTATATTTTTTGTTGGGCCTTCATTGTTTATAATATACTTCTTTTACTGTAAAGGATTGTTAAACAGTAGCCTAATATATATTTTTTTCCTCATGGCTCATTAAATCCTAAAGTACAAATATAAGTGCACAGCTGTAGGTTAGATGACGACAACAAACAAGCCTGCAGTTCTCAAGAAATACAATCTCAGGCATCATTGCTCTACTAAACTGGGTATGAGGGAAAGATAAGTCAAATGCGTCAATAACTGTGGCAATAAATGTATATAATTAAAATTCATTGTGTAAAAACCCAAAGTAAAACTGCTCAACTGGCCCCCGATGGGGAACACCACCTGGCTCAGGTAATTTGAGTTTGAGACCCCCTCACCTAGACCCTTAAAAACCATAATACATAATGCCCAACCAACTGCTGCCGGGTCTGCCGTGATCTTTACACATGTGTGTGTGGTAGATCAGTGTTTCCCCATAAACCCAGAGTAATAACTCCACTCTCCTCTCCAACGTTCCTCTCCCACGATCTTTCCTCTCGCCGAATCTGTATGATGAATGGAGCGAGGGGGCTACCCTGCCTCTTTAATGTGATTGATGGGGGAAGCTAGTGCGCGGCTAACCGCTACAAGCCACAGTGTGGGTATAAATGCCCCAGATAGAAGCACACACTACAGTCAGCGTGGCAGAGATGATTTGATATAAAGGAGAGCGCGGTCATGCTGAAGGAGATAGATTAATTACACTAATATGAGGAGGAGGCCGGCCAAGGGCACACAGCAGAAGCCACTGAGGAAGCCGTCAGGAACTGTCTAATATGACAGCAGGACTTTGACTGAACGTGATATCAGTAACACGACACATAAACAGCGTCTGACAGATGAAGCTGCTTAGAATGTGAGGATTCAGTGTCAAAAAAAACCATTTAAGTGCATGTGATGAAAGTGATACAACACACACTTTACATTATCTTAATGGATAAACTTCACATCAAACAAGTTCCTGTATGTTATATAAAACCTAGAAGAGTTTGTCATGAACACAATCCTGGACATGAGCATAAGTGGACACCAGTTGCACACATGACTGTTACTCTTTTAGTAGGCACGTATATGACTTTGTGGACGCTGGACTAATGTTAGTGGAGACAACCATTTCCATTATCCATTGTGTAACCATTATATATTGAATATAGCAGTGTACTGTAACATAAACATATCGACTGTGAGCAAGATAATAGCTCTGCTGTCTTGGCAGCTGCCTACTAAGGGAGCATCCTAACTGAGCTAATGATTCAATACACTAATGAACTTAAAGATACATAGCACACACAAATATTGGGTAAAGTAGTACATTTTTAATTAGATTAAAACTATGTTATCTTTTCAGTATTTAATGAAATATATTCACTTATACACTACCGTTCAAAAGTTTGGGGTCGGTATTTGTAATGTTTTTGAAAGAAGTCTCTTATGCTCACCAAGTCTGCATTTATTTGATCAAAACAATAATATTGTGAAATATTATTACAAAATAATTTTTTTCTATTTAAATGTATTTTAAAATGGAATTTATTCCTGTGTTGCAAAGCTGAATTTTCAGCATCATTACTCCAGTCTTCAATGTCACATGATCCTTCAGAAATCATTCTAATATACTGATTTATAATTTCTTATTATTATCAATGTAGAAAACTGTTCTGCTGCTTAATATATTTGTGGAAACAGTGATGCATTTTTCATTCCAGGGTTTTTTCAAGTTCAAAACAACAGCATTTATTTGAAATGTCTTTACTGTCACTTTTCATCAACTTTTGATTAATCAAGTGTATGTTCTGTATTGATTCTCTCGGCTCATTTGCCATTTTGGATTGACTTTATTACTGAGCTGAATGCAGTGAATTCTGTGATTGCCTTGACTTTGAAGCATACATGAGATGCTGCCTTAGAATTTGGCAGAAAATGATGCAGAAAATCTTCTGGAATAGCTTTCATTTCAGAGGCGCATATGTGATGATGCTTTAAAATGCTGCTCTCTGGGTAGTTAAAATAGTTAAAATAATAAAATCTCAGTATATTGTTCATACATTTGAGTTTTGGGGTCTGAAAACGCAACTCACCAGGACTCCATTATCTGTAACTGCTTCTCTGTAGGTGAAGTTGCACACAGCCCAGGCCAGGTAGTACGTGGACATGCGGGGCGTCCTGGAGAAATGGTTGGTCACCCATCCGTCCTCGTCAGACGTCGAGGCCTCCACTGGCATGTTGGACAGCGACTGATACGAGCTCTCGTGTTTCAGACTCACTCTGAATGTGGCTTTATAGATGGGCTCGTCGAAACACGGGAAGGCCTTTCTAGCGTGAGTCGGTGAGAACTGTGTCACCGCAAGATACCTGCAGAATAAGAACGTGAGAGAGGTAAGATGAAAGAAAACTCTGCTGAAGTATATGCTATTTAACTAGTCCAGGAGTCTACAGTGGAAAGTCATTTTGCCTTAACTTCATTACATTGGTTGTCACATGATTTCCTGTATGTAAATTAGCTCTGTCTGCCATCGCTGTGTATTTGTACCACACTAATGAGCTTCCTGAAGTGAAGATGGACAAAACTGTTACAGCTTTTCAACCACAGCAGCTAAATCACATCAATTGTCAACATACCATAAGAGATACTACACAGAAATTATGATATATCTGATATCTGCATGTCACAGCTGTAAACATTAAACCCATCTGCGACAGCACAATGTCAACAAATTGACAACGTGAACCAATTTAGATTGCAAGAAAATAATAAAAAGCTGTCAAATTGATCTTACGTGTAGTAGGATTGGTGAATTTTAAGTGAAGCATTAATAATCTACATACAGACACATCTTGGACATCAGAATCTGAACTGAGTCTGAATATCAAAGTAAAGAATCCAGTTAGAGAGCAGATAAGAAGTGTTCTGCATTCCAGACAGCCGCATTAACGGATATTAAAGCTTGTTTCAAACCTCACGGGGAATTTTGCCTTCGCCACCCACAGCATGACCAGCAGACGGGGGAGGAGGGGTGTTCTGCTCGCTCCTGCATTTCTGTCACAACGTTTTACTCTCATTAGCAGCTTTTCATGAAGTAACAATCTATAACGAGTCTATAATGTCCCATCTGTTTTCCTCCTTTTCATTTCATTCACTATTTATAGATGCTAGTACCATTTAAGCATCTTTACACTATTTAAAAATGACAGAGGAGACGCAGGCAGGAGATGATGAGAAATCAGACACACAGGAGGAGATTCTACAGGGACGTCAGAGTGAAAATCCCTGCAGTGAAACACATGGAGGTGTTTGAGTTTGTTGGAGACGTTTTATACCTTCTCATTATGACATGCAATGTGAGGTCGAAGAAAAGTGTGAAGAGGATGAAGAAAAAACTGTTGAATCTCTGAAAAGCCCAGACAATCAGATCAGAAAAACTCTGTGCCTACGTCTAACTATAAACACAAGTGTTTTCTCAATCATGCGAGATCCCCGCCGTTCACTGTTCATGAATATACGAGCAGCCAGCAGGAGCTGATTACACTAAACTGAATGATCTTCACAGCCTGTGGAGCGGAGAGCTTCTGTCTGAACATCAACATATACTGACTTTATCTCAAAGGTGCTCTTCAATGGATATTACGATATCAAGACCTCACACTAGAGTTTAAGAAAACGAAAGATTCGCCCTAAGTGATAAAAAGGAAAATTCTGTCATTAATTACTCACTCTCGTGTCGTTCCAATCCCGTAAGACCTTCATTCATCTTCAGAACACAAACGCAGATATTTTTGATGAAATCCGAGAGCTTTCTGAACCATCCATAGACAGTAATTTAATTACCACTTTCAAGGCCCAGAAAGGTAGGAAAGACATTGTTAAAATAGTCCATGTGACCCGGCGGGCGTTCTGACGTAGAACTAGGAAGCGCTGCACTATTTGCAGTGTAAACTGCATAGGAGACTGGCACAGACGAGAAGAAATTGTTGAATAAAGTCGTTAGTTTTGTTGGTTTTTTGCGCACAAAGTGTTCTTGTCGCTTCATAAAATTAAGGTTGAACCACTGGAGTCACATGGACTATTTTAACGATGTCTTTACTACCTTTCTGGGCCTTGAAAGTGGTAATTAAATAGCTGTCTATGTGGGGTCAGAGAGCTCTCGGATTTCATTAAAAATATCTTAATTTGTGTTCTGAAGATGAACGAAGGTCTTACGGGTTTGGAACGACATGAGGGTGAGTAATTAATGACAGAAATTTCATTTTTGGGTGAACTAACCCTTTAAATCTTTAAGATGCACCGTTGATTATCAGAAGCTCGTATGTGTGTTGACTGTAGTTTTACACTGCCTCATATTCACAGTGAATTCAGTTAGACATCACTGAATATCAACTTCTTGCTCTTGTTTTCTGGCTTCTGACTCTTTGTCCTCTGAGGGAAAAATGGCTCATGTCTGAATCTTTGCCCCAGGTTTTCCTGTATTTGAGACATGTTTAAGCCTTGTTTTACCCTGAAGGGTTGGCTTTTATGGACACACTTCATAAACCTTTTGTCCATCCACCAGTTGCCTCCTTGTCTTTCCAATAACTGTTGAACCTTCTACTTCCTTTCAGCTGTAAACACAGCATGTTATATAAAAATATAACTACTGATCTGAAGATTTTCAAACATAATAATGGGTTGTCTTAGTATAAACAGGAGCACATACTGTATTTACTGAACACCTTAATGTTGATCATATTGATGTATTATGGTAGTAACCGCATAAATAGTTTATGTATGTAAATCTAACTTTGTGTGTTTATGACCTTTATCACTGTGCTGGAAAACTTCCCATGATTATGTGTGAGTCTCAGTGTCTGACAGTAAATGAGTCATTGAGTGCAGCGTCAGACACAGCTGTGACTTCAGTACCCAGAGGTTACACTAGCGTTCAGATCTGTGTGACCTCTGACCTCCCTGAACACTGACGAACAGTTACTGTCTGAGACGAGACGTAAAAAATACATGCAGATAATAATGCTAGACTAAGAGTTACAGGTGAACTGCCTAACCTTAACTATAACCTGGATTTAAAGCTGGTAATATTATGGATGAAGATGTCAAGTATGACAAGCATTAGAATAAATAATCCTCACAAAATAAATGTTACCCTGGACCACAAAACCAGTCATAAGTCGCACGGGTATATTTGTGGCAATAGCCAACAATACATTGTATGGGTCAAAATGATCGATTTTTCTTTTATGCCAAAAATCATGTAAAGTAAAGATCATGTTCCATGAAGATATTTTGTAAATTTCCTACCGTAAATATATCAATAAAATTGATTTGGACAACTTTAAAAGCGATTTTCTCAATATTTAGATTTTGTTGCACCCTCAGATGCAAATTGACAAATTGACCCTTATGACTGTTTTTTTTTTTGGTCCTGGGTCATAAATGAACTGCTAATAAATTAACCTCACTATAAAATAATATAAAATTCAAATAAAATAGTTACAGTTAATACTACAATAAAACCCATTATACACATAGCCTAAATACTAAATATCTTTTTAAAGAATTTATTTGTTTAACTCTCTTTACCCCCTACAAAACCAATCATGGTAACCACAGTTTCTGGTAAAATAACAAATTATAATTGTTACTGCAGTACAACTTGGGTAACTTGGAATTAAAACATGATAGTAAGATTCTTATTTGAATGAGATCCCATATTCATTTATTATTTAACATTTACATTAACATTAACTGCAATATTATTTAGATATTTTGAAGCAACTCATTTAGCCAAAACACGGCTTGGTGTAAGTTGTGTTTAACTGCGCATATATGAACTTAATGCGGCATCAGTAGTTACCATGGTAACAGTATCAACACCTGATCAACAAATGAGAGACTTCTGAGACTGAACCGCTTTTACCTTCTTTCTCCATTCAGCACGTAGGAGCTGCGGAAGAAGCCCAAGAGCTCGTGCTCGGTGTGCGCGTGAAAAGTGATGTTGATCTTGTATGTTCTGAGGGGCTTCATCTCTCTGTGCAGCGCGATCACAAACACCTGCTTGGGCTGGTAGTGGAAGCGGCGCTGGATCCTCATGGCGCCCGCTTTCTTACTGTCCGAATACACCAGCACTTTCTCCACCTCCAGCCGGTCCGTGTGCAGCACGATCAACTTCGTGGAGTTGACGCATTCAAACTCAATGTTCACCTCGCCGGAGAAGGTGAAGTTCTCCATGTACACGGACAGTCGGAGGTCGTAGTGGCGAGGGCGCAGGGTGGCCGGTAAGCGCAGATGTCTCCAGGGCTGCTGGCCGTCCTCTGTGTCTCTGTGACTGATGTTCCCGTCCCGGGACTGTTTCCACTTACTGTTGCTGGAGCCGTTCGCGGCCAGAGCCCCGCTGCTCTCCGCGGCGCATCTCTCGAAGCTGACGCTGAGCGTGATGGCGATGGCCGTGACGATGATGAGGGTGAGGATGGAGATGGCGAAGCCCAGCACCAGCCTCTTATGCACAGTGATGTGCTGTTCGGTCGTCCGGGGCCGGACCACCACGCTGTCGGCCCACTGATCGGACAGAGCCCGTCCGTTCCTCATGCCTGCGTCCTCGATCCCCATTATATGCCGAATCTGACGTGTTTTATATTCATGATCAGCCTCCGTTCATGCGGTGCAGCTTCAAACTGCGAGAAACGAGGAAAAGAGCTTAGAGTAGAATGAATAACTGATGATCTCGAGACTAGATTGCTGTGAATCAGAAGTTCGTTCGGTCAGATGCTGGAGCTCATCGAGTCCTTCCGCACATCCATTTCTCCTCTGACATCAGTCTGATGTGGATGAAGGTCCAGCACCTGCGTCCTGGTCAATCGCGAGAGTGTCTCTTCTCTCTGTTCATTTCTCCTGCCTCCATCATCATCCCTGTTTCTCTCGCTCTCTGATGCATCCTCTCTTTCAGCCAGTGAGCTGTGCGCTCTCTCTCTCTCTCTCTCTCTCTCTCTCTCTCTCTCTCTCTCTCAAATTTCAAATTTCAAATTTCAAATTTCAAACAAGCTTTATTGGCAGGACTTGTACAGTATTGCCCAAGCATTGGCCATTACATAAGCAATGAAAAGAAAAAATATCAATAAAGTCAATAAATCAATCAGTAAACTAATGCATGAATACATTTTTATAATCAAGAGATAACAAGAAAATAATTAAGACCATACAATAAACAAATAAATAAATATAAAAAAAAACTTTGTACATTTGTACGTACATTCAGAGAAGGTAAGAATATTTCTGACTTTAGTTTTGTCCACTGGCTGACTCTCTTTGTTTGTGGCAGGCTGTCACATATTTTGCTGCTGTTGTGATCAAGCTAGAGTTTTCTCCCAGAATATGAATTCATTTTTGGGAATTTGGTAGTGCTATAAAATTTGGTTCTAGTTGTTGGAATTTAGTGAAATAGTCCGATCTGATGTTGTGATAGTAATCATGGTGCAGCAGGAAGTGTTCCTCTGTCTCCACCTCTCTCTGAGAGCACAGGGAACACAGTCTCTGCTCTCGCGGCTGCCATCTCTCTCTGTGCCGTCCTCTCTCTATGGCCAGACTGTGGTCACTCAGCCTGTATTTGGTTAGGGTCTTTCTCACTTTATGCTCTTTCACACAGCTCAGGTATTCTGCTGGTTTATAGTCTCTTTTCAGGTGTAAATAGAGTTCCATCTTTTTTTGTAATTTAGTGTCTTCTTTCCAATAGGTAATGTAATTTTGTATTTGTAATTGTATAATTTGGTTGGGCCAGGTAGTTTGGGTGTTGTGCTGGTGTGGGTGTAGCTTCAGCACCAGCTGTGAGAGAGCGATCCGGTGCCGGTTCTGCTCCTGACACCGCAGGGCTTCAGCCTGGTACGAGCTCGGGTCACTGCGCTTCAGGTGCTGGTAGATTTTCAGAGCTCTCTTTTGGATGCTTATTAATAAGGGGCATTGTCCTAATTCAGCTCTGCATGAGTTGTTTGATGTCGCTCTGTTTACTTTTAGGATGCTTTTACAAATTTGGGTATGCAGAGTTTCAATTTCCTCTTTTTCCCATTTTGAAAAATCTTGTGTCCCCATATCTCGTTGCCATATAGTGCAATTGGTTCAATTATTGCTTTTAGGATTTTGAGCCAGGTTTGAATTGAAATTTCATGTCAAATTGTATTTTTAATCATGTAGAAGACCGTCATTGCTTTTGCTTTCAGCTCATTCACAGCCAGATTGAAGTTCCCTGTTGAACTCAGTTTTAGTCCCAGATAGGTCTATTCATGAATGTGCTGGAGGACTTGGTTTCCTGCTCTGAAGGTGTATTTATTTTCTCTACACCTGGATCTATTTTGAAAAATCATTATTTTAGTTTTCTCTCTCTCTCTCTCTCTCTCTCTCTCTCTCTCTCTCTCTCTCTCTCTCTCAGAAATAAAGTCCAGTAATTCTGTCTACATGTAATGTCCAGTTAAACCACATTTAATTAAACAGTGAAATATTCAGACAGGCTGATGTGACTCTCTTCTCTTTCACACAAATCAAAATTGCTGAGTTGCATGAATATTAAACAGAATAATGGAACTTACATATTAAATGGAAAAATGAGACATGTACATGTCAAAATGTTACAGCAACGCTATGACAGTATTTTCATCAGTGTTTATTACACATCGCACGAAACAGAGCATGTCTGTTGTGTATTTTCACAACAAAAGCGTGAAATGGAGGTGTGATTATTAATTCAATAAAATGTGTTGAGGTTGTGTGGGGCAGTCAAATGAGAGCTAATTTTCCTTTTGAATACCTACTCTATGTGTAATCAGTAAAATGGAGCAGTTTAGTTTTGTGCAATAGTGTGTTATTTCAGTGTCTGTGTAGCTGGGCAAGATTTCAGTTTTATAAACCCAAATAATGAAGCATATTCACAATACGCGCTGCAACTGTAAATTGGAGACTGCTGTCCATGGTGCTGAAACCATCAAATCAGTTTCCTGAAGGCTGTAATTTCTGCACCACTAGTGCATTAAACAGAATAAATATTGTTTTCCAACAAGGTTTCCTAAATTCTCCCACAAATTCTTTGTCCCAAATGGTTGAACCAATGGAAGTAAAACAGCATTTATTTGCATTTTCTGTTCACGTAGCTTCCATCCTCAAAAGCTCTCATGAGTGACCTTAACTCCACCTTCACATCTCTCCTCCATATTTTCCACCACTCATTTGTCTCAGTACACCTGTCATTGTTTCATAAAGGAAGACCAGCAGCGGATCTTTGAACGCAGTGACGGCTCCAAACACCAAATAACACTCTCAATTTGCAGCCGTTGGCATGGCTGGTTAAACAGGACAGTGAGAAGACAGCGGTGAGCGTGTGAAGAGACCCTTGAAGGAGCCGGGAGAGAGAAGATGAGGTGGAAAGATGATGAGGATAAAGTGAAAAATATAACGGGGGCTTCTAGTTCAAATTATTTTATTCACAATTGAAATTCTCCAAACTAGAACGGGCAGGAAATGCATTTAGATTCCTTCCGATCAAGATCGCTCTTCGCCCCTTTAACCCTATGGAATTTAAAAGCTATTCTCATGAAATAATGATGGAACATCCTAGAATGATTGTGAAATCTTCGGATCAAATAGAAAATGGAGGTGCATTTAAAGAGAAAAATAAGCAATTTCAATGTGGCATCTGAACACAAAAGCCTGTGTCATGATGTGAAAATGTGTGTGAACCATGAGCCTCCTAGTGAATGAAAACATACAACACAAGATCAGTCTGGAGGGACTGTGAGGGGGCTAATTAAATAAAAAAATGTCAGTAAAGCGTCCTTGAGGGCAGCTGTGACTGCCGGCTCACAGAGGGTCATTTCAGGAGAGAACGATGAAGAGAAACACACACACAGAGAACAAAAAGAAAGAAAAGAAAAAAAGGGATTTGTGTGGAAATAACTATATAAGCAGGGCAGAGACACATCGCCCCCTGCAGTCCACAAGTAACATTATTATTTGCCAATCAAAACAAATGGAAGAGGATAACCTAACTCAATAACTCTCCAGGACCTGATATTACCTATAATGTCATGATAAAGTTATGTAATATTCTCTATTGTTCTCTCAACTGTCAGTATCACTGTGTCAAATTTAGTTTAGATTCAATTCTGTAAAGACTGTGTGTATGCCTATTTTTCTTGATTTTAAAGCACATTAGATAAACATTTTATAAACATGTTGTATTTTCATATCTTATGAGGACTTATAATGATTTTTCAATGATACTGTACAAACTGTATATTTTATCCCCTTACACTAAACCTACCCATCACAGAAAACTTTCTGCATTTTTACATTTTCAAAAAACATCACTTACACTGTAAAATCAGCATGCAAACCGATTGCCTTCAAAACTAAGTGGAATAGGAATAGTATGTTGTACTGACAAATGCTTAGTTAGTATAGTTCACCTACACAGTTCTAGTAACTGAAAAAGAACCGTAGAGAGTACTTGATAATTTACTTTAGATTTACTCTTGACTTAGTTTGGCTACCATTGTTGGTACCATTGTTGTGTTTTGCATGCTGAATGTTGAAGTCTGTGTGTGACTCAAGCATGGTCGATTGCAAGATATTGTCACAAAAATAGCAGGATTATATCAACTCAATTAAAAGTTTCACGAGGTGATTATGACACAAGTGTTAGCAATAAAATTGTAAAAGATCATTACTCGACATAAAAAAAGTCTAGTTAATGATTTAGTTAGAAGTTAGGTCACTTTTTAAAAGCAACCTATTTAATACTTCCCTTCGTTTGAAACCAATAACTGTGATTTATTGTTGCATCAATAAGGAAGAAAATTACAATAATATAAATAAAGTTTTAAGCGCCCAACCAAAGGGAACACTAATCACCATAATAACAAGGATTATGGATATTGTCATCTTTGTGGGGACATTTTGTCCCCATAATGTAGGGTTTGCCAGGCCACACACACACACACACACACACACACACTCACGCACACGCACATCTGGTTCACTATCTTTGTGGAGACTCTCCATAGACATAATGGTTTTTATACTGTACAAACTGTATATTCTATCCCCTTACACTAACCCTACCCCTAAACCTACCCATCACACAAAACTTTCTGCATTTTCAAAAAAAAAAAAAAAAAAAAAACTCATTCTGTATGATTTATAAGCTTGTTTCCTCATGGGGACCTCAATTTAGGTCCCCACAGTCACACGAGTCCCCATGAGTCAGTGTGCATTCTGGTTGAAGTCCCCACCGGGATAGAAAAACCATGAACACACACACAAAGATATTTAGAAAAATGTACAGGCTATGGTTTCCCCTACAACCAAAAGTTTTAAAATTAAAATGATATGAGCAGTGCATCATCTGAGGTTTTAAGGTACATTCACACCATTTTACATTACTTGTAAAAAAAAAAATTAAAATAAAGTGCTCAGGTTCTTGTAGAACTCATAATTACAACTTGTAAACTAAATTTTCTGAGAGGTACAACTTGTACCACCTGACCGCGTGAAGAAATACTCAAAATGGCAGCGACTTCTGTAGTAAAATGTTGTGACGTGTTTTTATCTCGTAATATTTCTGTTTAATAATTCAGAATGCGAGGAAGTGAACAGCTCCGAGCAGAATGTTCGTAGTGAATGCGTGAAATGTCATGATAACGAGTGCTTGACTTTTTCCCAGGTGCAACTGAAGGCAGCGTATTTATGTTAATAACGACATGCTGTGAACACACATTTAGATCCAGTCACTGATCCACCGGAGTCGCTTCCGTAAGTTGTGTGATCTGTGTGGGATATAAATGCTACACTTTCTAGTTGACTCACGTAAAAAAGCTGCTGTAGGTTAATTAAGATTTGACAGATGAACTTGTGCTTTGGTTGGACATGTCACGTCAACTGTAATAAACATTTCCAGTGATAAGGACATTGTAATTTTTTATATTTACTTAACCCTCTAAGTGGCAAGACCATAAAGAGAAATCAGCAAATTAATTTATTGTTATTTTCCATCTTCTTAGGACACAAATAATACAATTTCATGATTTTTTAAAAACATGACTTTTATTTTTGATATTAATGTTTGTATCCCCCAGTTTGGGGGTATAAATTCATTGACAAAAGAAAGCTGGTTTGGCAATGCGTGTTACAACATTTTAGCCAATTTTTTTAAACATTTATTCTCTCATAACTTAAACTAAACATTCTTTGTAAAATTCTGTTGAACAATAAGCATAATGCCTATTTATGAATATATTATAGCCTACTGTATCATATTTAATACGCAAATTTCTAGGGCCTATAAATTATCAATATGATCAAAACTTTGCTGAGAAACCTGTTGTACACAATCTACTTCATGCCTTCGGTCTTCTGATTGATAGTTCAGCCATTTTTTCATGTTAATGTAAATGTCAAATATGACACAACAGGCTTTTGGGGAACATTTATTTGTCCATCTCTCAATTACCGATCAGGCATAACATTATGAGCATTGACAGGTGATTGCCAAACCAGCTTTCTTTTTTCAATGAATTTATACCCCCTAAACTGGCGACGTATCCTGGGGGATACAAACATTTACAGACAGATTATGAAAAATTAAAACATTTATTTCATAAAATTTCAACATAAACGTATTAAGCGAATGCTTAACAACTTTTTAAACATGTAAGTCCCCTCCAAATATTGTAAATATGTGAAATATATCTACTTTTATCTGAAGGTGAGTAGATTTGCCTCTACAGGTGGTCATGTTGTTTTTAAATGTTACCCGTGAGCTAAACAAAGAATGTATGAACAAAGTCACCAGATCTAAATATTCACAACGAACAACTTTTCAACATGAAACCAAGAAATGAGACCTACACTTTCCCTGCCTCTCCCCACAGCCTCTCAAATGTTTGTATCCCCCAGGATACGTCGCCAGTTATAGGGTTAAGTCAGTGGCTACTTACGAAAACTGAAAAATACTGCCTCCGCAAGCAGCATATGGAAGGCAACAAGGCACATCCGAATCCAATGATCGTGTCATGTCTCGTCAGCTGAGATATTTTCACGTGATAATATTTTGAAGGAAGCATATATTTATCTTTTACCACCTACAATATTCCACTATGCTCTGTGTGCAAGTCCATGACAGTTGAGCAAAAAGGAACCATGGACAAGGACAAAAATAGTGCCTGAAAGTGATGTTTGTGCACATCAGGTTTTTGCAACAACAACAAAAAAAAAAAAAAAAATCCAACTTTTGACTCTATTTCTAGCAAGAAATTAGTATTGTGATTATTTTGCCTTCTTGTTCATGGGACCCTCATCCTGGCATTCTAATAGATGCACATTGGCAGATGTGTTTGTGTGAATTTCATGTGCAAATATCTTTTCATCAAGGTGCTTATTGATGAAAACAAGTCCAAAGTCTACGGATTTGATCAGAACACTACCTTCGAAGTTTCGGAGAAGACCATTAACACGAACATTTACACTCTTCAAAATAGTTTCCAAAATGGGGGTTTTCACAGAGATGCCATTGAAGAACCTTTTTTGGTTTCCAAAAGAACTTTTCAGAACCCTAAAGAACTCTTTTCCACCATAAAAACTTTTGTGCAGTGGAAAGGTTCTATGGATGTTAAAGGTTCTTCATGGAACCATCAACACCAATAAAAAAGCTTCATTTTTAAGAGTGTAGTGTAAGTGAATCCCTGTTGTACTTCCTGTACTTTGTCTTGCCTGTAGATTTATTTATAGAGTGAAAACTTCTGCCTTCACAAACCACCTCCATCTTTTACGCCACTTATTCGTCTCAGTACATCTGTCGTTATTTTCAATGCCGGTTTCATAAAGGAAGACCAGCGGTGGATCTTTGAACGCAGTGACGGCTCCAAACACCAAATAACACTCTCAATTTGCAGCCGTTGGCATGGCTGGTTAAACAGGACAGTGAGAAGACAGCGGTGAGCGTGTGAAGAGACCCTTGAAGGAGCCGGGAGAGAGAAGATGAGGTGGAAAGATGATGAGCATAAAGTGAAAAATAGAACGGGGGCTTCTAGTTCAAATTATTTTATTCACAATTGAAATTCTCCAAACTAGAACGGGCAGGAAATGCATTTCGATTCCTTCCGATCAAGATCGCTCTTCGCCCCTTTAACCCTATGGAATTTAAAAGCTATTCTCATGAAATAATGATGGAACATCCTAGAATGATTGTGAAATCTTCGGATCAAATAGAAAATGGAGGTGCATTTAAAGAGAAAAATAAGCAATTTCAATGTGGCATCTGAACACAAAAGCCTGTGTCATGATGTGAAAATGTGTGTGAACCATGAGCCTTCTGTTGAATGAAAACATACAACACAAGATCAGTCTGGAGTGACTGTGAGGGGGCTAACTGAATAAAAAAATGTCAGTAAAGTGTCCTTGAGGGCAGCTGTGACTGAGAGAGAGAGAGAGAGAGAGAGAGAGAGAGAGATTTGTGTGGAAATAACAATATAAGCAGAGAACACATCACTCCCTGCAGTCCACAAGTAACATTAGTGTAAGTATCATACACAACACAGTTTTAGGCGACGATAATATGCCTGACAACTTGATGTTAAAATACTTATTGGAAACAGATACCTGTTTGGAAACCATTATTTTTGCAATTCTGTTGTGTGCTCCTAATGCCACAGAAATGACTCTTCATTTTCAAGGACCAGAGGAAGAGGATAAAAAACTATTAATGTGGAAAAACACCATGAAGCATTTGGCAATGACAGCCAATGAAAGTGGATAACCTGACTGATTTCATCACAAGTGTCAGTTTGCAGGACCTGATATTACCAAATAATGTGATGATAAAGTTATGGGACATCCTTTATTGTTCTCTCACACTATCAGTGTGTCAGATTTAGTTTAGCTGAGACCTCTGGATATAAAGCTTCAGCCTCTGGAAATAAAACTTTGAAATAAGTCTCCATATCTGGTCTGTTGAAGCACAGTGTCCCATATCCAAGCAATCTGGTGAAGTTAAACCTGTGAAAATTTGCAGTTGTTCATCATCTCAGTGATCAGACAGATGTCTTTATCCAGTGGAACTTTTTCAAGCTCAAACAGCTGTTCAGTTTCAGGCAATGAATGAGCCCACCTGCAGAGCCATTGAGAATCCTACCTCACACACCTGCTTGAATAGCACTGGTGACAAACTGTAGATGTTTAAAGATGCCAAGAGTAAAAATGTCAATACACATTGCATATCATCCTTGCCACAAGAGGTGCAGTAGCGGGTATTTTTATATGGTTTCTTTTCTTTTTCAGGAACTTGCAAAAGTTTGAATTGAATCTTGCTGAACTAGTTCGTTAAAGGTAAGTCATTGTTGTCGTGTTTATAGCCATGCAGTCGCATTGGAAAAATGTCACAGGCAAAAAAGGTCCATTGTGTATTGTCAATACTGTGCAGTTATGTATGAAGCACAGCTCATACAGAAGTCACTTTCAAGCAGCTTTCGAACTTGAACACATTGTTAAATCTGCATGGGGAAATCTTTTGCCTTCACACAAAATTCCTATTGAAATTCAACAAACAACTGTGAATGTGAAGCCGTCTGAAGGGAACTCTACTGCTCTCTTGAGTATGTAGGTTTGTTACCACCACAATAATGTGTGCCTACTTGTGTAGTGCTTATTTCTGGCCTTAAAGTCGCCATGAAATAGAAGTTGCGATTGTCTTTTCTTCCCTATTGTGCCGAATATCTCCAGTAGCTCCTCACTGCAGAACACGAGATCCAGGGGGTGGGGTTGGGGTAGGTTTAGGGTTGGGGTAGGTGTAGGTGTAGTCTCAGCCTCAGATGTCACGCCCACAGACCGTTGGCTGAACGTCTGATGCATATGGCACACTTAACGGGAAACACTTCAGGATTTTTGAAGTCGTCATCTGGTTGTTTAAATTCTACAGGAGGTCCGCGAGACGTGTGTCACGTTCTTTAATGATCCGCCTGGAAACAAATACCGCGACTCCAAACTCCCTCGTGGAAGAAGAGAGCCGTCGTGCTTACAACTGTGACAATGATCGCCTAAACCCTGGATTTTCAAAAGTATGTTAAGTTTGTGGCTTCATTGTTGCAGTAATATAGCAAAGTAATATAGCAAAGTATATAAAGTGGGAGGAGTTGGATCTGGATCCAATGTTCTGCAGTGAGGACCATCTCAATATTTGAGTGTAAAGCTTAAAAAAAAGGGGCGATCCATGATTTTGTCCATCGGAAAATTATTGGCTCTTTGGATCATTGTGGTTTTCTATTGCTGTGATGTCATGTGAGTGACAGGTTGTCCCGCCCTCACGCCAGTAAACACATCATCAGAGAAGAGAAGAGATGTCACTGCAAGAATTAGGGGAACTTATTTTGATTAAAGATTATGAGGGCACATGAATTAAAAATAATGATGTGGACAGATAAAGTATTTATAATAAATACTGCAATATTCCATTAAAAAATAAGAATTGTCCGTTTTGATGGACAGCATAACACACATCCTCAAAACTGTAATGTAACTGTGAGTGTTTTGCACTCACTTGGGAAGTTGATTCTGTCCAGGGAAGTGGTGATTTTTTTCAAGTCTAGAATTCATCCATCAGCACTTTCAGTCACACACACACATTTGACACTCATTCATAATTCATACGTCAGTTGGATATGATATCGTATAAGCAGCAAGTATGACACAGTGAGACGGCAGGGAATTGGTATTTTTACCCGCCACTATGATACAACCTGACTGTGAGGCTGATGCAAATGCTTTCATTCATCAGTAGATTGAGGTCCATCTGATTGAGAGAGATGCTGAAATGTTCTTACATAATCACGATGCCCAAAAGAACATTTTTTTTTTTTTTTTACCCTTGCAGTATGAATAAATTTGGTTAAGTAGCTTTAAATGAAAAGCTTTTAGCAATGATAGAACTGTGGAGAGAAATATGCCTGAGGATGGAGACGCTGTTTCTGTATCCGAATGTTAATGGCAGCTAATGTTACCCAGAAGCCCTCGGGTCTCCCATTGGTTATGATGCAGCACCAAAGAGCCTCGTCCAAACAAACGCATTAGCCACGTCTACGTCCAGGTCAATAAGTTTGTCGGTTAGCCCAGAATTCATCGATCTGCAGCCTGTTATCAAGAGAACTGCTCAAATGAGGGCTGAAAACGCACATACGAGTGCCTGTAGTGAACACTCGCATGACTCCAGCAACCGTGAGAGATACAAACAATGCAGCATTTTATTAGAGTTGTAAAGTTTAAACAACATCTATTAGCTGTGAGTGATGGATCTTTGTAAACGGAAAAGTTTTATATTTTCACAGTTATGTGGTGATTTATTCTGAGCTCTACCATTAGGGTTTATCATAATGCCAAGACATTTAAATAATGGATCTCGGTTTAGTTTGAACTTAGAATAAAGTTACATTATATAATAGGTTTGCAAGGAAACTTTGTGAACAAAAAAAGTACTGTTGTCCAAATAAAAAGCATTATATTACCATTGTAAACAAAAACAAAAAAGCTTCCAGACACCCCTCAAGAAAGACAAAACAAACGTGACTCATCAGATTTACATGAGACAGAAAGAACTTCAGTGACTCTCATTGGAGACTCGTGTCACACTGAGCTGAAGATTCAATAAACACTCGACACCTGATCCATGACCATGATCTCAGCTCATTATAATAGAGGATGATAGCCATTTCTGTTATCAGCACTTTTGCATAACTAACTGTTTCAAATAAGAGGAAATGATGAATCATTGTGATTTTAGTGGTGAAAAGTGCTTTGCGACACATTAAACTCACGCCTGAGTCGCTCCTGAGACGCTCGGCTTTTCTTTTACAGCGCAAACGCGGTTCCTCGTGACAGTCCGATGATTTATTGTCCATTCAGCAGCTTTTATCTCGTCATCTCGACTCTCATGATTTCCCTGGATCAAACTACGCTTAGAAATAAAGCAGCCAGACAGGTTGAAAATGAACAATCGTTTGGTCTCAGGGGCTTTGAGTCCTGCTGTGTTTTTCAGACTGACATCCAGATGTGATTTGCACAGGCTTTGATGGGATGATGATTTACATGATCCCGCTGAGCGTCACATGAGGGAAATGATGAAAAAAGGGTCTTTACACTGTTCGCACTGTTAATGGAGGAACTTTGGAAAGAGCACATTGTCCCATGTGTATGTGGACCAGAATCTTGCACAATATTCTTGTTTCCAGCCCCTCACAAAATCATTTCAGCTCATTCTCATTAAATGAGCCATAAAACTTTATAGGTTAAAATGTCCTTTACGTTTAACGAGCAAACTGTCGTCTGAACCATAAACAGATACAAGATTGATAATCCAACAACGGCCAAAATCTTTCCATCCATTTCTGTGCAATTTAAAATTTTGTTTTACCAAACTCCCATAGAGTCGCAGCAAACAGGGATGATCCATAAATTGTTTGGGCTGAGTATTTTCCTGTCATTCTCTCCGCTGATTAATTACCATGATTTTCTCCACTGGTTGTCAAGGCAACAGCAGTGTTCTGCGCTCTCAGCTCTGTTTGGGCCGATGACAGTATGTAATTAAATATAAGCAGTTGCTATTAGGACTGGAGGAATACACTGTAATTATAAGCCTTTGCTTGTTCCCTGTGGTTTACCAGGCTGCTGGGGAGGCGCTGTCACTCAGATGACCGCCCAGACGCCCCAAACACTGATACAGAGGTCCCTCTGTTCCTGAGAGTTTGTATGGTGATAGGAAACATTTTTCGAAGTCATGGTGAAGTTATAATTTTGCTAACAGAAGCAGACTTTATCACAGACAGATACAGCGTGCATGTGAATCACAAAATGATACTGTGGTGTTGGATTCTAGTTTTCCAAACTTTAACTTTCATTACCTTTAAAACTTAGGCTGCTTTACATGAACCAGAAGGTGAAAGGAATGAAAAAGAACCCATTTCTGACATTCACACTGACATTGGGTCTGAAATTGGATTCAGGTCTCTTTTTGGTGATAGGGTCACCAGTTCATAAATATAATTTTCTGTCATCTCCATAAAACAGAATAGGTGGCTCATCTCTTACTCTGTGTCACTAGCTTTGTATGGTGACCTGTAATAGACAAAAGTTGTTGTAATTATGCCATTGATACCACTGATAATTCGACTGATAAGTCGACTTTTACTACAAAAACATACATATATGAAACATGCAATTAACAGTTTATTCTGAAATGTTCCTAATCACGCTAAAATTACTTTCTAATGGGTTATCAAAATATTAGCCATTTTCCAAAACAATATAAAAACTGAACAACATATTGGTACTCAAATATTAGCCATTTTCCAACACAATTTAAATAAATAAACTCAGAATTGTGATATATAAATGTGCAGTTGTGAGAAAAAAAAGTCCAAATGACCCCTTTTTAGTTTTTAATTTTGTGGCAGAAACAAGCTTCCATAAATATTAGCCATTTTCCAACATACAAAAACATTTTGACAAGATTGAAGTTCAGTTCACCTGACAAAATGCAAGGTCATCATACATACTAAACAATAGTAGCACATATTAGAGAAGTCTGAAGTATGATGAGTTCTGTAAATAATACTTTATGATACTTCTGTAAATAAACCCAATATAAATTATCATGCTTTCATTTAATATAGATGTGAACATAATACACCCAAATGTTTTTATTAATACAATTAATATAAATTGTCATATTGAAAAGTGCTAAACTGAGTGGTAAATGTCTGTTGCAATGTTTAATATGGAAATAAACTAGTGCTGGGGAAAAATTAATTGTGATTAATCACATCCAAAATGAAAGTTTTTGTTTACATAATATATGTGTGTGTACTGTGTGTAATTATTATGTATAAATACACACACATGCATGTATATATTTAAGAAATATTTGCATGTATATACTGTATATATAATTTATCTTATATATAAATAGAATTTTTTTTATAAAAATATAACATTTTTCTTATATATACATGCATGTGTGTGTATTTATATATATATATATACATAATAATTATACACATTACACAACTTTTTTTTTGGATGCGATTAATCACGATTAATTTTTCCCCAGCACTAAAATAAACTTAACTGTGTTATATTAGATGTGTATTTTATATTATTTAACCATAATCATAAGATTTTTACTTTAATTTTCACGTTTTGTGCACTTTATGCCCACACAAACAACCCTGTACAAACCAAATCTGGATTTAAATAAACTTAATAAAAACACTGGAGCCTCAACTTTGTAACAGGCTGTGACTGTACTGTTTTATTTCCTGTAATCCATCGGTTAGGTAGCCGAGACAGTTATAACTTTTTTTCACCGCCTTTATTATATTCAGACTTCTTCAACTGCTGGAGTAATGCACAATGACTAGTGGGTAAATTTCGCTCTCAACCTGTGAAATGATGTATCGATGTTCTCTTATGCCATTTGCAATGCCCTTCGAACTGAACATGTGCCCTCACTTAAGATGGTGACCATGTGAAGTCCACTTCTCGGGGCACTTAAGGTCAAATGGAACACACCTCGGGGGTTGGAAAACACTGCTTTAACTCAAATTTTGTACTCAAATACACAAACAGATACTGATAACTCCATTCTTTTATTACACAAGCTATAAATGCTATCAAAGCAATATACACTCACCTAAAGGATTATTAGGAACACCATACTAATACTGTGTTTGACCCCCTTTCGCCTTCAGAACTGCCTTAATTCTACGTGGCATTGATTCAACAAGGTGCTGAAAGCATTCTTTAGAAATGTTGGCCCATATTGATAGGATAGCATCTTGCAGTTGATGGAGATTTGTGGGATGCACATCCAGGGCACGAAGCTCCCGTTCCACCACATCCCAAAGATGCTCTATTGGGTTAAGATCTGGTGACTGTGGGGGCCATTTTAGTACAGTGAACTCATTGTCATGTTCAAGAAACCAATTTGAAATGATTCGAGCTTTGTGACATGGTGCATTATCCTGCTGGAAGTAGCCATCAGAGGATGGGTACATGGTGGTCATAAAGGGATGGACATGGTCAGAAACAATGCTCAGGTAGGCCGTGGCATTTAAGCGATGCCCAATTGGCACTAAGGGGCCTAAAGTGTGCCAAGAAAACATCCCCCACACCATTACACCACCACCACCAGCCTGCACAGTGGTAACAAGGCATGATGGATCCATCTTCTCATTCTGTTTACGCCAAATTCTGACTCTACCATCTGAATGTCTCAACAGAAATCGAGACTCATCAGACCAGGCAACATTTTTCCAGTCTTCAACTGTCCAATTTTGGTGAGCTCGTGCAAATTGTAGCCTCTTTTTCCTATTTGTAGTGGAGATGAGTGGTACCCGGTGGGGTCTTCTGCTGTTGTAGCCCATCCGCCTCAAGGTTGTGCGTGTTGTGGCTTCACAAATGCTTTGCTGCATACCTCGGTTGTAACGAGTGGTTATTTCAGTCAAAGTTGCTCTTCTATCAGCTTGAATCAGTCGGCCCATTCTCCTCTGACCTCTAGCATCAACAAGGCATTTTCGCCCACAGGACTGCCGCATACTGGATGTTTTTCCCTTTTCACACCATTCTTTGTAAACTCTAGAAATGGTTGTGCGTGAAAATCCCAGTAACTGAGCAGATTGTGAAATACTCAGACCGGCCCGTCTGGCACCAACAACCATGCCACGCTCAAAATTGCTTAAATCACCTTTCTTTCCCATTCTGACATTCAGTTTGGAGTTCAGGAGATTGTCTTGACCAGGACCACACCCCTAAATGCATTGAAGCAACTGCCATGTGATTGGTTGATTAGATAATTGCATTAATGAGAAATTGAACAGGTGTTCCTAATAATCCTTTAGGTGAGTGTATATATATTGACCAAATGAAGCTTCTTCAGCCGTGCTCCAATATTGCCTGCCTGTAATATTCAAGTGATCCTTGATTAGCTGGTTCAGGTGTGTTTCATAAAGGTCAGTGGGTCTCCAGAAGCAGGGTTGAAGACCTACTCCTTTTTCTTATGTGGTTTCTGTTAGTGAAATACAATCTGTTTCAGTTCTGCTATCAACATGTTCTCGCCATGTTACCATCTGTAAGTCATTTCCTATACTCTCATGCACGATATTTAATACAGGAAGTGCTCGAATCCATATCAGCGAAACCAATAAGTCAAGAAAATGAATACTGAACAGATATATGTAACTAAGAGTGTGAAATGGAGCTGCACTGCACCATAATCATGTTTTCCTCTTTAAAGGTATAGCCAAACTGTATGGCTTTCTTTCATCTGTGGAACATAAAATAAGATATTTAGGACAAGGGCACATGTATTAAAAAAAATAATGATATATATATATATATATATATATATATATATATATATATATATAATAATTATATTTAAAATATGCTTTGTGTGTGTGTGTGTGTGTGTGTGTGTGTTCCCGATCTGCTAATATAAGTTAAGCATTAAACACATTTTTTTAAACTTTTTTAAACTTAATATGTAATGCATTACGAAAATGTGAGTAATAACTCTCCCGCCATATCTAGATTTAAAATGAATCGAGGACTTGTCAACCTGGGTCACATGACCATAACGATTACTTCCTTGAAGTGACCATCTCATGTTCTTCGTGACAGGATTCAGTTGTTTAATTTCGTTTGGAACGCCCCTACAAATGGCGTCCCCTTCCCGACGAGCTCTTCAAGGATGCAAAAACGCCGTTTGGAATTCCCCCTTAAAGACAATGTACGGCACCAAAAAACATCACCGCGATTCGCGCTACAGCAGCGAGGACTACAAAAGACTCGACTTTGGGAGTACTTGGATTGTTCAGCAACTTTAGGTGCAGGTTATGCCAGCAGGTGGCAGCACGTGACTGTTTATGAGTGAGACATTGAACCATTCATAAACCAAAACGCAAAGTTTTATTTGCACTTTTGAACGCCACCTTGCAAGACTCAGTTGACTCGCAAGACAGCGCCAAATAACGCTGAAACTTTACTTCATAGAGATGAATGTATTGAATGTACAGGAAGCAGATGGACTGGCTTACCCGACCGCCTGCTAGCTGTCTCACGTCACAGAAGTCAGATAAATCCCAGCACATAGAGACTCTTTCACCTAGATATTATCACATAGAGACTGTGTCTGTTCCACGAATTAGTAAATACAAAAAACCATCAAAACCATTCAACGGTAAAAATTTAATTGATGTCCAACAAATAAACAACAGATATAATACAGATGATCAAATGATAAAGCTCGGGCTGCTGAATATTCGATCCCTTTCCTCAAAAGCGCTTATTGTTAATGATATGATTACAGATCATAACCTAGATGTGCTGTGTTTGACAGAAACCTGGCTAAAACCTGACGATTACATTACTTTAAATGAGTCCACCCCCCAAGATTATTGTTATAAACACGAGCCGCGTCTGAAAGGTAAAGGGGGAGGTGTTGCTGTAATTTATAATAATATCTTCGGTATTACTCAGAAGTCTAGTTTCAAATATAATTCCTTTGAAGTTTTGGTGCTTTATGTAACGTTATGTAGTGAAATTGATAAATCCCGTTTGACATTTGTGCTGGCTACTGTGTACAGGCCACCAGGGCACCATACAGACTTTACCAGAGAATTTGCTGATTTTCTATCAGAGTTAGTACTGGCTGCAGATAAAGTCCTAATTGTTGGTGATTTTAATATCCATGTAGACAATGAAAAAGACGCATTGGGATTGGCATTTAGAGACATTCTAAACTCTATTGGAGTAAGGCAACACGTGTCAGGACCCACTCATCGCCGTAATCATACTTTAGACCTAATACTGTCACATGGAATAAATGTTGATACCATTGAAATTCAGCAGCAGAGTGATGGCATCTCTGATCATTACCTAGTATCATGAACACTTAATTTAGCAAAGGTTGCAAAGCCGTCCCCTCGCTTCAAATATGGCAGGACTATCACTGCTGCGACTAAAGATTTCTTTGTAAATAATCTTCCTCATCAATTTCATCTCCTCAGCATCCCAGATAGCCTAGAGGATCTCGATGTTGCAACAGAAACTATTGACTCTCTCTTTTCCAGCACTTTAGACACAGTTGCTCCCCGGCGCTTAAAGAAGATTAAAGAAAATAGTCCAACGCCGTGGTACAACGAGCACACCCGGGCCCTTAAAACAGCAGCCAGAAAAATGGAGCGCAGCTAGAGGTTTTTCGCATTTCGTGGAAAGAGAGCATGATTGCATACAGAAAGGCCCTAAAAACTGCTAGATCTGCTTATTTCTCGACTCTCTTAGAAGAAAACAAACACAACCCTAGGTATTTATTCGATACAGTGGCTAAATTAACCAAAGATAAAGCTTCACCTTCTGATGTTTGTAAACAGCACAGCAGTAATGACTTTATGAACTTCTTTACTTGTAAGATTGATAATATTAGGAATAAAATTATAACCATGCAGCCGTCTACTACAGTATCACATCAGACAGTGCATTGTAGTGTCACTGAGGAAAAATTACATTCATTCACTGCTATAGGAGAAGAAGAATTGGCTAAACTCGTTAAATCATCAAAATCAACAACATGTATGCTCGACCCCATACCGACTAAACTACTAAAAGAGATGCTTCCAGAGGTCATAGATCCTCTTCTTAATATCATTAATTCATCCTTGACATTAGGATATGTACCGAAAACTTTTAAGTTGGCTATTATTAAACCACTTATTAAAAAACCGCAACTTGATCCTACAGAATTAGTCAATTACAGGCCAATCTCAAATCTACCGTTTCTGTCAAAGATACTAGAAAAGGCAGTGTCCTCACAATTATGCTCCTTTTTAGAAAGAAATGGTATCTGTGAGGATTTCCAGTCAGGATTTAGACCGTATCATAGTACTGAGACTGCTCTCATTAGAGTTACAAATGATTTACTCTTATCATCCGATCGTGGTTGTATCTCTCTGTTAGTGTTACTCGATCTTAGCGCTGCATTCGATACTATCGACCACAACATTCTTTTGAATAGACTCGAAAATTATGTTGGCATTAGTGGAATTTCATTGGCATGGTTTAAATCATACTTATCTGACCGTTATCAGTTTGTAGCAGTAAATGAAGTAAATGATGTCACACCGAACACAAGTTCAGTATGGAGTACCGCAGGGCTCAGTGCTAGGAGCCCCGTTGCTTTTCACCCTGTACATGCTACCACTGGGAGATATTATTAGGATGCATGGCGTTAATTTTCATTGTTATGCTGACGATACTCAGCTCTATATTTCTTCAAGCCCTGATGAAACTTACCAATTCACAAGATTAACAGAATGCATAGCTGATATAAAAAATTGGATGACTAGTAATTTCCTGCAACTTAATTCAGAAAAAACTGAATTTTTAATCATTGGACAAAAAAACTCCACAAGTAGTAACCTAGAATACTGTCTAACACTCGATGGCTGCTCTGTCAAGTCCTCGTCGTCAGTTAGGAACCTGGGTGTGCTCTTTGATACCAATCTCTCATTTGAAAGCCACGTTTCTAGCATCTGTAAAACTGCATTCTACCATCTTAAAAATATATCTAAATTACGGCACATGCTTTCAATGCAAAATGCTGAACAGTTAGTTCATGCGTTCATGACCTCAAGGCTAGATTATTGTAATGCTCTACTGGGTGGTTGCCCTGCTCGCTTAATAAATAAACTGCAGCTTGTCCAAAACGCAGCAGCTAGAGTTCTTACTAGAACCAGGAAGTATGACCATATTAGCCCGGTTCTGGCAACACTGCATTGGCTCCCTATTAAACATCGTATACATTTTAAAATCTTGCTGATTACTTACAAAGCACTAAATGGTTTAGCTCCCCAGTACTTGAGTGAGCTCTTAACGCATTATACTCCATCACGTCTATTGCGGTCTCAAAATTCTGTCCAGTTGATAATACCTAGAATATCAAAATCAACTGCAGGCGGTCGATCCTTTTCCTATTTAGCACCTAAACTCTGGAACAGTCTTCCTAGCATTGTTTGGGAAGCAGACACACTCTGTCAGTTTAAATCTAGGATAAAAACACATCTCTTTACTATGGCATACACATAAAACATTTTTAATTTCTATTATTCAAATCAGTTAAATGATTGTTTTAGGCTGCATTAACTAGGTCAGCTGGAACCGGGAACACTTCCAATAACACCTGATGTACTCGTTACATCATAAGAAGAATGGCATCTACGCTAATGTTAGTCTCTCTGTTTATACCGAGGTTTACTGCAGTCGGCCGGATCCGGGCCGTATCCAGACCAGATGGTGGCCCTTAGCCTGGACATGACGACCATATCCCTGTAGTGTCTGTAGAGACCGTGTCAATTAAACTCCCCCCTGTAAATGCCGCATTGACACAACATCCTCATTAAACCCGTCCCCGGCGTGACGACTCCAATCTTTCGAATAATCCTACGAATATCTATTGATCTAATATGACTTCTGACCTGTAATGTGCCAGAATCATAATCATACACTATTTGTTCGTCGGCCAGAGGAGAACTGGCACCCCGACTGAGCCTGGTTTCTCCCAAGGTTTTTTTCTCCATTCTGGCCCTGAGGGAGTTTTGGTTCCTTGCCACCGTCGCCTTTGGCTTTTGGCTTGCTCAGTTGGAGACACTTAAATTTCAACTGTATTACTGATCTGCCCGCATTGACACTATATGATAATTGAAATGAGCTGGATGACATCACCGTTTTCACCAGAGCCGAATCAAATTCCGTTGCATTATTTTCCTGTTACCACTGTGAAGCTGCTTTGAAACAATTGCCATTGTAAAAAGCGCTATATAAATAAAGGTGATTTGATTTGATTTATTGGCCAGCGCTGACGTCATGTGAAACCCCCTTAACCGTTGAACGGATACTATGACAAGTTATTGTCATGGTATTGGACATGGCAAACTTGTTTTTCACAAATTTATTGCTTGACCTGAAGAAAAGATGTAACAGACGCACTGACAAAGGTAATCATAAACGCTCAGTCGAGCCCCCTCTTGCTTATATAACCCGTCTTAAAGGCTTGTAAGACATCAGCAGTTAAATATAAATACCTACACATTAAAACATTAAAGGTAGGGTAGGCAATTTTCCCACCCTCCCTTCAGAGCTTCTCCAAAGACACACCTCCTCCAAAACACATGAACGCACACAGCAGAGTCTGCAAAGCATCACGAGAGAACTACCTCACGTCTCAAAGCACATAACATTACAATAATATGAACATAAACAACTTAAAAGAACTTCACGTTGTGCCTAACAACGGCCTTCAGCTGTGACCAGGGCCGTAGGGAATTCTGGGCCCCCTGAAAAAACATTGATGTGGGCCCCCAATGCCCTTCACTCATATCATATACAGTGGGCCTATAAGATATAGAGGCCCGCATCTGGTGCCATGCACCTAATGAGGATTTCTTACAAAATAACAAAACAGACAAATAAATAAATGCAAAGAAAGGTTATTGCTTTTACTTATTTTATATGCAAACTTGTATATAAATATTATATCAAAACAGTGGCATTAAGCGATTAATAACTTATTATTGTTTAAAGTCATCAAGCAATTATGCAAGACAAAAAGACAAGAAATTAGTAAAATTATAAAATAAACTTTTTTTAAAAGTAGGTCTACCAGCAATATAATAGGCCTATAAAATGTCTTTCCAGTCAGTCTGATGTCGTAACAGCTAAGATAAATATTCAGAAATTAAAACCACTTAAGTTTCTCACTGTCTTCATTTTTGATGAAGATAATGTGCTATTTTTATTAAATAGCTAATAAATTTATACAGATTATCATATACATTTTATTTTGCATGTTATACAAACCAACAAACTACACAATAGTGCAAAAAGACGGGGAACGTGTAATCGTTCGGGCGGTGCGCGCCTCGCCGCTATACAGAGATGTGACCTTACCGGAGTGCGCGGGTGGCGGCTCTTATTAGGTGTCCTATTCCGGCGAAAGTAAATTGGGCAGTGAAAAGATCGGGGCACGGCACCCCATCACATTGACTCCCTGGCTACAGTGCACTAACCTGTCTTGTTAAAGAATGGTTTGATAGGCTGATTAAACAATTCTCCTGGCCTCCCTCTCCTTTTCATGACGTTACTGGTACCCAGATTTTTTCCCGACATTTTCAGTCAGTTTCACTTCCACTGTAACTTTTTCTAACTTCAACTGTTCTCGGAGCAGCCTCAACTCTGATTGGTTCTGTTCACTAGCTGGGGTGATTGCGATTTTATTGGGTCTCACTGCTGAAATAATAACCATTGGACTAAACCATTTTAGGTAGGGGAGAGAGAGGAAATCTTCTTTAACTAAATTGCATGTTTTTGTGGTTTTCATTTCTCATTTCTCATGAACTCTCAGGCATACAAATGTATATATTATAATGATTCATAAGAGTAGGGGAGTATAGCATAACTACTGGATTTAGTGGGCCCCCTGGGCAGTGGAGGCCCCTATAAATGTCACCACTCTTCACCCCACTAGACTTATTGCTTACTTTTAACTTATGTGCATTCGTAATCTTTAATCAAAATAACCTCCCCATCCTTTTGCAGAGACATCTCTTCTTTTGATGACGTGTTTACTGGCGTGAGGGTGGGACCACTCACATGAAATCGCAGCAATAGCAAACATAACGATGGACAAAATCAAGTCCCATCCTACAATTTTTCTTGCTCGAGAAGCGTTTTACTCAGATATACGTCACAATAGGAAAGAAATACTATCGCAACTTCCGTTTCATGCCGACTTTAATAAGAGTTGACAACAAAAAACCTATCTTTTCTCAAACACAAGAGTTGTTTTAGCCTCAGATAATAATTCCTTCCACAAATCTATCTTCAGTTTCAGATGATATAATTTAACAGGCAGATCCAGCTCAGAAAACGGCAAGATATATTAATGTAACACATTACCATTGATTAAAATGAGCAAAAAACTCTGAAAATAGCCATTTCACAGACATGACATGCATGTGTACAGAAATAAGAAGTTAAATTATGCATGAATTTTTCTATGAATTTCAAAAACAGTTCAACATGACAAGCAAATTCTGCCTCCGCAGCTTACAATAAGATGCCCATAGAGCCTCATACACTGCGTGCCATCTTAATGTGCCACATCAAGCCAGAGCACAAAACCTCCGCCACCGGTCCTACGCAAATGTGTTTCTTTCAAATCCCCCCCCGCTCGCTCCTGAGCTTCATTATTCTCCAAACATCATGAAAATAGAGCGAGACACTGTCAACAGATTCAAATGGCTTCCTTCCCACCATGTCTACATGAAACCTCATGCCATTATATCCTTCCAAGATTGACTTACAAATGCCAGTACGATGCCCAAGACTCCCACAAGCCCATTTCCACAGTGGAAGAGGTTTTTAACATGGTGGAATGTGCTAGATGTGCTCTTCTGCTTTTAGAGCTGTATGATTAAATAATGATAGAGAAGAAACCTTTGAATCCAGATGCAAAGGTCATTTTCTATAAGTACACTTACTGTAGCTAAAAGAAGCTTCCTGTTTATGCTTTTAACTGCTGAAAAATGACATTGACATCTTTTAAGTAGAGGAGCGGTTAAAGGATTAGTTCACTTCAAAATGAAAATTTCCTGATAATTTACTCACCCCCATCTCATCCAAGATGTTCATTTCTTTCTTTCTTTTCAATCGAAAAGAAATTAAGTTTTTTGAGGAAAACAGTTTTTCTTCACGTAATGTACTTCAATGGCAACCAACGGGTTGAAGGTCCAAATCAATGCAGTTTCAAAGGGCTTTGAAGGGCTTCAGAGTAAATCAAACGCCCTTCACAAAAATAAAGGTAAAACAACGAGGAGAACATGAGATGGAGTTTTTCGGCACTGGGTCGATACTTTCACCTACGCCACGGATGTGACCTTTCCGACGTGATGACGTCATACGCAGTGAAGAGGGACAACACAGAAGTCGCGCATTTGAGGTTAAAAAGTATATAAATGTTTATTTTTTTTTAGAAAATGACCGATCGTTTCGCTAGATAAGACCCTATTCCTCAGCCTCTGAAGCCCTTCGAAGCTCTTTGAAACTGCATTGATTTGGACCTTCAACCCGTTGGTTGCAATTGAAATGCATTATGTGGAGAAAAATCCTGGAATGTTCTTTTCAATTTTCATTCTGAAGTGAACTAATCCTTTAACAACTGCAGAGATTCATATTTTTACTGATGCAGATTTTAATGTCTGATGCTGAGATGTAGAGAGCAGAGTCTTTGGTGGCCAATATAATGCTGCTATATATAATACAACTGCTATAATGCAATATAATGATAGTAAATAGATATGCAAAACTGCTGATTTTTAATAAAAATTTAATTTGCATATATTTATTTGTATATATTTACTCAAATTCACTAAAACTTAAATGCAGATACTCTCAAGAATTATTTTAAAATATGTACACAGAAAATATTCTAAAGCAATTATTTAAATTTACTAAAATATTTGCCAAAATGGAATGCGCACTATCCTTTGAAAATCAGGGTTCCCACGAGTCCTTGAAATCCTTGAAAGTTTGTGAATCTGAAAAAAAATTTCAAGGCCCTGGAAAGTTTTTGAAAATAAACATACATAGATACAGGTTTTTGAAAGTTTTTGAAAGAACCCAGATATGTTCAGTCAATGACTGTATATTGTGTTCAATAAACATAAAACATTTGTGATAATCTGTTGCCCAAATATTTTATTTAATGTACTGTTGAATTACTTTGCTTGTTAAGATAATGTAAACCCATGAGGCAAGAAAAAACTTAAAAGCATATTCATATATCTTAAAACTTCTGGTTACATGAGCCTAAGCTCTTTTCAATAAAATCCAGTCAGAAGTTAATATCAGATCATTTTAGAATACAGTCCTTGAAAGGTCTTTGAATTTGAAGTTAACCAAGGTGTGGGAACCCTTTCATTACTGTTAATTGTAACTGTTAACTGCACAACTACTTGCATAAACAGGTCGATTAATTAAGTTGGCTATTGTAAATATCAGATTTTTATACAATATTGAATGTTCATTACTTCATCAGTTCGGGAGTTTCATTAAAGCTTACATGTCATATCAGATAATAATTACATGTAATAACACAAATTATGCATTTTGAAAAAAAAAAAAATCCCTTTTTTTCTGATGTGGCATGATCCACACAAAAGCATCCAGATGCAGATGTTTTTATTGCAATAATCATGGCTGATTTCTGATTCTCAGATGGGCATATGGAAAAATGTGCTGAGCATATTAAATTCTGACAGTATGGTCAGGAAGAGACGAGGCCAGAAACATTTTGAGCAGCTGAAACATGGGAAACTGAAACGCCTGGGGCTTCTGTCAGCGGCCAGGATTGTGATGAGTTATTGAGTTTGGGGGAAAGATTTGAGTTTGTGCTGAGGTAAGCTTGGACTGACCGATACAAATAAAAAACATGGAAGCAATCCAATGATCGATAACCAAGACCCCTTCAGTGGCTTAGTTTAACAAGACACCAAGATCCAATAGAAAAATGTCTAAATCAAAGAAACCAGTTCACCAACATACAGAGACAATAAAGCCTGTGGGCAGAACTCAATTTTGTGATAATCTTTAATGAGTGATGCTTATTAATAAAAAATGCAAATGAAAAAGAAACTTTTTAATTTAGTTCAGGTTGTGAAATACCTTAAAGCTCTTTGAAGCTTTTAATCAAAAGTTTTGTTTAGCCTTGTTTAGGTTGTGAATGTGCTGAAAACATCTGAACTTAAATCTGTTCATGCCTCATTTTCTTCCTTTGGGTTTGATGCAGAAAACTCAAGGTCAAACTCTAGGAGCCAAACAATGTGGCCGCAGTGCCTGAGCAAACCTGTTATCATCTGTGTGACACTAATTAAATGTTTTCGTGATATTCGTCCCTATTGACCTCGGACACCAAAACACAGAAGCCACTGTAGTTCATCTCAAGGAAAATAGGCTACTTACACCTTTGTCACGTTTAACTTCTCCAAGCTTATTTTTCATCTGCCTGTGGCCTCCATCCATTCCTCTTCTTACTCCTTGCTGTTTTTTTTTTTTTTTTTTTGCTTCGTGTTTGTTTTATTGGGAGCTGGTTCTCATTAAATCTCTTGAACTCATTTTATATGTGTGTTTTCAAATTGAATCTGCATATCTCCAGGCGCTGTGTGGGACTCGCTCGCATAAACCTCCTCATTCGCTCTTTAGACGCTTTAAATTCTCCCCGGCCGACTGGAGGATTTCCCAGACAGATTATCATTTTAATAGTCAAATCGATATGCTGATGTCATGCCGTCGGTTGCTTTAAATTTCCAAGTATATCATCTGGGATGCGGCCTAATTCAGATAACCACCCCCCAACCACACACACACACAAACAAACAAACCTGTTGCAACTTGTAGGCAAAAACACGAGCAGTTCTTTAACGAAGCTTTTCTCTGTGTGTGTTTGAGTCACTCTGGATTTTCCCCAGAGAGCAGAGAAACGCAGGGGTCTAAAGGAAACAGATAATAGATAAACCCTGAAGCTCTCATTGAACACAGCTGCTAATCTCCACATTTGTATGTATGTGCTCTTCTTTATCACTGCAGCTCCTTTGAGGATGGAGATCTGGAGTGTCTCAGAGTGTCTCACCCTTGAGCCGGAGCAGATAGACGAGCAAGTGACACAACATTTAGCTTTGTCCTGATAAGAGAGATAAGCCTATCTTCATGTGTGAAGCCACTTTTGGGATTACAAATATCCGTTCTTGGTTACTTCATACTTCACACCCAAGATGACAGCTGAGGGAAATGTTTAATATGTGTAAGTGTATTCATATTCAGTACTGAAAAGTATTGTTAGAAAATAATTGCATTTAACTAAAATGTATAATTTTACCCATTATTAGTGCTTGCCACCTGTTTTTGCACATGAAAGTATTGAATCATTATCATAGTTAAATTAAACAATGAACAGACCACAATGTATTTCAGTAATACAGAAAGATAAAATAAAGAAACTATATAAACAATAAAAACAAATCAAAGTTTTAAAAATTATTATTAGAGTATGTTTTACAAGAAAATACTATTTAAGTTTTTGTACATCAAAATTTCATGTTTAATTCAAAGTGTTACATTTACTAGCAATTTTGAGTGCAAATTATTTTAAAGAAAATGAAAAATATTGAACTTACAAAACTGAATATAATTGAATTATATATATATATATATATATATATATATATATATATATATATTATATTTTAACTGTTTTCAACATTGATAATAATAATAAATGTTTCTTGAGCAGCAAATCATCATATTAGAATGATTTCTGAAGGATCATGTGACACTGAAGACTGGAGTAATGATGCTGAAAATTCAGCTTTGCATCACAGAAATAAATTACATTTTAAAATATATTCAAATAGAAAACAGTTATTTTACATGTTAATAATATTTCACAATATTACTGTTTTTTTTTGTTTTTTTTTTTGTTTTTTTTTTTTGTATTTTTAATAAAATAAATGCAGCCTTGGTGAGCATAAGAGGCTTCTTCTAAAAACATAAAAAATCTTACCAATCACAAACTTTTGAATGGCAGTGTATGTATATACAGTATATATATATATATATATATATAATACAGTTTTGTAAGTTCAATAATTTTCATTTTATTAAATTATAATGCAGATATTTTGAAAAGCTTTGGGGTCCCAGGAACATTGGACCCTATTGACTTTCATTGTATGGAGAAAATAATGGAGATAATTTTCTAAAATATCTCGTTTTGTGTTCCATAGAAAAGAGTTATACAAGATTGGAAATTTGGAATGAGGGTGAGTAAATGATGACAATTTTCACTTTTGGGCTATTTGTTATTTTTAAAACTACACTGACTGGCAACCCCCCAAAAATTGACAGCTTTTTTGATTTGATAAGTGCACATCAAAAAAAGCACAAAAACAATCAACACCAATCAATGCAGCATCAATAAGTTCAACAAGACAAATTTAATCATTCACATCAACAAAAACCAATCTAATATGGCATGTTTTAACAAATGCAGGGACAGTATTACATTACCAATCTTAAAACTTTTACCTGCCTCACCACAGCCACCACTCTGCTTGTAAAGAGGAACTTAAAACTTTTTAAAGCTGCCTTCAGGATAAATATTTGAAGTTCATGAACTCCCCCCCCCTTCATTTTTCAGTTATTATGTGACTGAACTGGCACCCCAGGTGCCTCTTGATGTCATCGTACAAGTTTTCAACATTGCTTTATCTGCTTTGCACCAGCACTTCACAAACACCTAACGGTGCAGTGTGTATTTATTGAAAGAAAGAGTCACACCACAGTTTTTACACTGACCATCTGATGCATATTACACACAAAAAATGGCCAGCAATTTCTTACAAGCTCTAGTCTGATTCGCTGTCTTTACGCCATTTACTTCAGACTGATTGTATAGGTTTTTACCTGTTGCTTGTCAGCAGCGAATGAGGCACGAATGAAATTAAATGCTTAAATGTGTTTTAAATTAAAACACAATCAGTTGATTTTAATGAAAACAAACTCAAAATAACACTTCCCAGAATCTTGGAATACAAAAACACGGCGAACAGAACAACCACTATAAAATGATGAGATCAGACAAAGAACATAAACACAGGGCTACAAAGGATAATCAATGAAAGGAAACAAGGAAGAGGTGCAGAGAATCAATAAAACAATGAATCACCATAGAAACAAATGCGAACACAGGAATCAGAATAGAAAACCAACTCAAAGTCCAACTTATACACAGACCAAACGTCACATTGCTACAACGTGCGTATGTTTTAACTCGCTTATTACACATATTAATTTGTAAGGGTGGGTCGCCTACAGTGGTTCAGGCTGCAGGGTTGCCGAATGACTAAAGAAACGTTATCAGCAAGAGGATAGAAAACTGTACATTTCTCATCTTTACCACCCACTGCAACTTATACCAACGACGGAAATAAGTGCAGTTACAATAGCAAAATATGTGGGAGAGCGTTGCTAGAATGTGACTATATTGTATTGCAATAGCACTTCAAAGTCAATACCAAATCAAAACTAGTTAGCACATCATTTGTAATAGAAAGGATTTAATGACAATTTCTGATTATGGTTACACTTAAAATAGTTACAAAATAGATGTATGAGATGATAAAAACTTGTACCATTAATCGTACCCAGCATGAATGTTACCTGAGGGATAGAAAGGGAGAGAGAGAGAGAGAGAGAGAGAGAGAGAGAGAGAGAGAGAGAGAGAGAGAGAGAGAGAGAGAGAGAGAGAGAGAGAGAGAGAGAGAGAGAGAGAGAAAAACAAAGGGAAGAAGAGCACAAGAAGAGAAGAGCCAAAGAGAAGGCCCCCAAGAAGAGAGAGAGCCAGAGAATCAAGAGAGAGAGAATAAAAGAGACAGAGCAACAGTTACATCTTCTTTTTATCTGTTCCTTGACCATGTGACTGAAACCCTAATGTGAGACATTCAAACTGACCAATCAGACCAAACTTCCCCCACTGTACTAAAGGTGTGACACATATTTTGGCCTACAGGCCTTCAGCATCTCATTGTCTTTAGGAATTCCAAATGGCCCTTCTGATAAGAAAGATGGGGGTTGAAAACAGTGAAGCAAATGTCTTTGTTCAATTTCAAATATCAAATATCTTTGATTATTTTCAATCCTACAAATTAAACAATTAAAGTTATTTCCATGCACTCTATTGTGGCCTAAAGAATTTCAAATAATACAGCCTCCTAATGGAACTTAAAAACAAACTGTGATTAGTTGCTTGTCGGTCAAACAATCTTTTCCTGTCAAAGTGGACAGCTCTTGGCCAGAATAAGATCAGATATGAACTCTATGCTGATATTCGAACGCGCTTGTAAACTATAGAAGGCCTGAAGGGTAAGATTATTTTCTTTTAAAATGGAAAAATTAATTCCCTCAAATACTTTTGCTTTCGCTTGCAAAATTTTGATGCCTTGTTATTTGATGTTAATGATTTAAAGGTGCGGTATGTAGGACTGACAGCTAGTGGTCGAAATAGGTACTGCAGTCCAAATTCAAAATATTGGAGATCGTTGTTTCCCCCGCCCCCTCCTACTCAGACTCAACACTGTTTTCCACCAACTGTCAACCTGTGGTGTCGGAATACTGTTGGGTAAACTGGCAGCGTGCGGTTTCGCACAGACCAAAACAAAAACAGACATTCCGACACGGAACGCACATTTCAAAGTAGAATAACTGGCTGTAGCATTGTTTTTCAGAGAAACAAGTATGTGAATTTAGCATGTTTCCTAAATATCTGCAAGCATATTATGGTATTTTTATGCTTTAGTAAAGTGAAAAACTTACATACAGCACCTTTAAAATGTATAAAACAAGTGTCTGAACAAGTTTGAAAACCCCGCTCTGCAGCTGATTTCATTGGTCAACTCAATCACGCAGTCGCCTGTAGTGTAGGTCAATTATGAAGGCAATCTGCACTGTGATTGACATGACCAGTGACATCTTTGGAATCGACTGTAGAGCAGGGTTTCCAATTAACTAATGTGGTGGAAAAAAACCCAAACAAATTTCATTATTTCAGTTTTCTTGAGCAATCGCAGTGTTTCAGACGCGAGGTTGTACCGCGTCTTTCACCCTCCTCTCCAGTGTTGACATACTTTGATGAAACTCGTCCCATCTCTCGTCTCCCCCGCAGAGATAGATTAAATGTCACAGGGCTTCTTGTACGACGAAATTCTGCCGTTACTCTCCTCAGTTGAGTATATCAGCACCTCTTCACCTTCACGAGCGTTTCTGATATATTTCTAATCCTGCTACGAGTGATAGAATAACAATGAAGTTTGCTCTAATAGTCACACTCCAGTGAGGACGTCTTTGTGTCCTTGACTCGTGTCTGATCTGCTCACAGACGGTCACACAGAAAGTACAAAGCTCTGACTGTCAGCCAGTGGACATTTGATCAGAAACAAAGGTAAATATGCCGTTGAATTGCTGGTGAAAGTGAAATCATGGTGTTCAGTGAAATAGAAGCTCATATTTCAGTAATATTTAAAAAGTTTAATGTTTCATGATGGATGACCATTAAATCACAGCCTTACAAACAATAAATAAATCATTAGAAATCAGTGATTTAGTGAGAAACAGTGAAACAGTGTTCATTTTGACAGCAACTTTTGATTTAGTTTTAGTCATAGTCTTTTGACTAAAATGCCATTTAGTTTTAGTCATATTTTAGTCACCTGAATTGTTTTTAGTTTTAGTCTAGTTTTAGTCGACTCAATATCATAAGATTTTAGTTGACTAAATCTACAGTAGATTTAGTCGACTAAAATCTAATGAGTTTAGTTAAATTGTAATGCATTAATTGAGCATTTAAGCATTACATAACCGACTGTTACTTGAATACATGTCAAAACTCACATTTTGACATAATTGTGTTTTTGACCGTTCAAGCGCAAAAATACACGAAAGAGAGCTCAATTAACTTTTTTTTGTTTGTTTTTTAAAAACATCTATATAGTTTTTATAATGTTGTATTTCTGTTTTAGTTAGTAGTATATCAGGTTAAGCTAAAGCTTAAAATAAGTTGTTTTTTTATTTTTTTTATTTCAGTTATTTAATTTCAAGTAATTAATATTTTGTAATGGTTTTAGTTAACTATTATAACCCTGATACTTTATTGAATAAAATTTGTCAAATACTGTTTTTAGTCTTTTCTCCTGACTATGAATTAAATGGGAATTAAATTAAATACAGTTTATTGTGTAACCAAAAACGTATATACACTCACCTAAAGGGTTATTAGGAACACCATACTAATACTGTGTTTGACCCCCTTTCGCCTTCAGAACTGCCTTAATTCTACGTGGCATTGATTCAACAAGGTGCTGAAAGCATTCTTTAGAAATGTTGGCCCATATTGATAGGATAGCATCTTGCAGTTGTTGGAGATTTGTGGGATGCACATCCAGGGCACGAAGCTCCCGTTCCACCACATCCCAAAGATGCTCTATTGGGTTGAGATCTGGTGACTGTGGGGGCCATTTTAGTACAGTGAACTCATTGTCATGTTCAAGAAACCAATTTGAAATGATTCGAGCTTTGTGACATGGTGCATTATCCTGCTGGAAGTAGCCATCAGAGGATGGGTACATGGTGGTCATAAAGGGATGGACATGGTCAGAAACAATGCTCAGGTAGGCCGTGGCATTTAAACGATGCCCAATTGGCACTAAGGGGCCTAAAGTGTGCCAAGAAAACATCCCCCACACCATTACACCACCACCACCAGCCTGCACAGTGGTAACAAGGCATGATGGATCCATGTTCTCATTCTGTTTACGCCAAATTCTGACTCTACCATCTGAATGTCTCAACAGAAATCGAGACTCATCAGACCAGGCAACATTTTCCAGTCTTCAACTGTCCAATTTTGGTGAGCTCGTGCAAATTGTAGCCTCTTTTTCCTATTTGTAGTGGAGATGAGTGGTACCCGGTGGGGTCTTCTGCTGTTGTAGCCCATCCGCCTCAAGGTTGTGCGTGTTGTGGCTTCACAAATGCTTTGCTGCATACCTCGGTTGTAACGAGTGGTTATTTCAGTCAAAGTTGCTCTTCTATCAGCTTGAATCAGTCGGCCCATTCTCCTCTGACCTCTAGCATCAACAAGGCATTTTCGCCCACAGGACTGCCGCATACTGGATGTTTTTCCCTTTTCACACCATTCTTTGTAAACTCTAGAAATGGTTGTGCGTGAAAATCCCAGTAACTGAGCAGATTGTGAAATACTCAGACCGGCCCGTCTGGCACCAACAACCATGCCACGCTCAAAATTGCTTAAATCACCTTTCTTTCCCATTCTGACATTCAGTTTGGAGTTCAGGAGATTGTCTTGACCAGGACCACACCCCTAAATGCATTGAAGCAACTGCCATGTGATTGGCTGATTAGATAATTGCATTAATGAGAAATTGAACAGGTGTTCCTAATAATCCTTTAGGTGAGTGTATAATGCGTGACTTTTAATTATAAACAAGCTCGAAATACACATTGACTCTTATTTTGAAATGTCTGCTTATTGCTTATTCAAGTTCAGATGAGGGAGATAAAATATGCATTGTTACAACCATCTAAAACATATTACTATATAAACATCGTAAAGTGACCATTGTCCTTATTCCTCAGCATTAGTTCATAAACAATTACCTGGCATAAATGTGCGCCATTCATCGATTGCGAACCGCTCTGAAGCGCTGTTGCGTGAGCCTGTAGAACGTGCAACAGCGCCACATTTTCCCGCGGTTAAATCAGCACATTACAATTCAAATGTGCGCATCTATTACACAGGACATCAGTTCTGACTAGATCTCTTTCCTAATCGTCCCTCCCTAACATTTTCGTCTCGTTTTTATTCGTTGACGAAAATGACAGTAGATTTTCATCATAGTTTTTGTCATCCAGAACTGTTTTTTATTTAGTTATCGTCTCGTTTTCGTCACTGAAAAAAGGTCATCAACGAAATTAACACTGCAGTGAAACTTGCTAATTTCAGATGTGAAACGGAAGTTGCGGTCGTTTTTTTCTTCCCTATTGTGACGTATATTCAAGTGAAACAGCTTCTGAATGAGAAAAATGTGGGGCGGGACTTTATATTGTCCATTATAAATTGATTGGATCGTTGGATGGTTGTGGTTTGCTATTTCTGTGATCTCAATTGATTGACAGGTTGTCCCACCCTCACGCCAGTAAACACGTCATCAGAGAAGAGATGTCACACACAAGTTATTTTGATCAAAGATTACAAGGGCACATGAATAAAAAAATGATGTGTACGGATAAATCATTTATTATAAACACTGCAATGTTCAATTAAAAATAAGAATTGTCAATTTCGATTTCATGGTGAAAATCTGAATGCAGTAGCTCTGACATGTAATTAGCATAAAGGCTGCATCATCTACAGTATTTGACATTTATGCATTTAGCAATGGTTAATAATGTATGACCATTACATAACATTCAAATAGTCTTTATAATTACAAACTGTTAAATAAATCATCAGAAATCAGTGATCCTGTGAGAAACAGGCTCATTTGATCTCAGTCGGATGCATGTACTGTATATGATGACACTTATTAACTGAACGCAGCAGCTCTGACATGTAATTAACAGTATTTGACTTTTACTGTAATAACACATGAGGCTTCGTGAGTGCCAATGATGACTGACCTCTCCAATGGTTTATGAAACAAAAATAACCATGAGAGAAAATAATTATAAGAGAGAATATATGGAAACATGTCTGTTCCCAGAGACAGAAGCAATAACATGAAATAAATGAAGCATGTGTAAAAATACTAATGCAAATAATATTTAGAAGAACTATAGGTATAAGATAATTGGCAAAGATAATAATCTAAATGTTCTCTCTTCTGCATTAATGCATCAGTTTTCACACAGGCAGCCGTTCAGCACCAAGGACAGCAGCCAAACACTAGCATCACACAGGCCCTGTTTACACCTGGTATTAAGATGCATTTTGGTCAATTGGATCACAAGTGGACGACGCTAAACACAAGTGTAAACAGGGTCTAAAACGTTTTGAGCTTGTCCACTTTCGACCACTTCCAGAGGTAGTCGAAAACGCATTTGACCGGATTGCTTGTTGTAGTGTATACGCTCATGTGGTCAAATGTGTTCAAACAGCCGCAAAAGACCGCCTGCTCTCCGCCTACTGACCTAACGCGTAAACATTATGGGAAGTGCGCTAGCCAGGCAGGATTTAAACTTTGTCGGCTGGAGACTCACAGAGCTCGGCATGGTCAGAGCAGAAACGAAAGCTGCTGTTCTCCGTATGTTTTTCCGTCATCTACGGACGCATTCATATGTAAATTGTACAAGCATATTTTGTCCATTAGATCGAAAGATCTGAAAAATCACATACATTTACCCGCCCATAGACCCTCCCCTCAAAGAAATCAGGACAGAAGTTGTTGAAAGTGAACAAAAGAGACGGATTAAAACACCAGGTGTAAATGAGTATGTGTCTGCCTCGTCTACTTGTTAACCGATCGACCAAAACCCATCTTAATACTAACATGGTCTTAGATGTGACAATATTAATCAAGCATGTGACCTTGAAACAGCAAAATGTAAACGGATTATGCACATATTAAATAAGCTGCCAGAATGTTGATAAAAAGGTAAAAATATAGTGTTGAGACTGAGTTTAGATCTGATCCCTGTCAAACCTCTGGTCTACATCTGTGAGTTACTGGTTGGATAAGATGCTGGTAGGCAGCATGTTGTTTTATCGTCTCTTATGACACGGGTCATGTGCCAGCATCAGAGAAAGAGCATCGGGAAACACAGGGGTCTTACTGACATCACCTCACAGAGACCTGAAATCCTTTGATGGCCGTCATATTTATGTGGAATCCCCACAGGCCTGATGTCTACAGCATCTGTAAACATCCATTCACCCGTGGTCTACGACTAAAAGGGGTTTTATTGCTTGACACTCTTCAAGAATCATAAATTATTTAGGAAAGTCTGCTGTAAAGATCTCACCCTTCAGCATGCAGCTGCCTATACTTGAGACGTCTCTGTAAAAATACACCTCTGGTGCTTCTCATTAGGTGGATGTGCCGACTGTGGGATGTGGAGAAGGAGATCTAATGGTCAGACACTTTCTAACATGACCAACATGGCATATTTCCAGCCTGCCATCCTTACGCAGAAAACTTTATTTCTGAGATATTTGTAGGTAACCTTTGAAAAGGATTGTTTACTTAAAATTTAGAAAGTCTGATTATCATTGTTTATTCACTTTCGTGTAGTTTCAAACCAACAAGACTTTCTTTCTTCTGTGCAACATAAAAGAAGCATATAGTGACCAGGGGCTGTCAAGCTTTAAAAAAAAAAAATCAACATAAAAATAGTCAATATGACTCAGAGTCTTAAGAACTTTGTGCTTTATATGTGGAACAGACCAAATTTAAGTCATTATTAGCTGTAAATCTTCCCCTCTGCTGCAGCTCTTAAAGCACATTTAAATATTTATTAAAAATATGTGCTGCAGAATTTAATTATAGCTTTTGTGGAACACAACTATTTGGGTTGTTAGGTTTGCATGAGTGTATGAACTTTTATTTACCTGAATTAAAAGATATTTCAGAACTTAACATCCAGTGGCGAAACATAAGCCTTTTTTCCTCATATGAATTCCTGTTATTCATGTCCAGTCAGGTGAAAGTTACGAGTGACAGAGCCATTACACCCACACATAATCGGTGACAAACACGTCTGAATCAGCTGGATAAACAAAGCGTTCGGTGTAAATTTCTGACATGAGATATCTGAAGTTAATTGCTTGTGAGAAATGTTTCATCAAAGCACACGTAGCGATCGGGTGTTGTCGGGTTTATAGTGAGCGTGACTGTGCGTATAATAAACTTTCTCCAGAGGCCTTAAACTCACATAGTGAGGCACAAAAGTGTTATATTGATTAAAGTTTCTTCCAGCAGTGTCCCATAAGTCCTGTATGCAGAGGCAGGACACACCGTTCTGATCACAAAGACCTTTTTTTCCTCAATCACAGAGCACTGAGAGCAGTCATTCATGCAAACAGGACTTTTCTTTTTGCTAAGTCAAGCAGCAAATGTTCAGCTTTGATACATTTTCAATTTTCCACTTCCTATCTTCTATTTATGGCATGCATAAATCATAAGTGAGCCGTGTTACTTTCCAAAAACATCAGATATAAAATAGCACACGCACACAGGGAATTAAACCACACTAAAATACAGTAATGATATCTGCTTTTACATACTGCAGCAGCAGGGAGGCCGCTATTTAACAGCTTTTAAACTGTTCAGTGTTGAATTGCTCATAAATGTAGAAAAATTTCCCTTAGATGTCAAACTTTTGCTGCAGATTTAAATGGGATTTTTGTAAATAATATTAATTTATCATGAATGTGATGTCACACTTAAATAAACAATAAGAGAACTTCAGGAACAGTTAACCCTAAAAATGAAAAGTTCCTCACACTATGTCTTGGAATCTAATACACAAGAGTTTTATGGAGCTTTTTGGAGATTGACAACCCCACTTTCATTGTACAGAAATATGCAACTTGGACATTCTGATAAATGTTCTGCATTCCACTAGAATTCATTATTCTCTACTAACTGAACTAACTGAACTTTAGTTACCTCAAGACATAATAAACAGCAATTGCATTATATAAGGATTGTTGAGCTGTTTAAGTAGGTTCCCTCAAGTGACTTCTTAATTCATTCTTGAGTCTGGATTGAGTTAACCTGCATTGCTATAGACAGCCCCGACTAACACAAACACAAGCTCGTGGCTTGTAGGAGCTCAAGATATATGAGAGCAGTGAGATGTGGCTAGACTGCAGTAATGAGAACACAGACGTTTCCTCAGAGGACACTGAAGTCTGAGACATCTGCCACCAGATGCTGAAATGTGCTGCACAAATGAGACCTTACATATGCATACAGAGTTTTTTTATATGCCTGTCAGGATATATGAATCAGATCCTAAAGTGGTTTTCGTTGCTCTTTGGGGATGGGTAAAACAGGCTGAAAGCTTGAGAGAAACTTTGGATTCTGAGAGCCCATCACTGTTTTTATCAACTGGATTTCCTAGAAAAAGAGAATGGATCTATAAATAGATTCCCATATGTGATTTACAGTCATTTGTTTTCTTGAAAGTGGAGTTCACAGTGAAATGCTACATTTTAAGCTACATTATCTTATTGCCTGAGTAGGAAAATTATCTTTGGCTACTGTAGCATCAACCTAAAGCCAGCCATCATCCTCAATCACAAAAGGCCACTTGGTAACTTGGTTAACAGCAAAAGTCAAAATCCTTTATTGGTGTTTGATTTGACTCCCTACAGCCATATCACTGTGATGATGACTGACTCGGTTGGGTGTTTGAATCCATGTGCTGTGTTTTATTAAACGAAGCAGTACAAACAAAGTATAGTTCAGGGCAAGAAGCATGGTCAATAAACAAACACAGGGTCAATAACAGTACGGGCAGTCCTGGCAGCAAACTAATCCAAATCCATAATCCAAAAGTCGTGGTCATAAACAGGCAGAGAAACAGACACGTGGCAAACAAACAGGGTAATACAAATGCTTGGTAGAGACAGGGTAAACTGGCAGTACTTCGGAGCATAATGCACAAACAACATGGCTTATCACAGGTAGGAACAGGAAGTGATGCGAGAAGCAGTATTCAGTACTCGGGAGACTCTGGCAGTCGGAGGAATGGATGATAGATGCAGATGTTACAATCACCCTGTAGCCCAAGAGTGGTTGCCCACTGAAGCTAAGCAGGGTTGAGCCTGGTTAGTACCTGGATGGGCAACCCGATCTCACAGCAATTGGTACGTATTTTACGAGGTGGCTAATTCGTACAAATTTGTAAAATCGTACGTATTTGACAAGTTGCCCAATTCGTATAATTCCGCACGAATGACCTAACCTCAAACCCCGCCCCTAAACCTACCCGTCTCTGTGGTTTAGACAAATCGTACAAATTCATACTAGTGAGGTCATACGAATTCGTACAAATTAGCCACTTCGTACAAATACGTACGAATTGGTCGTGAGATAGCATTGGGATGGGAGATCTCCTGGGAAAACTAGGTTGCTGCTGGAAGAGGTGTTAGTGAGGCCAGCAGGGGGTGCTCACCCTGTGGTCTGTGTGGGTCCTAACGCCCCAGTATAGTGATGGGGACACTGTACTGTAACAAGCATCATCCTTCGGATGAGACGTTAAACCGAGGTCCTGACTCTCTGTGGTCATTAAAAAAAAATCCCATGGGACTTCTCGTAAAAGAGTAGGGGTGTAACCCTGGCGTCCTGGCCAAATTCCCTCCATTGGCACTTACCAATCATGGCCTCTTAATAATCCCCATCCATTGAATTGGCTCTATCACTCTCTCTCCTCTCCAAATGGATGCTGCACACTGGTGGTGGTTGAGGAGAGATCCCCTGATATGATTGTAAAACGCTTTGGGTGTACAGTAGTACATATGAAAGCGCTATATAAATGCCTCATTCATTCATTCATTCATTCATTCAAACTGCTTCAGGTTAAAAGAGAGTCAATGCTGTGTTTATAAGTAAAATTTAGCATTTGAAAAAAAGTGGAGATACAATTAACACACATTCACAGGATCATTACAGTAATTGGTTTAGTGAAATACTGTCACATCTGTTACACCAGCAGAGATGGACTGGGGAAATAAACTGGAACCCAGTACAGTATGTCATTTTCTGCTAATATTGCACCAGTCTGTTCAAGCATTGCTGTCCACGGTGGTCATGCTGTTCTGTTAACATGAGATAATGTAAATAATCCACTCAAAACAATGGATTTAATTAGAAACACAAAGGGCACATTGTCAGCGTGGTGCGGATGAGTCAATTATTTAATCCTAATTGGTGTTTCATTCTTCAGATATCATGTAGCCAACAGCTAATATATAAAAAATGAGTTGTAGCAAAGAGCTTGGGAAATATAAAGCTTTTCATGCAGTTTTGTCTCCCAGCCAAAGTCTGACTCTATAAAAACTGCTTTCAAGCTGGTTTTTCTGGTTTAGGTTCCTGCTATTTTATGTCATCCAGCCCTTGTCAAAAATGTTATCATAATTTTGCTTCAGTCTTAATAAGATCAAACAACAATACCATATAAAGATCAAATAATAGTTTGACCTTATTTTGACCTCTTTATTTATGAATAATTTTCACGGATGTTTTTACATAGCAGAAGGTATCACAGGTCATTATTAGATCATAGATTCATGTATTAGTTCTCCCTTTCATACTAATTTCGACCATTGCCATGCCTGCTTCCATACTCTTGAGGCTAGATATTTAAAATGCTTTATATCTGAAAATACGAACAGTGGTGGCCAAAATTATTATAACACTTGGCATCTGGGAGTCTTCTTATTGGGCCTGGATTTATTTTCCAAGAGGACAATGACCCGAAACATTCTTCTAACTATTGCCGGAACTACCTGCGATGGAAGGAATCTGCTGGAACATTGAAAATTGTTGACTGACCCACTCAAAGTCCGGACCTCAACCCCATCGAGCACTTTTGGGGCGAGTTGGAAAATAAACTGGACAGATCTATTGCACATTCATAGGAAAGCCTTTGGCTTCAGTTACATGGGATGGGATAACGTTAGTGTTGAAGTTCTCAGAGGAAATATATTGACACTATGCCAGAGAGATGTGCTGCTGTAATTGCTACAAAAGGTGGACATACCAAATATTAAAGTTAAAAGTGGATAAAAACAGTACAACCCACGTCATCTGATATTTGATGGTCAGAGCAACCATCTGCATGTTTCATGAACATTATGAAATGAAATCATGTTTTGGAGGCAAAAAAGGTCAATATTTTCAGATCTGTCAGGTGTTCTAATAATTTTGGCCACCACTGTAAATAATAATAATAATAAAAAGGAAAGAATCGATTGATTCAGTGGTTCTGCTTTGGACTTTTGCGTCACCCATTTTGGCTTTAACAAGGTTTCCTGCTCAGTCAACTGTGACAGTGTGTCAGCATTATTTTGAGCTCTGCGTGTGTGTCTGCACACCAGTGGCATATGATAGAGTCGGCCTGATGCTGCCAAATTGAGCAGGGCAAATAATTCAAATATCGAGTGGGTGGAACAAGATAATGAGGACCTCCACCAGGAGGGCGGATGATCTGCCGAATAAAAACAGAGAGGAGCCAATATAGCTGCAAAACAATGATCACAATGATTTTCACTTCAAACTGACACAAGATCTGTTGCTTTGCCTGTTTGGCTCTTATTATTGCATTTTACATCTGAAGTACTTCTATTGTAAAAGATAGATCTGATTTAGATTGCAGAATGGATTTTGTAAGTCGATATTTCAATAAGCTGAAAAACAGTAGGCTATGCAGAATATGGTCCTTCATGGCAGCAGGTGACCTTGAACTGGCTAATAAACAATTTCTTTCAGGATAGCAAGCAAAGGTCTCTCAGTACAACCGACCAGCCAAAGTCACCAAAAGTCATTTGTCTTCTTGTGTCTCAGTCACTTGCAGTAATGAATGCATTTGTTTGTCATCATTTGTTCATCATAAAACTAATTTGTTTTTCTTTCCACCCTTCATTTTGTCGGCCAGATGTCTGATTTGTCCCACATGTGATGAGATTTCAGGGACTGTTAGCCATGCCGGGATTGTCAACGTAAGACCGACGGCGTCTCACTTCCAATTAGACTAATAATGTGTCCGATAGCAGCAGTCAATGAGAATCTCACCTCGTCTCCTCCATATTTGTTCAGTCATCATTAACACACCATTATGTTCACTGACCACAAATAGAGGCACGTATCGACGTCCCCCCGTCTTATTGTTTTTGCTTTGTTGCCTTCAGAGGCGCATCAGTAATGTTTCATTACCTTTTGAATGAATCCTGAGGCTGTTATTGTTTAATCTGATCGGGTTGGTGCTGCAATGAAAGTGCAACATACGATAATGAATGAGGTGTTAAGTTTAAAAGACGTTCATGACGTAAATGACGTTCCTTATTGGCGGAAATGATGGTTGCAGTTAGGGCTGTGCCGGTGGCAGTTTTTTACCACGGTGGTAATGGACCAACTACCGGCGGTGTCGCGGTGGTTTGGGGGGGGGGGGCAGGGTATATATATATCAGACATAACATTATGACCACCTTGCTAATATTGTGTTGGTCCCCCTTTTGCTGCCAAAACAGCCCTGAGCCGTCGAGGCATGGACTCCACTAGACCCCTGAAGGTGTGCTGTGGTATCTGGCACCAAGATGTTAGCAGCAGATCCTTTAAGTTCTGTAAGTTGCGAGGTGGGGCCTCCATGGATCGGACTTGTTTGTTGAGCACATCCCACAGATGCTCGATTGGATTGAGATCTGGGGAATTTGGAGGCCAAGTCAACACCTCAAACTCGTTGTTGTGCTCCTCAAACCATTCCTGAACCATTTTTGCCTTCTGAACCAGTAATCAGAACAAAAAGCAGTTGAAGGATGATGTGTCAGGATGCACTGGAAATAACAGGACCCAAGTGCAGAGATGAGCAGTGAAAGATGATTTATTAACAAAGGGAACAAGGTGAACAATTGAACAGTCCAGAGACAGTCCCACAACAGAGGTCTAGACAGGAGACTTGGGCACAGGATTGAACAGCCCAGGAACCAGCAGTCAGTGGAGTCTCAGGCTGGGCAGGACAGGACTCAAAACACACAGACATACAACACAACAGGGGAGAAACAAGACAGAAGAACAAAAACACTCAAACATTAAATAAGTACCAGGCAGGGCAAACACTAGAGTTAAGTGACTGAAAAACTAACCTATAAATTAAAGGGAAACTAACAAAAGCTAAAATAAATAGCTGAAGCAAAACAGGACTAGAGCAAAAGAATGCTAGGTATAAATAAATATAGACACTATATTTATACTAATAACTACATAAACAACTAAATAACTAAAATAAAAAAGTAACGAAGCAAGAATTGCAAGGATACAAAGAACTACAGGAAAAACTCTGGATAAGCACACAATACTTCAGACAGGTCTATGACACAAACACAACGATCCAGCAAAGACACGAAGGAAGGAAGTACAATATAAAGGAAGGAAAACACACGCGGACCAGGTGAGCACGGTTAGTGAAACAAGGACTAGACAAGGACTAAACGAGGGTGCGTGGTAAGGGAAAACTAGGAGGCAAGACCAGTGGAGCACATGGCCAACATAAACAAAGACAAAGCTATGTACTAAAGCACAAAACAAACATGGAAACATTAAACAAAGACAGAACAGACAAAGCTGCCAGGGCAGAGCCCTGACATGATGTTCATAATTCAGTTGTTTATCTGACTCCAATATAATTTATCTGACTTCATTAAAGTTTTTGTTATTCTTTAACTTCTTATTATTTAAAGGTAAAGTCTTTCTCAGAACTGATAGGAAAACGTAGAATTTAAACTGAACATTTGGATAATGAAAGTTACAATCACTTTAGCTTTTAACATTGTCAGTGGTAAAAGGGATGTTCCCTTTCGAATGGGAACTCGCACTGCATCCTCTAGAAGACACTATGTGGGAATGCCTCCAGCACAGGGGTGTAAATTTCATCTAACAGTTGGGGGGGACAATAAACATAAAATTTCTCAAGAGCAATTTTTGAAGGGGACACAGATAATACAGCCAAAATCGTATTTGTAAGGATGTGTACACAAAGTAAAGCCTTACTACTATTATTAGTGTAGCATGGAGACCGTGCCATTATCCTTCTCAAAGTTTCTCTCTGGTTCAATGAAAAAGCTGACTAAATTGACAAAAATATTCTTCAAAACCATTTATTTATTGCAGTATTTAATGTTTAAATATGAGTAAGGTTCACCACACAGTCATATTATAATTATTAAATTATCTTGCGTCCTCCACATAGTATTTTATACTATGATATTCAGATATTTAGATATTCAACTGCAGCATGCCCTCTGATCTGCCACTTATCATATCATATTGAGCAAATCCCAACACAGATCTGACAGTGCGGCCGGCCCGTGCGCATATACTTTCGGTTTAGAATTAGCGCCAATTCGGGGGTGGCAGTTGCAAGAAAACAGTACAATGACAAACTCACTTAAATAGCCGCTTTTACATTTCGCTTTGAAACCAAATCCGCGATCATCTGGTCTGTCAACTGTTTGCTCTCGTGATGAATGAGATCTGACTCCTGCTGCGTTTGTGCTGCGATTCTCGTTCGGTTCACACTGTATTGAGCAGACACATTCAGTTTTTAATTGTTGTGTCTGTTGTCTAACTGGACAAAATGATTGTATTACTGATTGTATCGCAGCAATAAGCCTCTGTATTAAAGAGAAAAGAATCACTTAATCTGATGTTTAAAGTGAATAAAATAGCCTTGACAGCTACTTACTGGTGTTTCACAACTGCTGTTTGAAGAGCATTGTTCTCTCCCCAAACTTGTGTGGTAGTTGCTATTTTTTTACGGTCTATAAGTAGTTGAGGTGCGCAGTGGATCAAACCACTGTGAGGCAAGGGAGGGGGAGGGACTCAAAATGTTTTTAAACTTAAAACGCATTTTTTGCCCCATTTGCGTTTGTATTGTTTTACTACTTACACAATTATTTTAAGTATATATCATTATATTATTTACAATACTCACCATGGTTTTTTTTGGGGGGGGGACCCCCCCGCGATTTACGCCCCTGCTCCAGTATGACCGGTGTCTGAACCATGTATCTAAACGCGGCAATTGCATTGGCCGGCGATAGCCTATGATGTCATTACCAGTGTGACAGTGAGTATAAAAGGGCGCCTAAGGAACAAGACTTCTTCTTCTTTGTCTTCAGGATCCGTTTGTTTGAAGTACGTGTGAAGGAGCAGGCGTATTTAGTTATTGAGGGAGCTGAATGCGCGCATTGTGAGGATTTCTCAATGAAAAGCTCCGTTCACAACATCCCAATTCTCAAGGGACGTGCATTTGGGTGGAATGTCTTTGACTCTTCGAAGAAGCTGGATGTTTTAGGTTTATGCATTCGCGAAACTGACTACATGAGACAGGTAAAACGCTTTTTATTTCTGTTCTCTCCTGAGGGATAATAGTTAGCATTTGCACAAGCACGCTCGGCTCTCGAGGGAGTTGAAGGCACTTATAGCGATGCATGTCTGTTCTCGTATGGTTCTTTACAGAGTGATAGAATATGACGTTTGAACTAAGCACGCTTGACTCTCAAGGTGGTTAAATACGTATTTTTGCGATGTGGTCACAGTAATTGGTTCCACCCAGGCTTGACTCTCTCTTAAAAAGATAAGTTGAGCACTTGCACTCTGCGGTTCGGGTCCCGTGGCCACTACTGCGGTAGCAGGGTCAAGCGTGGGGGTTGTGGGAAGAGCACTTGGAGGAGTCAAACAGGAAGTTTTTCTTTTTGAGCTCCTCTTGTTGGCTCAAATATTGCTACTACTCAATGTGTTGTTTCTAATTCTGAGGAATTAGAGGCAGAAAGAGTGTAGTAGTCATTATTATATAAATTTAGGAGTTGTGAGAAGTTATGGCCTGCGCCACAAACAGATTGAGATCTGGTTTGGCGGCACGAAAGATGTGCGATCGCTCGTGACAGACTTTGCGGGCAATTTCTGTCTTGACATAACTGTCCCGCTCCAATGAGCCTTCTGTTTCCCCTTTTATCTCTACGCTGAGGCAGAGAGATCATAAGAGAAACTATTTTCGGCCTGCATTTATCCCAAGTCACCTTTATTTATATAGCGCTTTTTACAATACAGATTGTTTCAAAGCAGCTTTACAGTGATAACGAAAATAATGCAACAAAGTTTGTTGTGGCTGTACAGCCGCTCTGGAGAAAACAGTGATGTCATCGTCCAGCTCAGTTCTCCTCTGGCCAACGAACGAACAGTGTATGATTATGATTCAGGCAGCATTACAGGTCAGAAGTCAGATTGGATCGGAACATTCAGAATATTTGTCCAGTTCCATCTGATTGTAACAATAAGTTAATGTGAAGTAATTGCTTGAGCATGGAAATATCGATGCCTTCATACTGTTTTTCATTGGATGAGGCGTCCTCGTTGAAGGCTCTGATCCTGCCATTTAGATCTTTTTGATACTACATCACTCCTGAATGGCAGGACATATGCCCCCTTCCCCTGCTGGTCGGTTTGGCAGGCAGTGGTGCCAAGTTGTCAGGCTGTCTGTGAGCCTCCTTCTGTGCTGCTTTTGAAAAAAGGAGCGTTTCTATGCTTCCTCTCGCTATAGAGTGTTGTCCTTCTGAGACCTCCACTCCCTAGACCTCTGCCTGGATAGGGGCTCCGAGTTGGTAGGCTCTGTGGGCCTCTTTGGTAAGCTGTTCTGAGCATGGGACTCTCACTTTAGAGAGTCATCATGCTCAGGCCTCCGTCCTCAGAGCTCAGCAGGCAGTGGTGCCAAGCAGAAAGACCAATGATGTTTGCTTGATAACAAATGTGTGCTCTCCCTCTGAACTGCGAAATATTTTACTCCTTAGGTTAGAGTTTTGTGTGGTCTCCTCTCCTCTTTTTGAGAGTCGCCTTGCTAGACCTCTGCTCCCCGGAGTTCAGAGTTTTTTAGCACTGTTAGGTATTGGCTTTTTGCAGCCCCCTGGACATACTAGTTTTTTAGGTTGAGCATTGTTAGGTCTCCTCTTGCTATTGAGAGTTGTACTGTTTAGACTTCCGCTCCCTAGAGCTCCACATAGATATTAGTATCAGGGACGGTTGTGTTGCTTGGTCTCTTCTCATTCTGAGAGCCATTTTGCTACGGCCCCACTCTCTAGAGCTCCGTATAGACAGGACTATCAAGATGTAGGGCTCTTTGTGAGCCTCCTTGTTGACTGTCTTTAGTCTTTGAGCTTGATACAGGTAGTGCTAGTGTCGTAGGCTCTCTTGAGAGCCTCCTCGGTTATCCTTTTTCAGGGTCGAGATGTTGGCTTCCTTTCGTTTAGAGTCGTTATGTTGAGGCCCTTGCTCCCCGGAGCTCCGCATAGGTGGATTTTCAAGATTTAGGGCTTTTTATGAGCCTCCTTGGTAGATGGTCTTCAGTGTAGAGTGTAGTTAAACTCTTATTTAAGAGAGTTGTTTTTTGCTGAGGCTTCCACTCTTAGAGCTCTGTATAGATAGTAACACTGGAAAGTCTGTACTGTCTTCAGAGTTAAGTGTCATTAGGCCTCCTCTTGTTATAAAGAATCGTTTTGCTTGGCCTCTGCTCTCCAGAGCTCTGCTTAGACAGTATTACCATACAGGTAGTATTTTCAGTAAGTATGGCTCTGGGAGCCTCTTTCGTGAGACAGTTTCTGTCGTAGAGTGTAGTTAGGCTTCCTCTCATTTTAGATGGTCATTTTGCTGAGGCTTCCGCTCTTAGAGCTCCGTACAGACAGTAGTATTGAAACTACAGGCTCTTTGGTGCGTCCTTGGTTAACTGTGTCTAGGGTTGAGTGTCATTAGGCCACCTCTCATTCTAGAGAGTTGTTCTGCTGAGGCCTCCTCTCGACAGAGCTCCGCAGAGTTAGTGTTATCAATGGAATGGCTCTTTTTGTCTATTTGATGTACTGTTTCTGTCTAAGGGTGTGGTTAGGGTGAGCTGTTCGACAGTTATGTCAAGCTGATCGGCTCTGTGAGCCTCCTTGATGAGTTGTTCTCAAGGTAGAGTCTGGCTTGTACTCCCCTCGCTTTAGAGGGTCATCAAGCAGAGTACTCCGCTCCCTAGAGGTCCACGCACTTACAGTAACAAGTTGTTAGGCTCTTTGCGGGCCCCCTTGATGTATAGATCCTGGAGAGCCCTCTCGGGCCTAGTAGAGTCTCTACTTTCCAGGTCTGTCGTCTCTTCGATTCTGGTGTAGGTGGTATTGTCTCTAGAAATGCAATTCCTTTTCATTGGAGGCCTCTGTGAGAGTGCTAAATCTAGAGAATCAGGTCATAGGCTTTTTCTGCCAAGATAGTGAAACTAGCCTCCCTAGTGGTTTTAGGGGTGACGCTGTTGTCCCCCTGAGGTGACAGGCTGAGGATAATGTAATTTTGGCCCTCGCCATATTCCCTTTAAGGAATCTTTTTTTTAAAGTATTTTTAAGAGGCATTCCAAGCCTTTGAGCTTTACCATTGGGCCAAGCCTATTTGGCCCTTCGAGGGAGGGAGCAAGGAACTATATCTTCCTCGTTTAGGGTGTGTAGCTTGAGCAGTGGCCGTAGGGAATAGTGTCACTGACAGCTAGCTGGTGCGTCCTTTGGGGAATTTTGACTCCCTTAGGTTGGTAGGGTCAGTGTTGAGTGCTCATGTCATAAAGACATGCATTCCCCTCAGCATGGCAGAGTGGGTATTTGTTCCCCATAGTGTCCTCTAGAGGACGCAGTGCAAGTTCCCATTTGAAAGGGAACATCTCAGGTTACGCATGTAACCATGGTTCCCTGAGAAGGGGAACAAGACTGTCTCGTCGCCATGCTTCTGGAATGCCTGCTACATCTCCTTCAGACAAAGAAGTGGATGACGTGTTCCTCAGGCGCACTTTTATACTTACGGTTGCACCGGTAATGACGTCATAGGCTGTCGACGGCCAATGCAATTGTTGCGTTTAGATACGTGCTTCAGACACCGGCCATGTTGGAGGCATTCCCCCATAGTGTCTTCTAGAGGACGCAGTGTCTCGTTCCCCTTCTCAGGGAACCATGGTTACATGCGATTCTGAAAGCCTCATTTTCAAACATTTAAACCAGATAGGGTTAATCTTACAGTAGTACTTAACACTGATTACTGTCAGAGTTTCAAAATCCTTCATCACTTGAATTAAGATTATAATAATTTAAACACCCATCATAAAATCAGACTTTAGCACCTCTTTTTACTTTAAGATCATTCTGAGGTTAAATACAGATTTAAAATTATAACAATAAATATTTTAATAGCTATGATACTGTTTTTGAAATCAAATCTTTGCATATCTATGACAGGAAACACTGGTTGTGCCTCATAATTTAAAGCAGTCAATGCAATTTTGGGTGAAAAAATGTGTGTTTGTGTGTGTGTGCGTGTGTGCTCTTTATCTTCCAAAAATCAAATTGGACAATAGATAAAGTAGTTTTTAAAATTTCCAGCACAGGAACGCATTTTTATCACTTGCCATGGTGGCAACTCTCAGACAGGTTATAGCCTAAAGCTTTCAGCGGCAATGTGGATTGATGTAATTGGTAGACATGGTGCGCTGCAACAAGAGAACCAATCAAAAGCATCAGAATAGCATCACTTTAATATTCAAGCAACAAATTAATATTATTCAACATATTCTAGCTTTTTACAGAAAATATTCAGATGTAACCCCCTTTATAATCGTTAACATTTTCATACGTAACTGTATTTTAATTACTAATTTTTTCTCAGTAACTGTAACGGATTACAGTTACATTTGTTTTGTAATTAAATTATGTAACACCGTTACATGTAACTAGTTACTCCCCAACACTGCATATAATGTGATGTTAAACCATGTACTATTTTTCAGTGGCTATGGTAAGATAATATACAGCTGATCAATTAACAGATTTTTACAGTATTTTTCTGTATAGCATCTAAAGAAAGACTTAAGGTGAAGATAGTTCACCCAAAAATAAAAATTAGCCCATGATTTACTCACCCTCAAGTCATCCTAGGTGTATATGACATTCTTCTTTCAGACGAATACAATCTGAGTTATATTAAAAAAGTCCTGGCTCTTCCCAGCTTTATAATGGCATTAACTTGATGGTTCCTTTTTGAAGTCCATAAAAGTGCATCTATCCATTATAAAACTGCTCCACACGGCTCCGGGGGGTTAATAAAGGCCTTCTGAAGCGAAGTGGCATGTTTGTATAAGAAAAATATCCATATTTAAAACTTTATAGACTAAAATAACTAGCTTCCGGCGGTCAGCGGTATGCAAGTCGACTTGTGTTAAAAGAGTAACCCCTGACGTGATGTATAGGAGCATCGCAAGCTTTGACGCCTCTCGTGGATAGGGCTGGGCAACAAACTCAAGCCCCTCTTCTCTTATATCGAAATTCTCCTCCATTGCTCTTTAAAAATTCTCGTTTTAGACTTCTAATTCATGACCGGTGTTTTGTTTTGCTCTATCCTCTGCACTTCTGCGTTCATCAATACGCATGTGTCAAGGGTTCAAGGGTCAAGGGTTACTCTTTCGCCATAAGTCGGCTTGCGTACCGCTGACCGCCGGAAGCTAGTTATTTTAGTCTATAAAGTTTTAAATATGGATATTTTTCTTACACAAACGCGCCACTTCGCTTCAGAAGGCCTTTATTAACCCCCCGAAGCCGTGTGGAGCAGTTATATGATGGATAGATGCACTTTTATGGACTTCAAAAACAAACCATAAAGTCAATGCCATTATAATGCTTGGAAGAGCCAGGACTTTTTTAATATAACTCCGATTTTATTCGACTGAAAGAAGAATGTCATATACACCTAGGATGACTTGAGGGTGAGTAAATCATGGGCTAATTTTCATTTTTGGGTGAACTATCCCTTTAATATCCATATCCCGAGTCTCACCAGGGGATTCAGACCGAGTTCACCTGACTTGAATGTTGAGCTCTTATCACCCACCACACAAATCCAGCACCTGAGAAGCATGTCAATAGCGAAAAGCAACCATCTAGTTCCTGTTCAATTCAACAAACACACAAACATACAGTCGGCCTCGCTTCTGAACAAAGCCGGGGTGGATGGGTACTTTCAGCAATCAGCTTTGCAGAAACAAATGACAGTGCAATTACCAGTGTGTTTTCAGCGGCTGTTTCATAATTCACATTATTGTCACACAGAACAGGTAATTAAAATATATAAATCCAGATTATGTTGAGTGTTTCATGCCTGTGTTTGTTAGCTAAAGGCGTGTGGTGAGAAACAGAGGTCTGGCTTAGCGAGCATTGTGTTTTCTCAGCTATACTGTAGCTGCAGGTTATGTACTTTCGTGCTCTTGCAAGTCGCTATAAGTAAAGCATCAGCTATGAACATGACTGTAAATGTAAACACAGTGAAAGACGTTTTGTCAGCTCATGCAAGAGGAATGGGAAGTTAGTAAGTTTATAATTAAAACCAACATGATTTAGCATAATCTGTCATGAAAATATCAAAAGAGTCACGGGCTGACGGTTAGCGCTGCTTGTAACAGTTCAATCATCTCTGACCGTGAACAAAACAGTCCATGCACATGGACGTCTCTCTGGGGTTTCTGAATATTACAGGTGTGTGTTTGAGCATCATGCTCTTCTTTCTGATTGCTGCGCAGTCGATTGCCAGACATCCACCAGCCAATGTTCCCTGCCAAAACAAATTGACTAGATATCCTGCAATTCATATGCATTATGCAGTGATATGTACCACACCGTAATGGGATCTGACTGCATTTCACCATCACCGCTTTTCATTTGGATCAAAATAATGTATTTTAAAATATTCCATTAAAATAAACTCTTCAATCGTTCTGTTTATTATGCACAGAACCATATCCATTAAAACACAGTGGCCATCTGTTTGGTTTTGAGTTACTGCCATTTGAGTTGATTTGTATTCTTATGAAAGTATGATGCTATTGATATGCTATGTTATACAGTCATACTGAAAACTCAGTAAAAAAAAACATAATTCTTATTATGTGGCTCAATAAGAAGCTTGTCATGCTATTATTAAATATAAAATATACACATATTTGTATCCTCATAATTTTACTCAAGTAAAAATGGTTATGAATTATACATTTGCAAATGGTTAATCCAAATCTAAACTTTAAGAGAAGCATGCCACACAACACATACTTAATTTCCACTGGGGGATCTAAAAAAAAGATATTATTAGTGTAAGTTTTATATGTTTTCGTATAAAAATGAATTGGATACATTTTTTGCTTAAGAATTGAGAAAGTTGTGAAATTTTAAGTGCGATAGATTTGCAGACCTCTCCCACCTTTCTCAGCAAATATAACGTGTTCATAAGTCAAATAATAAAATCTGTTTACCATTTACATTTGGTGTCACCTAAATTGGTTTGGTATCATCAGTTGTTTATATATAAATTTAACTTGTACTTGATGCGTACAGTAGGTAGATGTTCTATCTGTTTCTCGTGAATCAGACACACACATATTTTCCACCTTTGCTTTTTCTCCGTGTTCAATAACTTGGTGGCCTCTCAGTGCCTCTCTGTTCCCTGCAGACATTAATTGGAATAAATCAGACCCATTCAATTTATGTCTGGAAACAAGAATATCTCACAGTGACTCATAACAACTGAACGTTGGATGCCTCAGGCTTTATTGTAGTTTTACTTCCTTGACTCTGAATAAAGAAGCACAAATTAATGCTTCCAACTAAATAGGAACTTCACCTATCACACTTCAGTGTTCAAAAATACTTTTCTGACCTACGTTTTAGATCTTGTTAGATGTAACAAGACTGCAGACATGATAACAGACTTGTTTATGGAGATGTGACACTACACTATCACTTCGATAGTGTGAAAATGAAGGCTTTTTCTCTACACCATTAAGCAGTGCTTTTTGAAAATGTCAGAGCGCGCACCCACTGTGAAATCTTTTTGTCATGAAAGGCTTGTTAGTGATGTTAGGGACCTGCTGTTTGTCATTGGGTTTTTCACAAAACAAAACATCATATCCACCTTTCCTGTTGCGAATCTAAACTCTATTGCAGTCTATGAAGCTGATCCGCTCACTGTGAAATATACATGGTCTCAAAATTAAGGCTTCGGTTGTATTAAATCTAGATACAATTTGGCTTGTTCTCCAGCAGAGAGGAAGTTAAAATCAGCAGCACATACTAAATGCATTTAAATGAGCTCTGGAGTGGAGGTGGTCCAAATTGTAGCTTCTTTAACACCCACAGCTGTGCAGAGCCACAGAGAGGAGCAAATGGTTCCTCTGTTTTTATGTTCTGCAGTACATTAAGAATGTTTGCACAACAGCTCTGAGAACAGTGATCTTTCTTTTGAATTGTGAAAGAAAAAGAGCAAAATTTTGAGGAAACAAACACAGGGCACGACACAAGATGGAGGATGAGGCGTGAACACAGTCAGGAGTCACACACAACAGAATGACAGGCTGACAACACACCAGGCAAGACTTAAGACAACAAGAGAGACAACAAGAGATAATGAAAAATAAAAACAAGAGCAAAATAAAAACAAAAAAAATATGACTATAGAAAACGAAACAACAAAACTAAAAATATAACTTGAGATTGCAAAGAAAAGGAGAACAAAAGTAATAAACGAAAAAGATTTGAGAAATAAATAACTGGAACTAGCAAACAAAAGAAATAAAATAAAAACAAGAGTGCAACCTTGCAGGGAACTAGAGAGAAAAAGAGATTAAAGACAAGATAGCAACAAAATCAAAATCAAGAGAGAAACCAAAAAATAAGGCTAGGAAGAACTAAAAAAATAAAGACTAAAACTTGACTTGACTGGAGTAAAAACAACAACAAAGAAAACGTCTCGGTTACGTATGTAACCCTCGTTCCCTGAGGAGGGAACGGAGACGTAACGTCAGTGACTGACGAATGGGGGTTTCGCCTAGAAGCCTATCATCTTCGAGATCTAGAAAACGCCCAATGGCAGTGCCAATGCCATGGGCATGCGGAATTTGCATAGCGTAACTCCGCCCCACAGTGTGGGTATATAAGGAAGTATGCTGGCAACATCGCATTGTTTACCTGCTGAGGAGCCAAGACTGAACTCCCGGCTGTTCCAGCGGTACAGCGGAAGTGGCAGAGGGACGTTACGTCTCCGTTCCCTCCTCAGGGAACGAGGGTTACATACGTAACCGAGACGTTCCCTTTCGTTCAGTCACTCCGAGTAACGTCAGTGACTGACGAATGGGGGTCCCAATGTAATCACGCCACTCGGCTGTCATCCAGTGCCCTGCGTAAGCGTGAGCTCCCTGTCGTAAGCTAGTACGGACGAAGGACTCCCACTTAACACAGGAATACCAAGGTACACTGGGAAGCATATTCCAGGTGGAAGTATGCGCCAAACGCCTACCTGTAGGGAGGACTTAAGGAAACACATATGACCCGCTCAGGGCTACATATGGAGAGCTCTGGGGTAACCAGCCGAAGGTGGAAGAATTTTTACCCCCAGGGGTGGCAAGGGGCTTGCCAAGGGAAAGACACATGCTCAGGGAGACTTACAGTGGAAATACACATGTGGGGGTCACCCAACGGGGGAACCATGCACACGGTGGCACCTAGCCAACACGAGGGCCTGAGCGGGTGGGCAGACGTACTGGTGTCAGCATCAACAGTGCTGGAGGAACTCAGGGCTTCAGGGAAACTACCTGAGGAAAATATCGCACGTATCCAGTCCGTGGAGTGGAATGGCGAGCAAGCGAAGACACCTGAGCCTAGTCCATTACCGGCCACTAGTAGAGGCGAGTACATGAGGGGACACTGGCTCCACTCGGAGATTATAGAATCTGGCGAATGTGTTGGGTGTCGCCCAGCCTGCAGCTCTGCAATGTCTGTTAGCGAGGCACCATGCGCTAGAGCCCAAGAGGAGGCCACACTCCGGGTGGAGTGAGCCCTGACCCCTAGGGGGCATGGACGCCCCTGCGTCAGGTAAGCCAAAACAATGGCGTCCACTATCCAGTGAGACAACCTTGCTTGGAGAGAGCCTTCCCCTTCAGCTTCCCACCATAACAGACAAAGAGCTGGTCTGAGGTCCTGAACACTGCGTTCTGTCTACGTAAGCACGAAGGGCGCGTACTGGACAGAGCAGTGCCAAGGCTGGGTCTGCCTCCTCCAAAGGCAGCGCTTGCAGGTTCACCACCTGGAACGGAGTGGTGGGAACCTTGGGCACATATCCAGGCCGGGGTCTCAGGATCACGTGAGAGTAGGCCGGCCCGAATTCCAGGCACGCTTCGTCAACCGAAAATGCCTGCAGGTCCCCTACCCTCTTGATGGAGGCCAAGGCGATCAGGAGCGCTGTCTTCATAGACAGGAATCTTAAGCTCGACTGACCGCAATGGCTCGAAGGGAGCCCTCTGCAGAGCACTTAAGACTACTGAGAGGTCCCAAGAGGGTACGAGGGGAGCGCGAGGAGGATTCAGTCTCCTCGCTCCCCTCAGGAACCTGATGACCAGGTCGTGCTGACTTACCTTTTTCGTCTCCACAAGGTCGTGGTAGGCAGAAATAGCGGCCACATAAACCTTGAGGGTGGAAGGAGACAGCCTTCGTTCCAACCCTTCCTGGAGGAATGTGAGCACGGACCCGATCGGCATTTCCAGGGGTCTTCTTGGCGAGAAGAACACCAGTGACGAAGAGGTTCCACTTCAACGCATAGGCGTGTCGTTTCTGTAGACAGGGCCCTAGCGGAAGTGATGGTAGCCACCACCTGAGGTGGTAGGGTACTCAAACCTGCCGCGTCCCATCCAGGAGCCACACGTGGAGGATCCAAGGTCGGGATGCGGGTGCCAAAGGGTGCCCCGTCTCTGAGAAAGGAGGTCCTTCCTCAGAGGAATCGACCAGGGAGGGGCTGTCGCAAGGAGTACGAGTTCGGAGAACCAGGTCCGGCCGAGCCAATACGGGGCGACCAAAAGGACCTGCTCCTTGTCCTCCCTGATCTTGCACAGAACCTGTGCGAGAAGGCTCACTGGGGGAAACGCATACTTGCGGAGGCCCCGCGGCCAGCTGTGCGCCAGAGCATCCGTGCCGAGGAAGCCCTCGGTCAGGGAATAAAACAGGCGGCAATGGGAAGAGTCGTGGGAGGCAAACAGATCTACCTGTGCGTCACCGAACTGTTCCCAAATCAGCTGAACCGTCTGGGGATGGAGTCTCCATTCTCCAGGAAGTGGCTGAAGCCGTGAGAGCTCGTCGGCTGCACAGTTCAGGACTCCCGGGACGTGGATGGCACGAAGGGACCTCAGGTGCTTCTGACTCCATAAGACGAGATGGCGGGCGAGTTGAGACATGCGGCGGGAACGTAGACCACCCTGGTGGTTAATGTACGCTACTGTGGCCGTGTTGTCTGACCGGACTAGCACGTGTTGACCCTTGAGCAGCGCTCGGAAGCGGTGCAGGGCAAACCGTACTGCCAGCAACTCGAGGCAATTGACATGCAGAAGGCGCTGGGGTCCTGTCCAGGAGCCCGCTGCAGCATGTCCATTGCACATGGCACCCCAGCCCGTGGTGAAGGCATCTGTTGACACAACAAAATTGCCTGGAAACCCGTTCAAAGGGCACACCGGCCGTAGAACTGAGGTTCGACCACGGGGTGAGGGTCTGCAGGCAGGCCCGAGTCACTGGGACCGGAGCGTGCCCGACTGCCATGCCCATCTCGGGACTCGATCGTGAAGCCAGTGCTGAAGCGGTCTCATATGAAGCAATCTGAGGCGTTACCACGGCTGCAGATGCCATATGCCTCAGGAGCCTCTGAAATAACTTCAGTGGAACCGCACTCTTGCTCCTGATTTGACAGAGGCAAGTCAGCAGTGACTGCGCGCGCTCGCTCGTAAGCTGCGCGCACCTGGCGACCGAGTCGATACTGAGAAAAGAGATCCTCTGCACTGGCAGAGTTTGCTCTTTTCCCAGTTGACCCGAAGGCCCAGACGGGCTAAGTGCTGGAGCACCAGGTCTCTGTGTTCGCACACCTGCTCTCGAGAGTGACTCAGGAACAGCCAGTCGTCGAGGTAGTTCAGGATGCGAACCCCGTGTTGCCTGAGTGGCACAAGGGCTGCCTCGACAATCTTTGTAAAGACGCGAGGGGACAGAGCTAGCCCGAATGGGAGGACCGCGTACTGATATGGAAGTAGGCATCCTTCAGGTCGACTGCTGCAAACCAATCTACTGGACGAACGCATTCGAAAAGGCGCTTCGCTGTCAACATCCTGAACGGAAGCCTGTGAAGGGATCGGTTCAGGACGCGCAGGTCCAGCATCGGTCGTAACCCACCGGTTTTCCTGGGTACAATGAAGTAAGGGCTGTAGAAGCCGGACTTCATCTCGGCTGGAGGGACAGGCTCGATCGCACCCTTCGCCAGCAAGGTAGCAACCTCCGCACGCATGACAGGGGCGTTGGGCCCCCCATGGTGTGGCGGACTCCCCGGAGCGGGGAGGAGCCTGAGTGAACTGAATCGCATAGCCGAGCCTGATGGTCTTCTCGACCCAGCGAAACAGTCTGGGAAGCTCTAGCCAGGCTCCCAAAAACTGCACCAGCGGGGTCGTGCGGACCACAGACGTACCCAGGGTGGGGCAGCGAGGCGGCGTGACCGGCCCGGACGTGGGAGGTGTAGCGTCCCCGGTGTGGGGGCATGGTCATCAGCCGCGTCCTGACAGAGGAGACCAGGGAAGGACGCGCGTTCCACTGGGGTCTGCTCTGAGAGGAGACTGGCGTTAGAGAGGGACGAGAGTGGCGTGGCCCGGGGGCGGCGCACACTGCCATCGGTCTCTGGGTGCTCAGGGATGGGTGAGTTAGTTCTTCCACATAGGGTGCTGCTGACCTGGGGGCCAGCAGCTGAACAGAAGATTCTCCCCCGGCCCTCCACCGGGGGAAGGAGTGGCCCTGCTACCAACTCCTTGGAAGAACTGCCCATCCCTGAGCTGTCCGCATCAGGAGCGCCGCTAGCCTGGCGTTAGGCGGGCTGCGGGGCTGGGAGCGGACGGGGGCGCCTTCCTGCGACCATCCCTACGGCGCGGCCCGGAAAGGGCGGCGGGAGGGTCGAAGCCGCAGGAGGGCGCCCTCGGCGGCAAGCAGACTGAGGCGACTGAGCCTGCGGCTGAGTAACAGCCACCGGGGCAGTACGTTTAATGGCCTTAGTCTGCTACTGGACGGCCGAGAACTGTTGGGCGCAGTTCTTGGCAGTGCCGCCAAAGAGGCCAGCCTGGGATATGTGAGCGTTGAGGAACCGGGTTCGCTCAGCCTCTCTCATATCGACCAGGCTGAGCCTCGTCTCTCCTGGACCACAGCTGTGGACATCACCTGACCCAGGGAGCGCACGGTCACCTTCGTCACCCGGAGAGCGAGGTCGGTGGCGGCACGCGGCTCATTAAGAGCCCTGGGACAGCTCTACCCTCGTGCATGCCACGAGCATCCTGGCCTGGAAGACCTGAAGGATGGCCATGGCGTGCTGAGAGGCGGCGGCCTGCCCCGCAGCTCTGCAGTCCCTCGCCACCAGAGTAGACGAGAACTACAGGCCTTGGAGGGGTGCTTAGGATCACCGCGCCACATTGAAGCACTCTGTGCAAGAGGGGGGGTGTGGCCCGAGGAATACTCGTCGGGGTTTATGCCACACCTCAGCCCTCAGGTCACCCTGGCCACCAGCCAAACATCCCGTCACGTGGAGAGGATAACTGGGGTGTGGCAGAGGGGACTCTCCCTCCATACGGGGGTCATTGAGTCTCGACCGTGATTGCAACTGAGCGTCAACAGGGGGGACCCCAGTGTACCCTTGGCCGCGGCCCCATCGAGGGCAGAGAAGGCGGAGGAGGCCGCCGAACAGTCGCGGGAAGACAACGGGGACTTCCAGGACCACGTGACCTCCTCATGTATCCCGGGAGAGAAAGTAATTGGGGGCGGGGCCCAACAGCTGTCAGGACGCGTCACACCCAAAGACCAAACATCCCCCGAGATGACATGGCTGTCAACTCCGGGTCGGACTCGGGCAATGCTGGCACGCCCGAAGGCAATGCTCGCGTCTTCATCCCCAGAGGACTCCAGCCCACCTTGAGATGCGGCGATCGACATCTCATCACCAACTGGAGCGCCGAACGAAACACACGGGGCGTCCGCAGACGGTCCCGCTGCTTCAGTCCGATCACTCGCGGGTAGCGATGTGCGAGAGGGGGGTGTGGCCCGAGGAATGATCGTCGGGGTTATGCCACACCGTAACCCTCAGGTCACCCTGGCCACCAGCCAAAGTACCATCTCTCTCGGAGACGGTAGATTGGGGTGTGGCAGAGGGGACTCTCTTTCCTTGCGGAGGTCATTGAGTCTCGACCGCAACATCGCGATGGTCATGTTCCCGCAGTGAGAACATGACGCATCCACAAACGCTGCTTGAACGTGCTGAAGCCCATACACGTCATGCAGCGATTGTGCCCATCAGATGGCAACAGAGATCGACCGCACCCAGAAGTGCACGGGCAAACCGTCTTTAAAAAGATGTGCCACATGCGAGCTCTTTTGTGAGAGGGAGCTTCACAGCGATGCCGAAGCGCCCAGGGAACGAATACCAGCTGGATGCAGATCACTGCACAGATCAGCAGGCAGGAAGTAAACACTCGCTGGAACGCGCCGTAACACCAACACCGACTGGAAAGCAGTGTTCGTCTCGAAGAAGCTTGATGATATACTCAAAAAGGCTTAAGGAGTGAAGAGATAGATGCTCTTGGCTCCGAAGCAGAAACATAATGCGATGTTGCCAGCGTACTTCCTTATATACCCACACTGTGGGGCGGAGTTACGCTATGCAAATTCCGCATGCCCATGGCATTGGCACTGCCATTGGGCGTTTTCTAGATCTCGAAGATGATAGGCTTCTAGGCGAAACCCCCATTCGCCAGTCACTGACGTTACTCGGAGTGACTGAACGAAAGGGAACTAGAACTAGCAAAGGAATAAATATAAAAACAGAACGGGCAGGGAAAAACTAAATGTAGCGCTGTCTAACAAAACCCATAGACACAGGCAAGCAAACACGCGAGTGTGTGTGCACGACTACCGAATTGAGTTCCCTTTCGCATCTTCTTGCACTCAGATGGTTTCAAATCACGTAAATGTTTAAACTGACAGGACCTAAAGCACCATGATGGTAAACTTCGCAATTAATCCGAGAATCATGTGTGCTTCGAGCCGTGGTGCCTGGTCCGTACTGATCAACTACGATCCCTATACTTGACATCGCACATCCTGCGATGTGACTATCATGGGTGAGCATCATTGCAATATCGGTTCTAAAACGATATATCGTTTATCATTTTTTGATCCTGAGACTTCCACAGAAGATATATGTACATGTTTTAATATTTAGACCACTTCTATTATTGATTCTATTATTGAATCAATATTATTCTATTATCCTATTATTGATGCTATCAGGATGTGAAGAGAGTTTCAACCAGTATAACAAAATGTGTTTATAAAAAACATTGCCTGCCTTTAATAAAGCAGACCATGCAATAATGCATAGTCATATGGAGTAAAAGAATGTTCACTTATTTTAGATTTTGAATTATAGAGAAATTCTTGAAGTGCGCTGAAAACTACAGCTACAGCAAACACTGCCCAAGTATTTGAATGTTGAGCAGCAAGCTCATTGGCTGCTGATGCAACAAAAACCAATCAGATGCACCATGTAGAGAATGGTGTGATTTCTGGCAAAATGAGTTAAGGACCTATCAGCTTGTGCCATCTAGAGAGTCATGACAGAACTTCGTATTTATATATTTACCAAAAGCAAATAGAAGTACTATCTGTACGGTGTTTTTGGAATATTATTTTTATGACTAATAGTTTAGAATTAAAATGAAGTAATTCTCAAAATGTTCATTCATCTAATCTGAAATAATTTACATCTTTAAAAATGCATTTATAAATGTCTCTGTATACACTAGTTCATATTTAATAAGGCATGAAATGTTGTGATATAAATTGTCTATGTCTTGCAGCAGATTTACAGACTGGTCTTTCCTCTCTCATCTGTAGCTTCAACTATTTGTTTTCAATCAACTCTCTTCTTTCCCCTCACAGAACAATCGGCTAAACAACAATCAGTCAAGATTTCAAAAGCGGATATTCAAAAAAGACTGCCTTGCTGTCCATCACTAAAGCCCTGTGGCTTGTGAGAACTGCCTCCATCATCTATCACCATTCTGCTGGATCTGTCTGCAGCACAGTAAGTCACCAGATCCTCCACTATATGATAGGTCCTAGTGATTGCAGTATATATTGAGAAAAGGAGGGGGCCCAGCACCGAAACCTGAGGTACCACTATGGATAGATTATGTGAACTGGACACCACTCCCTTCTAAGATGACGTTTTACACATTATATAACATATATATAATTATAATTGTTTAATTCTGCCACAATGAGTAGCACATTAATTTTGTATCAAGCTTGACTGATGCCAAGTGTCTTTGAAAATAAAAGTTTATAAAACTACTTATATATTTATAACAGCAGCAGCTACGTTCCATGAAATCTTTCATTGCTGGCTCACCATGAAGGCCATAATGAACAGTGATTTAATGATTTTGCATTACTTTTGCCAATAGCAACAGTGTAAGAGAGAGAAATAAAGAGAAGGTAAAGATGAGGTGTTTGGAGAGTTTTGAGGCTAGCTAATACTGAACCATAAATGAGCATGCCCTTGCTTCCTTTCAGCCAGCTTTATAAGCTCACCACAGTCAAGTTGAATGTTCTGCAAAAAGGCTCAGAAAAACTAATGAAGCTCTGCATTCGTGGTTTCCTTGGAGTGAACTGTTTGATGTTTTCGAACTGGAATGTCTACTTAGGGCCCTGCAAATAGAGAATTTATCAGAGGCAAATCTAAGAGTAAAAAGGTCTTTCTTTGCGAAACCCTTGGCCCATGCTACATGATTGCTACACTTTATTATTTCCTGTTCAAACACAGGATGTCTCGGGGCCTTAAAGAGCCAATGAAATCAAAATTAGTGTTTCTTGGCTTTTAGTCAAGTCTGATATTGAAGGTCATCTAGTGTATTTCTAAAAGTTGACTAAGCAAACTTTCTGGAAAAAACAAAAACAAAATAAAAACAATGTCTATTCGTAACTATGTTGCTAAACAGATAAAAATGTTGATGACTCACCCTGTATGCCGGGCACAAAGTTTTGTACAATTAAATACCCTTTAGAATGAGAATGTTCTCTCTAATACCACATGCCACCAAGTAGCTGATCACTGGCACAAATATGATGCAAACTGATGTAAACAAGCTTCTCTGCAAACAACATTTGTTCCGAATAAATATTTTTTGCAAAGAGCTTTCAGCCCTTCAAACCAGCAGAGACAAGACCACACCAGAGGAGGTTTTTATTGCTCAGAGATTACTCTTTTACTTATTACAGATAATTTGATTTTGATGATGATTTGACAAGAAATATTTGCATTAATATTGATGTCTCTCCAAATTTGTCTGCAGTATTTATCACAGTTTGAGAGGCACATTTACATGCACATTCTTAACCCAATTATGCTTAAAGGGATTATGCACAATTCACTTTTATAATTTGTTTGAACACAGATGTGTAAACAACCAGCCTATAATGGTAAAAATCCAGCCAATACTTTTTTTATAATCCCCATCAATCATTATCAATCTCACAAAACGCGCTGTTTCATATTTCCCCCTACTCCTATGTAAGAATAGGGAAACCCCGCCCATGACTGTTGATGAGCTGCCCTTTTAGCATAGACACACCCCTGAGTGAGAAGCACAGAGACCGCCATTTCGGTTTACTCGCTGTATCAGCTAGCTAGAGTATTACAATGTCTGCCCCAAAAAACATTACAAATGTTCTGTTGTTGGATGTACCAATGAACATACGAGTCTCCATAGACTCCTGGCATCCGAGCCACTGAGGGAAACATGGTTAAATTTCATTTTTGAAGGAAATGTGCCAAAGAATGTCGGTAAAATGTCAGTTAAAAAATATGTTATATATTTGTGCAAATCATTTTACGCATGATTGCTTCACCAACGAGGGTCAGTACAATGCTGGATTTGCGAAAAAGTTGTTACTGAAAGATGGCTCAATACCAACGCTTCGTGCTCTACCTTCATACCCAGAACAAGGATGGCACTTCATATTTTGTGAATGTTTGCAAATGTCCTTTCTTAATGAGCTTTCTAGAATGCTGTACGGCTAATATGGCTAATATGTCAAGTTACCATAGTCTCTGACTGTATTCACAGAGACTAGAGCTATGTCATTAGTTTTATCCCGAAAACGCTCACTGTCTGCGTAATTCATAAACGCACATTTATTATGCATTGTATAGTCAGGTGACGGACATGTTATGTACCCACACAAGCACCTATACAACAATTTATAGATTAACATGACGATACATGCTAGTCGATGAGTTGAATCAACATAACTCCACAACAACTAACGTTACATAAATGCATCCACTAATCATTCAGAAACGTCCAGGTGCAGTCTGAAAGTTACAACCTTTTTCTGAGTCTGACTCCGGTTTAAACATGTAAGGCTGCACTCCACAACTTGTTATTTCTGACATTTTAGCTGAGTGAGATTTGTTTTGTTGTTGACGTTGTATCCGAAGCTTGCGTAAAGGAGCCGCTGGAAGGGGGGCGGGGAGCAGCAGCTCATTTGCATTTAAAGGGACACACAAAAACGCCGCGTTTTTGCCCACACCCAAATTGGGGCAAATTTGACAAGCTATAATAAATGATCTGGGGGGGATTTTGAGCTGAAACTTCACAGACACATTCTGGGGTCACCAGAGATTTATATTACATCTTGTGAAAAGGGGCATAATATGTCCCCTTTAATAATAAACTGACAATGCTTTTGTTAAGTCTTTTGTTGGAGTATGGTCATAAACAGCTTAAGTAAAATCCGATTGACACAGCTAGATTTTTGCCCCTTACCCCGATTTTGCCCAGCATGTAAACACATTAACCTGCGTTCTGTCGGCTTATTGAAGTGCGCTGTGACAGGAGAACATCCCTACTGCGTATTTAAGAGCATCCAGACAGAGTGAGCGTTTTGCAGTAAGGGAGGAAGAAATATATCGCAAACTCAGACTCTTTCTTGACCCAAAAAATTATAAACATGTATTCTCATCTTTTGCAGTATAAGTGGTACAGTCAAAATGCTGCATCTGTATCTGCATGCATATGAGCCGTACGTTTCCCGCTGACATGTTGCAATACTCTTTGATTTTTAATACTTTATTTAACATCACAACCAGCATAACAAATAGAATACTTGGAGTCGGATATGCGAATGATTACGTTTTGACGTCACTACCGGGAAATAACCTGATTTATTAATAAAGTCTTGTAAATGTGGCTTGTTTGCATTGCCGGGTTATTGGTTTGCATGTAAACTGTTATCAGCTTACTGGTGTGCATGTAAACGTGCTCAGTGAGAAACTCTACAGGAGACTGCGAGAATGTGAGATTACTTGAGTCTTTGAGAAAAAAAAAAAATCAGGAGACCTGAGTGGAGCTTTTCATTTTTTTAGTCTTTTCTGATCTTTTTTTTAGATCAGTGGTACATCAATTTTTTCTATTGTTTGGGGCCAGAGAAGTAGACTTGTTTTCTCTGATGCACTGCTGCACAACAAAGTAGGAAAATGTAAGATATTTGCATCATTTGCATTATTAGTGTCATTAGTGTCAGCTGATGAAAATTTAGGGATGGGGCTAAAAGTTTCTGTTAATAATATGGAAAACAGAAGAATGCTTGATGTTAACATTGACTAACAGAGAGTTTGTATTTCCAGAATGTCTCTTTTATATGCATTCATCAACTATGCGGTTGATTTAGATTAAATGTCTTCAGGACACATGTGCAATTCCTCAGAGTGCCATGGGGAAAGATGGTTGCAATCAATTCAATCTGTGCAATATTCTGAGAAAAAGAAAAGTTATTGATGAGGAGCTGCATGCCGAATTAAAGATTCCCTGCACAGGCCTTGAGGGTGGTGAGGTGATTTGTGGAAAATGAAATGTTTAAAGGAAATTGCTTGTGTTTCCTGAAGTTTAGGGCCTGTTTTTCCACAAATGTGACAAGACGAAGCTGAGGAGCTGGGGCAATTATTGTAGCTGTCTGCATAGATGGATGAGCAGTCGCGGTATCTCTCCCAGTAGCGCTCTCTCTCTCTCTCTCTCTCTCTCTTTGCTTTCAATTGCCTTCACATTTTTTCATTAATCCTGTGGATTGACTGAAAGACTATACATACATGAGCTGATCCAGGAAGTCTTCTTACACCAAGACCCTTAGACTACTAATAAATACAAAGATAAAAGTTTTAATGCTTAAAGGATTTATTCATGTTTATTTTTTTCTGTGCATTAAAATAAGTGCTTTTTGGATTTGCTTCTGTTTAATGCACAAACAGAAGAAGAAACTACAACAGAAGAAAGTGTAAGGATTGCCAAGTTAGCGTTTCATTTTTAATGAATTGTTATAATTTTTAATATAATTTTTAATGCAATGGCATCATTTCTTTAATTAGTATGAATCTTTATCTCACATGTATAAAGTACAATGCATGTATAACAATCGACAACAATCCTTCATTTCTCTTGCTGAAAAATAAAATAAAATAAATCAAGGTTACATTGCAGCACTTACAATGGAAGTAAATGGGGCCGATTGCTGGGGGGTTTAAAATCAGAAATGTGAACCTTATCATTTTATAAAAGCACCTACATTAATTCTATTAAAACTTGTGTATTATTTAAACTGTAAAGTTGTTCTCACCATGATTACAGTCTTTTTAGGGTTTTGGTATTGTCATAACAACAAGTTGTTAAGAATACAACAACAAATTGTTAAGAATAAAGAAAATGTGAGAGGTGCTTTGCCATGCAAAACTCACCAGAACAATGCCAAGGTACATTGTTACAAGGTAAGTGTAGAGATAATAAAATTGGGGTTGTATGATCATATTTTCTTGTCGTGGTAAGAACTCTGCATTTTGCAGCTGCATTTTGGACTAACTGTAGTTTGTTTATTGAGGATTCCTTACTGGTCATCCAACATTTTATATCTTTAACACACTCCGTAAACTTGGATAATTTAGAGATTAAAGGCCAGATTTACTAACAGCTCGATAACGCTCGATCTCAGAATGTGCCAAGCTGTGACGTCAGAGTGTGGTGAAACACCGCCTTAACCGAAGAAGACGAACGCCTGATTCTGTAGCCCCGCCCACCGATTTGTGCATGGCATGTTATAGATAAATAACATAGGCCTATGTGGAGCTAAACCGGATCGAACTTCCAAGCAATAAACATGCTGCATAAGCTCCATTCGAATTCCAATATTATGAATGCATGGATGAACTTTATTTTTAATGAATATCCAGCTCACGTGGGGAAGACATTGCGCGTTTGTTCCTTCATTTCACCACAGATTCGTTTGTAAACAAGAGACTGGATTTGCAGACAGGATGAGATTACATGAATGAATGAAGCAACACACTATGTGAGTAAAAAATGTTTTTTATATGTGATAGTATTGCATTGTTACAGATCGTTTGATATCTATTGATTATGTGTACGTGTCTAACTGAACATAACTTAGCACGCTGTCACAGGCTGGAGAATCCTTTATTTGAGGTGTTGTTGGTTCATTGTGCTGCGATTCGGGATCAGACTCGGACATGTATGGGCCAGGGCACACAAAGGCCAACGTCCCGGGGCTATGTGTTTTCCAGACGGGCTACCAAAACGTATCACCGGCCTGCAGACTGGCTATCTTAAATAGTGAAATAACATTCCTTTCTTGATGTGCGTTGTTCACTCTCTTGACTTGATATTTAAAGGAAAAATACAATCGCGGAAGTTTTGATCATGCTGATTTGTCTGACTCTGCAGTGAGGCTTGTGCGTGCATGCGTGTGTGTGTGTGTTAGTGATGCACAGTTCACGGTTATATCCACCGATCGGGCGGGCCAAGTAATAAAAAATAACATTCCAATTAATTGCGGGTGGATGAGAGATAAATCGTGTTTGTTTGAGACATTTTGCGAGCCCTGTGGGCGAATCATTCTGGTTGCCGTTTTCCCACACGCTTTCAAAACAATTCCCCACGTGTACTCACGGGGGAGCCGAAACTCATTATAATATGCAAAGCTTATCCAATCATAGCAGTGGGCGTTTACTTCCAAGTCTTCAGTGCAGCACGCCCATAAAAACTGAGCGTTCCATGAGAGATGCTCAAAACCAGGGTAGAAAATAGACTATTACTTATTCATTAAGATGTTTTTAAATGTAAAAACCACGCAAACGTCATAAGTTGACCTCAGACAACAGTATAAAAAAATAAAAAAAGCCTGTTCATGATCCCTTTAAAAAAACTACTGTCAGGATTTACTAAAGAAGCGCAGTGATAAATTAGCGCTGAAAAAGAGTCATTTTTGCGGCTGACCTAATTCCATATGTATTTGTAGGAGTTTCCCTTTCAGGCGCAAAATGTATGGGAGGAGAGTATTTAAATGAATCACGCAATGTATTTACTAAGGTTTGCGCTCGTCAATTTACTGGTGTTTGCACCATTATTTACTGCCCAAAAAAAGCATGTCATAAACCAGAAGCTAACGGGTAGATTGCGTTGGTCATTATGGAAATGATCCGGTTGCGTCTGTGTGCTTAAATTTGCGCGTCGTCAGTAGATCACGCACAGAAATGATAGCTTTAGTGTAAGTTCTACCAGGAAGACCCTAATGCCACGTCATTCATTCATAATTAATAGGTCTGCCTAATCACTGCTTGACACCTGAAGTATATAAGCACTGAATTCTCTTTCACGTTCGCAGCTGACGATGCTGACGTTCCCCTCCATCCTCCCCACCACCACCATGTTGGCCCTGTCCATCCATTGGGGGTAGGCTCTGCCCCTGCCTTCATCTTCAGGCAGGATCAGTCAAATCTGCATCCCCAGGATTTGGACTGAGGACGGGGCCTACGTCAAAGAACTTTTCTATATAACTAAACTCTCACGCTAATTTGCCCTTTTTTAGTAAATCTGGCCCTGAATCTGGTTGTGATGAAATATCTTATAACTTGGCATAACAGTGGAAACTAATTCCAAGTTTTCTAATAATATTACCAAGAGGCAGCATGCATATTTAAAAACAGCAGAGGCCCTAAAACAGACCCTTGCTTCACTCCATAATTTACTAACATTACCTTGAATAATTCCCTGTTTAAATAAACAAAATGGCAATGGTCAGATAGGTACGATCTAAACCACCCTAAATGTCCCTGAATACCAGTGTAATTTATGTTCATGGATGATCGATGTTTAAAATGTCAAGAACGTATTATCTCTGAGTTTACCTGGATGTACTTACCTGCATTTCTCATTGTATTCCGAGACTGTGGATTTCCATTGCGATTGTTATATCGCCTGTTTATGGTGTTCTCCACATTTACAAAAGACTGTTTAAAGACTTACCTATGTGCTCACCTCAAGATATTTACCAGCTTAATGAGTTTTGTGTCAAATAATTTCCTGCATCTGGGTTAGTCATTAACTTCTGTGTTGGTGTGTCATTACAGTCGTATTCCTATGCAGATAGTTGTATTGGCACTTACACTACTGTTCAAAACTTTGGGGTCAGTATTCAGCATTCTGTTTCATTAGAATGCTGTTCTTTTAAACTTTTTATTCATCAATGAATCCTGGGGGGGAAAAATGTTTTCAACATTGATAATAATAAATGTTACTTGAGCAGTAAATCATCATATTAGAATGATTTCTGAAGGTTCATGTGACACTGAAGACTGGAGTAATGATGCTGAAAATTCAGCTTTGCATCACAGGAATAAATTACATCTTACATACACTACCAGTCAAAAGTTTGGAAACTGTACTATTTTGATTGTTTTTGAAAGAAGTCTCTTCTGCTCACCAAGGCTGCATTTATGTTATTAAAAATACAAAAAAAGCTGTAATATTGTGAAATATTATTAAAATGTAAAATAGCTGTTTTCTATTTGAATATATTTTAAAATGTAATTTATTCCTGTGATGCAAAGCTGAATTTTGAGCATCATTACTCCAGTCTTCAGTGTCATATGATCCTTCAGAAATCATTTTAATATGATAATTTTCTGCTCAAGAAACATTTATGATTAATGTTGAAAACGGTTGTGTAAAACATTTTTTTTTAGGATTCTTTGATGAATAGAAAGTTCAAAAGAACAGTATTTATCTGAAATAGAAAGTTTTTGTAACATTGTACTACCGTTCAAAAGTTTTGGGTCTGTAAGAATTTTTTTTTGGGGGGGGGGGAAGAACTTAAAGAAATTAATACATTTATTCAGCAAGGATGCATTAAATTGATCAAGTGACAGTATAGACATTTATAATGCTGCAAAAGCTTTATATTTAAGATAAATGCTGTTCTTTTGAACTTTCTATTCATTAAATAATCCTGGAAAAAAAAAAATTGTACACAACTGTTTTCAACATTGATAATAATCATAAATGTTTCTTGAGCAGCAAATCGGCATATTAGAATGATTTCTGAAGGATCATGTGACTCTAAAGACTGGAGGAATGATGCTGAAAATTCAACTTTGAATCACAGAAATAAACTGCATTTTAAAATATATTCAAATAGAAAAAAAAGTTATTTTAAATTGTAAAAATATTTCACAATAATACTGTTTTTGCTGTATTTTGGATCAAATAAATGCAACCTTGGTGAGCAGAAGAGACTTCTTTCAAAAACAATCAAAATAGTACAGTTTCCAAACTTTTGACTGGTAGTGTATATAAAACAGAGAACAGTTATTTAAAATGTTAATAATTTAAAATATATAAGAGACTTCAAGTACACACTAGTGAACTAAGTCATGTTTCTGCATAATCTAGTGTGAGTCCTGTTGTGGAGTTGTTTAATTTAATGTCTTTTATTTTTGTTACCATGTCTGCAGCTCTGCTTTTTAGCTTTAAGGAAGAATTCATTTATTATGTGCATGTAAATGCATGAAGGTTTTGTTAATGGTGTATGTGAGGGAGTCTTTCTCTGTATCTTTCTCTGTTAATGTTCTTCCTTGATGTTTCAGGTATTGCTGTGCTGATTTCCATATGCTTTTGGGCATGTGTTACTTGCTGCTCCACCTCTACATTTGTCTCGTCTTCCTCTCTTCCCCTCGGCCTCACTGTTTCATTTTCAAGTATAATAGACTCAGATAATGACACATGAAAAAAGCAACCAAGCAGCTAATTGAGATCTATTCTAAAATAGCCTTGTAGTGCCGTGGGGACCCATCCACCAAATGTTCAACATGTCGTAGTTCATTTCGATTTGAAATCCCGAGCAGTTTCTCTCAACGGCTGACTTCAGAGCAACTACTAGTCAGGTTAATATGATGTCATTTTATTTGAATATCCCTTCCAAGATCTTTCATTGCCTGTGTGTGCTTTGGCATGTGTGTAAAAGGGTTGCAGAGTCCAAAATAAGTCCACATGCAAGGAAATGTCAGCTTTAGAGATACTTGCCACTTTTCTAGTATCTTTATTAGGAATATCTTTTTAATTTATATAACACGCAAATAACGATAGTGGTTGAAAAGGCTCTTTGTGAAGCTGTTTCATACCTAGATAGCCTAACTGCTTTATCTGTGCAAAACAAACACAGTTCTGGTGTGATTTTGTCATTTAGGAATGAGATTGTGTGGGTGTTTGAATCAAAATTGTGATCTCTAATAATATATACACTATATTGCCAAAAGTATTGGGACACCCCTCCAAATCATAGAATTCAGGTGTTCCAATCACTTCCATGGCCAAAGGTGTATAAAATCAAGCACCTACGCATGCAGACTGCTTCTACAAACATTTGTGAAAGAATGGGTCACTCTCAGGAGCTCAGTGAATTCAAGCGTGGTACTGTGATAGGTTGCCACCTGTGCAATAAGTCCATTTGTGAAATTTCCTCACTACTAAATATTGTACGGTTAACTGTTAGTGGTATTATAAGAAAGTGGAAGCAATTGGGAACAACAGAAACTCAGCCACGAAGTGGTAGGCCACGTAAAATCACAGAGCGGGGTCAGCGCATGCTGAGGCGCACAGTGTGCAGAAGTCGCCAACTTTCTGCAGAGTCAATAGCTACAGACCTCCAAACTTCATGTGGCCTTCAGATTAGCTCAAGAACAGTGCGTAGAGAGCTTCATGGAATGGATTTCCATGGCCAAGCAGCTGCATCCAAGCCTTACATCACCAAGTGCAATGCAAAGCGTCGGATGCAGTGGTGTAAAGCACGTCGCCACTGGACTCTAGAGCAGTGGAGACGTATTCTCTGGAGTGACCAATCTCGCTTCTCTGTCTGGCAATACGATGGATGAGTCTGGGTTTGGCGGTTGCCAGGAGAACGGTACTTGCCTGACTGCATTGTGCCAAGTGTCAAGTTTGGTGGAGGGGGGATTATGGTGTGGGGTTGTTTTTCAGGTTTTGGGCTTGGCCCCTTAGTTCCAGTGAAAGGAACTCTTAATGTTTAAGCATACAAAGAGTTGAAGCTGTTATAGCTGCAAAGGGTGGGCCAACTCCATATTAAACCCTACGGATTAAGAATGGGATGTCATTAAAGTTCATGTGCATGTAAAGGCAGGCCTCCCAAAACTTTTGGCAATATAGTGTGTGTGTGTGTATATATATATATATATATATATATATTCAGAAATTAAAAACATGTTCAGCATAGAAGGGGTGTATATATGCATTTTAATGTATTTTTGAAAAAAAAAAAATAGCATCATGCCATTTACCTATATTTTATTTAACATTATATTAACACATTTCATATAAAAAGATAACGTAAAATATAATTTCATGGCCGGTAAGAAATATTTATAGCTGGTCGTGGTTGTGGGGATAGAAGTTGAGCTGCAACATGATTTACTTATGTTATGTTCTGCATTTTTAATCTCCTTTGAGTTCAGTGTTTAAAGTTGATGCTTTTTAGATACTAGTTTGAAAACCAGGAACTTGGCAACCCAAATTTACCCACTGCGGTTCTACATCTTATCCGTCAAAATCTAATCAGTCTGTCCAGTGTCCAGCCTCACTCCACAACAAACAGACCGAGAAATGTTCTCCTCATGGGTCATTAACCTCAACATAATTCATAACCAACATCTGCTGTTTACAAAAGCAAAAACATCCCAGCCATCCCTACTGACAACCACATACACAATCACAGTCAAAAATAAACGACTCTGCTGGCTGAGTGGAAATTGTTCGGTTTGTCTGAACTAAGGTTAAAACCCTATCAGTGAAGCAGGTGAGCGAATATATGATATGTAGCCTGTATCAAGTAATGCTGGAGACAAAAACAATATTCTGCTCTTGTGTCATCCTCAAACAAGGATTTAACCCTCTATAGTTCACTCAGATACACTGTAAAAGTCTTGTCACAGTCCTCTAATAAGAAAGCACACCTCTGGAGCTCCACACCATCTTTCTTTCACTATCTTACTTTTTCTCCCTGATGATGTCAACCATCTAATGAATGCAGTCAATAATATGTACTGGATTTTGAACAGCCACTGAGCATTAGAGGATAGATTCCCTACTGGAAAATCTGTCTTAAACTGGTAGCTGTGTTTTAGAACATGGTAGTTGGTTTCTACCTGGTTTCTATCTAGTCACCGGACGACCAACCAGCTACAGCTGGCCCAAACACCATCCAGATCACCTTAAGATAGTATGAGCTGCTGTTAGCTGGGTTGTTGCTGGTCCAAGATGGTCTACTTTTTGGGTGAACTATCCTTTAAGCTAGACTTTCCAGCAGGAACTGATTTGGGACCTTTTGGACAAATGCACCACAAAATAGCTCTACTTGTGAAGCACACAACTGAGTCCAATAGAGTCTGCTGTTAGCATGTTGCTAAGCTAATGATGTGATTCTCTAATGAGCATAAACAAAAATAACACAAATATTGGGTAAAATTGTCCATTTTAATTAGATTGAACTGTTTTTATTGATAGCTTTCCACATTTAATAAATATTAGTTCTTTCAACTTTTCGGCCATCTTAGATTTTCACTGAGCTTGTAGCCAATGGTGTAAACAGTAATCAAGTTATTTTTAAAGGCCCACTGAAGTGCCTTGAAACGCACAGCATTATTCAATGTGTTGATGTAATTTCCCCTGAAATAGGAAGACAGGGCGGGACGTATCAAACATCTCCTCCCCTTTTTTAAAACAGCCAGTAGCGTTTCATTTATATCACAGCTTATATCTTCAGCTCTGTAAAGCCACAGTTTCCTCCTAATCTATAACCGTTTCTCATCATAATCTCCTCCATATCACTTTGAAATACAGCATTCTGTGCAGAATTCAAATGGGTCCCGAATGTTTTCTGGTATGCGCCGACTCACGCATATGATCCGCTCTGTGCTCTTGTGTCTCTGGACCAGAGCAGACTGTGTGTGTGTGCTGCGGGCGGTGCGAGTGAAACTAATGTGAAACCAGACTTCATTTGCCTCAACTGAAAGCATATTTACACTGTCTGAATTGTTCCCTATCCCCTATATACAGTGGGGAGAACAAGTATTTGATACACTGCCGATTTTGCAGGTTTTCCTACTTACAAAGCATGTAGAGGTCTGTAATTTTTATCATAGGTACACTTCAACTGTGAGAGATGGAATTTCAAAAATCCAGAAAATCACATTGTATGATTTTTAAATAATTAATTTGCATTTTATTGCATGACATAAGTATTTGATCACCTACCAACCAGTAAGAATTCCGGCTCTCACAGACCTGTTAGTTTTTCTTAAAGAAGCCCTCCTGTTCTCCACTCATTACCTGTATTAACTGCACCTGTTTGAACTCGTTACCTGCATAAAAGACACCTGTCCACACACTCAATCAAACAGACTCCAACCTCTCAACAATGGCCAAGACCAGAGAGCTGTGTAAGGACATCAGGGATAAAATTGTAGACCTGCACAAGGCTGGGATGGGCTACAGGACAATAGGCAAGCAGCTTGGTGAGAAGGAAACAACTGTTGGCGCAATTATTAGAAAATGGAAGAAGTTCAAGATGACGGTCAATCTCCCTCGGTCTGGGGCACCATGCAAGATCTCACCTCGTGGGGCATCAATGATCATGAGGAAGGCGAGGGATCAGCCCAGAACTACACGGCAGGACCTGGTCAATGACCTGAAGAGAGCTGGGACCACAGTCTCAAAGAAAACCATTAGTAACACACTACGCCGTCATGGATTAAAATCCTGCAGCGCACGCAAGGTTCCCCTGCTCAAGCCAGCGCATGTCCCGTCTGAAGTTTGCCAATGACCATCTGGATGATCCAGAGGAGGAATGGGAGAAGGTCATGTGGTCTGATGAGACAAAAATAGAGCTTTTTGGTCTAAACTCCACTCGCCGTGTTTGGAGGAAGAAGAAGGATGAGTACAACCCCAAGAACACCATCCCAACCGTGAAGCATGGAGGTGGAAACATCATTCTTTGGGGATGCTTTTCTGCAAAGGGGACAGGACGACTGCACCGTATTGAGGGGAGGATGGATGGGGCCATGTATCGCGAGATCTTGGCCAACAACCTCCTTCCCTCAGTAAGAGCATTGAAGATGGGTCGTGGCTGGATCTTCCAGCATGACAACGACCTGAAACACACAGCCAGGGCAACTAAGGAGTGGCTCCGTAAGAAGCATCTCAAGGTCCTGGAGTGGCCTAGCCAGTCTCCAGATCTGAACCCAATAGAAAATCTTTGGAGGGAGCTGAAAGTCCGTATTGCCCAGCGACAGCCCCGAAACCTGAAGGATCTGGAGAAGGTCTGTATGGAGGAGTGGGCCAGAATCCCTGCTGCAGTGTGTGTAAACCTGGTCAAGAACTACAGGAAACGTATGATCTCTGTAATTGCAAACAAAGGTTTCTGTACCAAATATTAAGTTCTGCTTTTCTGATGTATCAAATACTTATGTCATGCAATAAAATGCAAATTAATTACTTAAAAATCATACAATGTGATTTTCTGGATTTTTGTTTTAGATTCCGTCACTCACAGTTGAAGAGTACCTATGATAAAAATTACAGACTTCTACATGCTTTGTAAGTGGGCAAACCTGCAAAATCGGCAGTGTATCAAATACTTGTTCTCCCCACTGTAAGTCACTATGTGCCATTCACCATGTAGAAAATAGTAAATGTGTGAACAAATGACCGACTTCAGCCGCAGCTTCAGCGGGACGCTTCAGATTCTAGAGAGCATTTGATTGGACAGAAAATCTGATGAGAAGCTGAAGTACAGAGTGATGTCATCAAAATTGTTGATCTATACTGGCGGAAGTGAGAGACTGTAAGTTTTGAATGCTTATATCTTCTTATGAATTTTGTTTTGGAGCACACTAGCTTATAACACTAGCTTATAACAGTAAGGCTAACATTCATACTAAAAGCCAAGAAACTTCAGTTTTGACTGTAAATCGGGGGAGTATGTCAAACTTTAATAAAAACGGTAGTCAGAGCCATAGCCTTGTGGGCAGTGCGCTTCATAACGTATAAACAATGCTATGGACTGCCCGAGTTTGAGTCTCGCTCGGTCCTGTTTCTCTGCCACTGTACTATCAGTAATAATAATAATGATAATAATAAAATGGCAAAAATCTGCATTTGATTGTGTGGTTTAACATTTGAATGCAGATTACATTACACTGAATGTCAACTATGTTCAGACGTGTCCATTTTTAGCAATGATTATAAATAAAAAGGAATTGCTTTAGGTCAAAGACTGTGTTGTGGTGAATGATGAGGTTTCACTACAAGGACAAATGACCACAGCTATGGCCAACTGACTATTTTAAAGTTATAAGTAAAAATGCTCATCGCAATGAATTCTGGGATTGCATCTCACAAGATTTAAGGAACAGAGTTAATGTAATTAATGTTGGCCTGATTGGTTGGATGTATGACTCTAGATTCCGATTTAATGAAATCTCCTCAACATTGCAGAGCTCTAATGAGCCCAATGAATTTTCTAATTAGAAGAACAGCTCATTTACTCTTGGCCTATAATAAATGCTTAATGATTATGCATACTTCATAAATTCTGTGCTTTGTGGGGAAAAAATATTCATAATTTGGGCATTTTGATTAACGGTACCTCTAATTAGGCGTGAGTAATTATCGTTGAAGCGTTTTGAAGAAATGCTTTAACTATGTGGCAAATTTGTTGTTGAAAATGAACGCCAGCAATTCTCATTAGGTACCTGGTTAATGATTAATATGGCTCCTTGGGAGAGAAAAGCAGAGAATCACTATCAGAGCTGGTGCAACATCAGTCAAAATCAACTGAAGTCAACACATTCTGCCTCTAACATTGTTAGAGTTTCTCTTTGAAGTAACACTGCATTTTTATGTTAATTTGCATTTATTCAAAATTATTCCTACCTCAAAATTGAGGTGATTCCTAAACACTATGCAAGCAGCATTTTACATTTTAAAGTATCTACTTTACCCTGTCACTGCTTCATTATGAATCACTGAGAAAATCCCAATTAGATTACGAGAGCAAAAGACCTCCTAATATAGACAAATCACGGCATATTAAAGAAATACTCCACGTCTCATAAGGTCGCCCTGGTAAAATCTACTTTCCGGTTGAATGCACGGCTGGAAAGACCGAGCAAATGTCATGGACAGCTGATCCCCTTTCCGACTTTCCTGAGCATCTTCTTTATGCCAGCATGGAGCTATAAGCTTGTTTGTTCCACTCTTTTAATATTCTCTCAGTTATCTGCCTTCCTACCAGATGCATCACGCTAGTGTCTAGCCTGTGGCATCCTGATTCTCATTAGAATGCAGCTTCAGTGCACCTGACAGCCATCAGCATGCATGTTAAGAGCTGTAAAAGGCAACATTTTAGTTAAAAAAAAAAAAGAAGATCTGGACAAATCACAGTTATTGACTTAATATGAATTCCTGGCATTGTGGATGATTCAGATATTTAATTATATTTCTAACATATGTTTTACCAGAATTTTAGAGGACTCTTAAAATTTTGAAATTGTATTTATTTTTGTTAACGCTTTAGATTACAGCCCGGAAATTACTGCGTAAGTAAAACGAATTTACAGCGTAACTTTAGGTAATTATAGTGTAACTATAAAGTACGTATGTGTAGGTATAAGGGAACAATATATAATATTTGGGGAATAAAGGGTTTCCGAGTGATAACGTGTTTTGTGTACGTGTTTTTATTGTACTCACCCTGTAACTACATGAAACAAGAGGGTAACAAGCACCACTTTAATTTACAGCCCGCAGATTCATACTTACCATGTAACTACATGAAACAAGAGGGGAACAAGCACCACTTTAATTTACAGCCCGCAGATTCATACTTACCCTGTAACTACATGAAACAAGAGGGGAACAAGCACCACTTTAATTTACAGCCCGCAGATTCATACTTACCATGTAACTACATGAAACAAGAGGGGAACAAGCACCACTTTAATTTACAGCCCGCAGATTCATACTTACCCTGTAACTACATGAAACAAGAGGGGAACAAGCACCACTTTAATTTACAGCCCGCAGATTCATACTTACCCTGTAACTACATGAAACAAGAGGGGAACAAGCACCACTTTAATTTACAGCCCGCAGATTCATACTTACCCTGTAACTACATGAAACAAGAGGGGAACAAGCACCACTTTAATTTACAGCCCGCAGATTCATACTTACCCTGTAACTACATGAAACAAGAGGGGAACAAGCACCACTTTAATTTACAGCCCGCAGATTCATACTTACCCTGTAACTACATGAAACAAGAGGGGAACAAGCACCACTTTAATTTACAGCCCGCAGATTCATACTTACCATGTAACTACATGAAACAAGAGGGGAACAAGCACCACTTTAATTTACAGCCCGCAGATTCATACTTACCCTGTAACTACATGAAACAAGAGGGGAACAAGCACCACTTTAATTTACAGCCCGCAGATTCATACTTACCCTGTAACTACATGAAACAAGAGGGGAACAAGCACCACTTTAATTTACAGCCCGCAGATTCATACTTACCCTGTAACTACATGAAACAAGAGGGGAACAAGCACCACTTTAATTTACAGCCCGCAGATTCATACTTACCATGTAACTACATGAAACAAGAGGGGAACAAGCACCACTTTAATTTACAGCCCGCAGATTCATACTTACCCTGTAACTACATGAAACAAGAGGGGAACAAGCACCACTTTAATTTACAGCCCGCAGATTCATACTTACCCTGTAACTACATGAAACAAGAGGGGAACAAGCACCACTTTAATTTACAGCCCGCAGATTCATACTTACCCTGTAACTACATGAAACAAGAGGGGAACAAGCACCACTTTAATTTACAGCCCGCAGATTCATACTTACCCTGTAACTACATGAAACAAGAGGGGAACAAGCACCACTTTAATTTACAGCCCGCAGATTCATACTTACCCTGTAACTACATGAAACAAGAGGGGAACAAGCACCACTTTAATTTACAGCCCGCAGATTCATACTTACCCTGTAACTACATGAAACAAGAGGGGAACAAGCACCACTTTAATTTACAGCCCGCAGATTCATACTTACCATGTAACTACATGAAACAAGAGGGGAACAAGCACCACTTTAATTTACAGCCCGCAGATTCATACTTACCCTGTAACTACATGAAACAAGAGGGGAACAAGCACCACTTTAATTTACAGCCCGCAGATTCATACTTACCCTGTAACTACATGAAACAAGAGGGGAACAAGCACCACTTTAATTTACAGCCCGCAGATTCATACTTACCCTGTAACTACATGAAACAAGAGGGGAACAAGCACCACTTTAATTTACAGCCCGCAGATTCATACTTACCATGTAACTACATGAAACAAGAGGGGAACAAGCACCACTTTAATTTACAGCCCGCAGATTCATACTTACCCTGTAACTACATGAAACAAGAGGGGAACAAGCACCACTTTAATTTACAGCCCGCAGATTCATACTTACCCTGTAACTACATGGAATAACAAGCACCACTTACCCTGTAACTACACAAATAATTACCCCTTAATTAAAAAATACTTACAGTATAAATAATTTGTTAATTTTCCTGGTAGTTACCCCTTTATTCCCCAAATATTACATATTGTTCCCTTACCTACACATACATACTTTATAATTACACTATAATTACCGAAAGTTACGCTGTAAATTTGTTTTACTTAAGCAGTACTTTCCGGCCTGTAATCTAAAGCGTTACCTTATTTTTTTATGTTTCTGTTAGATTTTTCCTGTCAAAGATGCAAAGATGATAGCATGCAGCCACATACATCTGCAGGTGTGTGTTCCTGCTGAGAAAATGCCATTGAGATGAATGGGAATGTTAATAGTGACTTTAAAAGTGAAGAAGTCTGTCAGTGACTTACATGTGGTTTCTTTCCACTTAAAAGAAAATTATTTAAGCTTCTCGTACCCAAAGCGGGAGAGCTTTGAAAGGGATTTCCATTTGGTTGACTTGCGTTTGGGAATCTGTGGCCTGTTTTCAGAGAACAGAAGCCCCTCCGCCGCTGGTCATTAATCTTTTATGTCTTGTAGCGTCTTAATTCTATAAAGAGAAGCACAACAAGCCTGATGGATTTCTTGTTTACCTTTTCTCTTTTGTGCTTTCTGCTACCTCACAATCTTGAATAAAGATTCTCTGTAACCTCAGAGGTAATTATTACCTGATTTATAACTGAAGGACATACTGCTTGAGTGAAACTCAATTAGTCTCTCGAAATACAATAGAGAAATTTCCCAGCATGACAAGCAATTAAACCAAAACGCATTTACGGAACCAAAATCAAAACCTCTTTAATCTTAAACTTTTTTTCTTTCAGTGTCATGTTAATATATTATCACACCTCTCTTTTTTGTGTTTGTGTTTAAATAATCAACTGAATTACAATTTTGAGACAGCAGATTTTACATTTAAATGACTTTGTGAAAAAGAATAGTGCTTAATATTGAATGTGCACTTAATATGTGTTGATAATATAAATATTAATGATATAAAAGACCACTTAAGTGTACTCAAAGAGAGTACACTTTCATAATTACGTTTCTTAACACTTTTACTGCAAGTTCACTTTTAAGAACTGCACTGTGTAGTAATGTCAAATTAAACGTTTTACATAAAGTACATTTTAAATCATTATGTTTGAATCATTTTTGTCATGCCTTAATGAAACGCTTATTTTGCGTTGACTAACATACTAAAGCACATGTAATTATTGATTATAATTTTAACTGTAGTGTGTTATTTGATATTACATATACATAAAAATACAAAGTATATTTTAGTTTACCATAAATACTTCAACTGATTGCATTTTATATACATATAAACTAATACATTTATTTGCAATTAAGGGTCTGTTCGTATTAAAGCATGTATAGTATTTCTGTAAGTAATTAAAAGTGTGCTAAAGTATACTTCTTTATCACAAGGGTCTTTACGGTCTTGGTAGGAACATACACAGAGATGATTGAGAAGAGATTTAGATGAGATGTTCAGCAAATACGTAAAATTTTCGTCTTTTCCCTTTCACAAAGCTATTGTATGGATTCAGACAGCTTGGAATGTGCCTCACAAGCCAAATAAGGTCTTTTCACACTTGAAGTAGGGTCATAGTAACCCTGGGTAAACAGAATCCTGGGTTGTCTTTATTCACATTTCACACTGCTCATACTTGGGTATTCATAAGCTGATATTTTACACTGTACATTCTTAAACCCTAAAGCTCCTAACATCCTTATTTGTATATTTGCCTCGTCAGTGTCTCTGATTGGACGAATGCAGCACACGATAACGATAAAGGCTCTAGCATTGCACATCCTCATATTATATATTGCCGACTGCACTATCAAATTTATCCTGAATGGACCTTTTGGACACTAAACCAACCAATTTATGCGTTTTCTGCCACCATTTTTAAAGACGTTTTTCCCATCAAACGCAGAAATACTGTTTAAATATAACGCACAGTGCCTTCATGACTGTCCAAAGCACGTAAATATGATGCACGAAATTTGTGGTCTGTAGCCGTAACAGTCTAACACCGCATATTTTCACATTGTACAAGTTTAGCACCGAAACACGGCGTTACAATTGCGAAAGCGGTGCTAGCTCCGGAGCAGGGTTTCATATCCCCGGGTAAACAGGGTTTCATATCCCCCGGTAAACTCCGCTTCTAAAGCCCTATTCAGACGGGATTCGTTTTACATGGAGAGATGGGGTAAAGTAATTCTTACCAGAGCTTCTCAGTGATTTTAGTCTCGTCCGAATGTGCCATCTTAGTAATCATTATGGACAATGTCAGTAAAGATTACAGTGACTTTTACCTTCTGTAAAAAGGTCCGGAAAATTTACTTAAGGTAATGCAAATCCCGTGCGAATGTCTGTGATTGCTGATGTTGTATTATCCTAACGCTTCTCCTCATGTGTTTTTTCACCTACCTAAGCTACCGTTTGTTTGCACACCAATTTTCAGCATGCTTTCATTTAATATCGAAGGTATCTGACGAAAAAATAAAATGATAAATTAATAAATAGAGCCAAATCGCCAAAAAAAAGAAAAAGAAAAAAAAACTGCGAAACCTACCCATTTTAATATCAGTGTCAGGTAAGAGTAAGATGCTTGTCTAGATTTCGCTGCTCACTTATGTGGGTTTATTATAAACAGCCACTTCTATAAACTCATGAAGTTTACTTAAATAGGGTTAATAAGTTAAAATTATATCAATAAATAATACACTATAATAATAAATACACTACCAGTCAAAAGTTTGGAAACTGTACTATTTTGATACTATTTTTGAAAGAAGTCTCTTCTGCTCACCAAGGCTGCATTTATTTGATCCAAAATACAGCAAAAACAGTATTATTGTGAAATATTTTTCTATTTTAATATATTTTAAAATGCTATTTATTTCTGTGATTCAAAGCTAAATTTTCAGCATCATTCCTCCAGTCTTTAGAGTCACATGATCCTTCAGAAATCATTCTAATATGCCGATTTGCTGCTCAAGAAACATTTATGATTATTATCAATGTTGAAAACAGTTGTGTACAATTTTTTTTCAGGATTATTTAATGAATAGAAAGTTCAAAAGAACAGCATTTATCTGAAATATAAAGCTTTTGCAACATTATAAATGTCTATACTGTCACTTGATCAATTTAATGCATCCTTGCTGAATAAGTGTATTAATTTCTTTAATTTCTTTCCCAAAAAAAAAAAAAAAAAAAAAAAAATTTCTTACAGACCCAAAACTTTTGAACGGTAGTACAATGTTACAAAAGCTTTCTATTTCAGATAAATACTGTTCTTTTGAACTTTCTATTCATCAAAGAATCATAAAAAAGATGTTTTACACAACTGTTTTCAACATTAATCATAAATGTTTCTTGAGCAGAAAATCATCATATTAAAATGATTTCTGAAGGATCATGTGACACTTAAGACTGCGTAGTGATGCTCAAAATTCAGCTTCGCATCACAGGAATAAATTACATTTTAAAATATATTCAAATAGAAAACAGCTATTTTACATTTTAATAATATTTTACAATATTACAGCTTTTTTTGTATTTTTAATAACATAAATGCAGCCTTGGTGAGCAGAAGAGACTTCAAAAACAATCAAAATAGTACACTTTCCAAACTTTTGACTGGTAGTGTACGTCATACGTGATGCACGCAAGCACAGCAGATGAGCTTCTGTAACGGCCACGTCTAGAAAACACACACTCCCACCTCTGTAATAAACACGGAGCTGTTAGTCCCATCTGAATTGGTACATGAAATCACAGACCTCAAGTGATAAAAATTGTAACTCAAACATCATTTAGAAAACTAGTCCTGTCCGAATAGGGCTTTTATTACAAGTGTGAAACGTTTACCCAGGGTTAAAAGCAGGGGTTTAGAACGCCAATAACCCAGGGTTAAGTGTGAAAATCCTTATACATTTATTGTATTTTTGTGGTGCTTAGTTGTCATTTTTGAAGCTAAATGGCATTCACTTTCATTGTACAGAAAAAAAGTGGTGTGAACATTCTTTAAAAAATCTACTTTTGTGTTCGACGGAAGACAGTCAGGTGAACGTTTCCTTTAAAATTATTATAAAATCTTGGCTTCACATGTATTTTAATGGCTGCTCAGTCATGATGCACTTGATTGAACTGACAAAAGAAAAAAATTCTATTAGGCGCAGGTTTTTAATCAGAGACCGCGCAGCTGAAAAGAGCTTTGAATTCATGCTTTACAAAAGGTCCACAGGGGTTACAATTACACAGAGAAGGTTAGTTTAATAACACCCAGGAGCTATACAGGACAGATTAAATTTCATATTCGGTTTGCTTGTTGAAAATACATTGTATATACATGAGTGGTCCCATTAGGCTCTGGCTTTAAAATTAGATGTCCTGTCAGAATTCATATTATTGGGTAATCAATATAATGTAACTGAAACCGTGAATAAGGGTGGAAAAAAAACGACACTAATGCTGATATTTCCCTTAGACGTAGCTGGGCATTAATAAACAAGCCTATTGTGTGGGTTCATTATCTACAGTGTGTAGCATATGTTTGTCACTGTTGGACTGAGCGCGTTAATGCATCCACATTTTCCGTTGCATGATGGGAACAATCTTTAAGCAGGGGTGAAATGAACCGTAATCACTGCAGGCCACATTTTGTCTACATGATTCATTGTGATCTTAGGCGGTTTGTTCAACCTGTTTAGTTTTTAATATACTCTCTGCCTGGAGAAGGAAAACATTTTTTCCACCATGTCCATTTCAGGAACAACCCTAATGTGACGGATTTAGGCCTTTTTAATGGTGACAGATGAGTGACATTATAGACCCCGACTAACCTTTAAAGATGGATGATGAATATGTGGAGTGTTGAACGGATCGTCTTTCATCTTTGGCCAAATGAGGGCTCAATGTCCAATAACTTCTGTGTTATGAAGATTAAATCACTGTGCATGATGGTGGTAATGTTTTCTGGGTTTAATAATGTCACATCATTTGTATGAAGATACATAAAATGAAGATTGATTGTGTGTGAAATTACAGTCTCATTCTGTGTTCATTTTATTCTGTAGCCTTACAGCAAAAACATCTGCTGGCCAAATACGAGCAACCCATATAATGGAACACGTCATTAACTGGAAGTCAGCATGAGTTAAAGGGAAAATGTTATCTTAGCAGTAATGACTTTTTATATTCCGTAAAAATAGACTACAATGTCCATTTTAATGTACTTTCTAATGTACTTTCATTTGGCCTATGCAATGAAGCCTGATTTACTTACTTTTAGCACTTTCCTAATCATTTCCTAATAAATTCCTAATCAACAAGGTCATATAGCTTATGTATATGCATTTGTGCTTACTTTACAAAAGCAGAAATCCCAACTCTGGCTCACTGGAAAAACGTGCCTATGGCAACATTTCTGCAATATAATATTAATTTGCTAAAGTAAAATGTCTAGTGAGTGTCACTAAATGTGCATTCATTTTTACATATCGCTGGTTGTACATATCGCTGCAGTTTGGAAAATAAATTTCTGGTGAGTGGCGCTAAAAGGTTAATGCTCTGCCTTGTTTGAAAATAACGTACCATCTACAGTAAACCCAAACCTTAACCTAACTGATAGTGTTAACAAAAGCAAATGTGGGATATGCTGAAGCAACCATGCCATTTTAGCTTGCTTATACAAGCGTTTGAGCAGTGTTCTTGTGACTTGTACCCAGGTGCTCTGCATTGCAAGTGCAATGCTGTCCCAGGTGAGCGATGAAATCTGAGAGCTTTCTGACCCCTCCATAGACAGCAACACAATGACCACTTTCAAGGCCCAGAAAGGTACAGTGGGGAGAACAAGTATTTGATACACTGCTGATTTTGCATGTTTGCCCACTTACAAAGCATGTAGAAGTCTGTAATTTTTATCATATGTACTCTTCAACTGTGAGTGACGGAATCTAAAACAAAAATCCAGAAAATCACATTGTATGATTTTTAAGTAATTAATTTGCATTTTATTGCATGACATAAGTATTTGATACATCAGAAAAGCAGAGCTTAATATTTGGTACAGAAACCTTTGTTTGCAATTACAGAGATCATACGTTTCCTGTAGTTCTTGACCAGGTTTGCACACACTGCAGCAGGGATTTTGGCCCACTCCTCCATACAGACCTTCTCCAGATCCTTTAGGTTTCGGGGCTGTCGCTGGGCAATACGGACTTTCAGCTCCCTCCAAAGATTTTCTATTGGGTTCAGGTCTGGAGACTGGCTAGGCCACTCCAGGACCTTGAGATGCTTCTTACGGAGACACTCCTTAGTTGCCCTGGCTGTGTGTTTCGGGTCGTTGTCATGCTGGAAGATCCAGCCACGACCCATCTTCAATGCTCTTACTGAGGGAAGGAGGTTGTTGGCCAAGATCTCGCGATACATGGCCCCATCCATCCTCCCCTCAATACGGTGCAGATGGTCAGTGGCAAACTTCAGACGGGCCTGGACATGCGCTGGCTTGAGCAGGGGGACCTTGCGTGTGCTGCAGGATTTTAATCCATGACGGCGTAGTGTGTTACTAATGGTTTTCTTTGAGACTGTGGTCCCAGCTCTCTTCAGGTCATTGACCAGGTCCTGCCGTGTAGTTCTGGGCTGATCCCTCACCTTCCTCATGATCATTGATGCCCCACCAGGTGAGATCTTGCATGGTGCCCCAGACCGAGGGAGATTGACCATCATCTTGAACTTCTTCCATTTTCTAATAATTGCGCCAACAGTTGTTGCCTTCTCACCAAGCTGCTTGCTTATTGTCCTGTAGCCCATCCCAGCCTTGTGCAGGTCTACAATTTTATCCCTGATGTCCTTACACAGCTCTCTGGTCTTGGCCATTGTGGAGAGGTTGGAGTCTGTTTGATTGAGTGTGTGAACAGGTGTCTTTTATACAGGTAATGAGTTCAAACAGGTGCAGTTAATACAGGTAATGAGTGGAGAACAGGAGGGCTTCTTAAAGAAAAACTAACAGGTCTGTGAGAGCCGGAATTCTTACTGTTTGTTAGGTGATCAAATACTTATGTCATGCAATAAAATGCAAATTAATTATTTAAAAATCATACAATGTGATTTTCTGGATTTTTGTTTTAGATTCCGTCACTCACAGTTGAAGTGTACCTATGATAAAAATTACAGACCTCTACATGCTTTGTAAGTAGGAAAACCTGCAAAATCAGCAGTGTATCAAATACTTGTTCTCCCCACTGTAGTAAAGAGTTTGTTCAAATAGTCCATGTGACTCCAGTGGTTCAACCTTAATGTTATGAAGTGACAAGAACACGCAAAAAAAACAAACAAAAATAATGACTTTATTCAACAATATCTTCTCTCTGTGTCACTCTCCTACACGATTCACGTAAGCAAAACAACGCATGCATGTGTTGCTCAGCCAATAGTGAGCCGGCATTCTGCCGTAGAACCTGGAAGCGCTGCACTGTGTGAATAGCCCAACAACGTGAATAGCATAAGAGGGAAGAGAAGATATTGTTGAATAAAGTCGTTATTTCTGTTTGTTTTTTTGAGCACAAAGTATTCTCGTCACTTCATAACATTAAGGTTGAACCACTGGAGTCACATGGACTATTTTAACAATGTCTTTCCTTTCTGGGCCTTGAAAGTGTTAATTAAATAGCGGTCTATGGAGGGGTCAGAAAGCTCATCAAAAATATCTTTGTTTGTGTTCCGATGATGAACAAAGGTCTTACGGGTTTGGAACGACATGAGGGTAATTATTAAAATAATTTTCATTCTTGGGTGAACTAACCCTTTAAGTGTCAGTTATTTGTTGAGCTTTTGTCATTTTTATTCTTTTTTTTGTTATTTTGAAACATTTTTGTCTTAGTAATTTCAGTACTTCAAAGTATTTTATTTTCAGTTAGTAACAGTTCTAATTTTCTCATATCATATATTTAAAAGTCGTAGTTTTAGTTATTTTTTTAGTTCTATTTAATAGTTTTAGTTTTAGTGTTAGTTACGATAACAACACTACACTATGATTTTGCCCAGACTTTTTTGACCCAATGTGGATTCTAGAGTCAATGCTGTTTGCCAAAAGTAATTTTGGGTAGATTTTGGGCAGTTTGAGAAAATCTGGGCAGAAAATCATGTAGTGTATAATGGGCTAGAATTTGGTTCCATCCAGTTGGAGGATATTGAACCTGTTAAATATTGAGCTGATTTTAGAGCAGATATTATGTATGACACCTTATTTATATGACTCACCTACAACCTCCGTTGCAGTCTGTACAGGCCATAATGACTGCGCCTACTCGTCCAAGACATCATTCAGATGCATTTGGCACATTTTTTTTTAATCACTACATCAGCGCTCTTCTACACGTTCCTCTTCTATTAAAAAGGTGCATGTTTATGTATAAGTATTCAGAACGACTTGAAAGTCTGGTAATGTGTGATCCTCAGTCGTTTAGTGCAGTGCTTCTCAAACCTGTCCTGGAGGACTCCCACCACTGCATCTAAGGCTGGCCACACACAGATTTTAAGACTAATTTTGAGCCCGATTTGCACCCCTAAGTGATCTGGGGGTGTGGCCCAATTCAAGGCTTGTCGCAAAAAACTTTTTGTCCAAAAAAATCCTCAATTATGTGGTGTCATTATGATTATTTTACTGCTCTGGATCGCGTCGGAGCCCGCACGATCCCAAATCTCCTGATCGGTCTGCCTCTGACGTAATACCCACGAGACGTGATACCCAATGAGAGCGAGTAAGCTTCACAAACCAGATGTTCCGTGCTTTTATAGCTGGAACTTGGCAGCCACAAACATGGCACGAAAGTGGAGAATTGATAGAGAAGATCACCCATATATTTTTTTTTTTTCTTCCTGTAAAACAAAACTCAGGCCAGGAGAACCAGCTGACGACATTGATCATCCTCCATTTGTTTTTCTTCTCGTCACGTTTGATCTTGCGAGTCTCAGTGAGATCTTGTCTCACTGTAAAAATGTTACTACAATTGACAGGTGTGTGGTCTCGAGGTCTGGACGAATCTTCTAGTGTGTGCATTCGGAGGATTATAATGCTAAAAATCAGTTGAAACTGCCCTTATGACTGTGGTCTCCCACAGTTTTAAAATTGGTTAAGATTTGATCGTCTAGTGTGTCCTAGGCCTTACACACATGATTCAACTCATCAGCTCATTAGTAGACTTTGCAAGACTTGAACTGGGTGTGTCCAATGAGGGAGACATACAAAATGAGCAGTCCTGGATCCCCAGGACAGGTTTGAGAAGCACTGGTTTAGTGTACGATGCCCATATTTTCTTTGTAAACAAAGTGGCAAGTGATGCCTGGTGTCTAGTCTATGGATTTGTTTCACCCATTTCGTAACCCACCAGGTGAAAATCATACATCTGATCATACATCTCATCACAAAGTAATAGCACAGCTTTTCTCAACAATCCACATGATTTAAAGATTCATTTGCATCAAATTTACAAGTAATGGTCCAAAGTGTTTGTTCAGTGTCCCGCCTTAGCAAGTAACACTAATTACACATTAACACTTCATGAACTTTGTTACAATTTAAAGAAGGGTGACATCAGGGATATTTAAAGCAATGTGACATCTTGCTAATTGCTGCAATTAGGCAGATGCTATTCCTGAGCAGAGCTTCTGGAACTGTCTGAGAGAGTCTTCAATAAACTTTTCCAGCAATATACTTTAACCAACATCTGTTTCACATACTGTATGCTTTTTGTATCCTGAGACCTGAGACTAATTGTGAAAATCAGCTTGACAGACAACCCAATTTAGCCATCAGGTATCAGTCAGTCTGAGGTAGAGGTGGCCTGGGATTTCGCACGAGGCGCCACAGGAGCTCATTTGAGTGATCCTTGGGTCCACAGCAGTTCTAGCAAGGCCACAACAGGCTACACAAGTAACTTTATATGACAAACCATCAACTTCTAGTCAAACACAAATTGGCTCGCACCAAACACGCTGTCCGTCAAAATACGGGGAAAGTACGGTAGGCCGTCCCAGAGGATTTGAACTGAGGTTAGAATTGCAAACAACAAAAAACGGCATTGATATTCCGCCTGCAAGTTGTTCTTCGAAGGTGTTCTGGATGCTAACTTTGTAAGAGTGAAAGATCTGCCCTTCTATTTGATCTGTCAAGGCTGTCGCAAGAAGAATGGAGTGTAGACACATATTCAGTGTTATTTCCCCAGAGGGGCGTTTATTGTGTGCGACAGCGACTAAGGTTGAATAGGTAAATATCTCATCGTGGATTGTGGTGTGCTTTGGGATCTAGGTGAATTATTGGGGTGCTCTTTGGTGAAGTGCTCCAGTCAAGGTAAGTGACATGTTTTCCTCTTTAGACAAGTGGGGGGTGGTCTCGTAGCTTCAGTCAGTCCAATCCCACTTGCTTCCTGCAATGATATGCGTTGACTTCAGGTGATGGCATGCTTGTTAAACATTGCCTAGATGCCCTTACAGGGCTGACAACTACTTTCACAACTCGACTAGTTCTTCTGAGGCTCTCTTGTTTGGAGCTTGTACCAAGAGCTGTTCTAGCTGCGAGGTAATTGGAACGAGCAAAGAGCTGCCTCTTAGCTAAGTGTCGTTCTTCTGTTGATCTGTAAACAATTGTCTCGTTGGATTCACCATGACTAATGATTATGGAGTCCTGCTGTGACTAAGTGGCTCACAAGGATGCTTTTGAGCCTGTGCTTCTGTTTCTAGATCAGCTCTCTTTAACTCACGGTGAGATTTAGATTGCTAACATAAGGTGAAATGCTTTCTCAAGAGCACTGTGAAATAACAGTGGGAATGTACACAGATAAACAGTGGCAAGCGAGTGCACTTTGCTCAGTCACTGTGAATCTACTCTGCACCGAGGCACTACCACTGTGTGTGTGCTAACACCATGTTTCCTATCAGTTGTGGCAAGATGAATAAATTTGCACATTCACTAATTAGTGGTTCTTGCTAACAGAAGCAAAAATAAGGTTCAAGATGTTAGAACCGATAGCCTTGTGGGCAGCACTCTGACAAACAGTCCGAGATTGAATCCCGACTGGTGGTCTTTCCGATTCTACCCCCTTCTCTCTCTCGCTTTGCTTCTGTCCTATCTAAAAGCAAAAACAACCAAGATGAAGAGAATCTTTCAAATGTTTAAAGCACAGTTCTTAGATGTTATCTTTTTTTGTACAAACCCGATTCCAAAAAAGTTGGGACACTGTACAAATTGTGAATAAAAAAGGAATGCAATAATTTACAAATCTCATAAACGTATATTTTATTCACAATAGAATATAGATAACATATCAAATGTTGAAAGTGAGACATTTTGAAATGTCATGCCAAATATTGGCTCATTTTGGATTTCATGAGCTACACATTCCAAAAAAGTTGGGACAGGTAGCAATAAGAGGCCGGAAAAGTTAAATGTACATATAAGGAACAGCTGGAGGACCAATTTGCAACTTATTAGGTCAATTGGCAACATGATTGGGTATAAAAAGAGCCTCTCAGAGTGGCAGTGTCTCTCAGAAGTCAAGATGGGCAGAGGATCACCAATTCCCCCAATGCTGCGGCGAAAAATAGTGGAGCAATATCAGAAAGGAGTTTCTCAGAGAAAAATTTCAAAGAGTTTGAAGTTATCATCATCTACAGTGCATAATATCATCCAAAGATTCAGAGAATCTGGAACAATCTCTGTGCGTAAGGGTCAAGGCCGGAAAACCATACTGGATGCCCGTGATCTTCGGGCCCTTAGACGGCACTGCATCACATACAGGAATGCTACTGTAATGGAAATCACAACATGGGCTCAGGAATACTTCCAGAAAACATTGTCGGTGAACACAATCCACCGTGCCATTCGCCGTTGCCGGCTAAAATTCTATAGGTCAAAAAAGAAGCCATATCTAAACATGATCCAGAAGCGCAGGCGTTTTCTCTGGGCCAAGGCTCATTTAAAATGGACTGTGGCAAAGTGGAAAACTGTTCTCAGGTCAGACGAATCAAAATTTGAAGTTCTTTTTGGAAAACTGGGACGCCATGTCATCCGGACTAAAGAGGACAAGGACAACCCAAGTTGTCATCAGCGCTCAGTTCAGAAGCCTGCATCTCTGATGGTATGGGGTTGCATGAGTGCGTGTGGCATGGGCAGCTTACACATCTGGAAAGGCACCATCAATGCTGAAAGGTATATCCAAGTTCTAGAACAACATATGCTCCCATCCAGACGTCGTCTCTTTCAGTGAAGACCTTGCATTTTCCAACATGACAATGCCAGACCACATACTGCATCAATTACAACATCATGGCTGCGTAGAAGAAGGATCCGGGTACTGAAATGGCCAGCCTGCAGTCCAGATCTTTCACCCATAGAAAACATTTGGCGCATCATAAAGAGGAAGATGCGACAAAGAAGACCTAAGACAGTTGACAACTAGAAGCCTGTATTAGACAAGAATGGGACAACATTCCTATTCCTAAACTTGAGCAACTTGTCTCCTCAGTCCCCAGATGTTTGCAGACTCTTATAAAAAGAAGAACATGGCCTTGTCCCAACTTTTTTGAGATGCCATGAAATTTAAAATCAACTTATTTTTCCCTTAAAATTATACATTTTCTCAGTTTAAACATTTGATATGTCATCTATGTTGTATTCTGAATAAAATATTGAAATTTGAAACTTCCACATCATTGCATTCTGTTTTTATTCACAATTTGTACAGTGTCCCAACTTTTTTGGAATCGGGTTTGTATATAGTTTTAAAAAAACTTACATTTTTAAAAGGTTTATTGACTGAAAATGGCAATTTTTCCCCTTAAACGTTGGATACATGATAGTGTGCATCAAAATAAATTATAAAATCAGTCAAAATAAAACATAAAAAGGTGAAATTATGTGATTTAAGAGATTTATTGACCTTGAAACGCAGTAATGAGTGTCTGTAGGGCTCCTCTCTAGCATATCATTTCCTGCTTTATTTATTTTGCATGTTGATTGGACCACCTGACTTTGATTTGGTGAAAAAAATATTATTATAATAATATTATTAGTGCTGTCAATCGATTAAAAAAAATAACTAGATTAATCACACATTTTTTTAAATATATTTAAATTTTATTTTATTTTAATCTCCAAATTAATGTAGAAACAACATAAAGACAGTATATTTTAAATACTTGTTTAATGGCTTTTCCCCCCCAATTTTAAACATTAATTATAACCATTCAACTTTACAGTGTAATTGAAAGCTATCACTTTTTTTTTAAATTTATTAGGTTTCAAAAAATATAACAACTTTTAATTTAAGTGAACTTAAACAGTCCTCACATAAACTTGTTATAAAATGTCATATTTACTTGTGATATATTAGGCAGCAAGTGACATTTTTTTTCCTCAAAGTTGATATGTTAGAAGCAGGACAAATGGGCAAGCGTAAGGATTTGAGCGAGTTTGACAAGGGCCAAATTGTGATGGCTAGATGACTGGGTCAGAGCATCTCCAAAACTGCAGCTCTTGTGGGGTGTTCCCAAGGAAGGAACAGTGGTGAACCGGCGACAGGGTCATGGGCAGCCAAGGCTCATTGATGCACGTGGGGAGCGAAGGCTGGCCCGTGTGGTCGGATCAAACAGACGAGCTACTGTAGCTCGAATTGCTCAAGAAGTTAATGCTGGTTCTGATATAAAGGTGTCAAAATACACAGTGCATTGCAGTTTGTTGCGTATGGGGCTGCATAGCCGCAGACCAGTCATCTACCACCAAAAGCGCCAACAGTGGGCACGTGAGCATCAGAACTGGACCACGGAGCAATGGAAGAAGGTGGCCTGGTCTGATGAATCACGTTTTCTTTTACATCATGTGGATGGCCGGGTGCGTGTGCGCCGCTTACCTGGGGAACACATGGCACCAGGATGCACTGTGGGAAGAAGGCAAGCCGGCGGAGGCAGTGTGATGCTTTGGACAATGTTCTGCTGGGAAACCTTAGGTCCTGCCATCCCTGTGGATGTTACTTTGACATGTACCACCTACCTAAGCATTGTTGCAGACCATGTCACCCTTTCATGGAAACGGTATTCCCTGGTGGCTGTGGCATCTTTCAGCAGGATAATGCGCCCTGCCACAAAGCAAAAATGGTTCAGGAATGGTTTGAGGAGCACATCAACAAGTTTGAGGTGTTGACTTGGCCTCCAAATTCCCCAGATCTCAATCCAATCGAGCATCTGTGGGATGTGCTGAACAAACAAGTCCGATCCATGGAGGCCCCACCTCGCAACTTACAGGACTTAAAGGATCTGCTGCTAACATCTTGGTGCCAGAGACCACAGCACACCTTCAGGGGTCTAGTGGAGTCCATGCCTCGACGGGTCAGTGCTGTTTTGGCAGCAAAAGGGGGACCAACACAATATTAGGATCAATGATTTGGAGGGGTGTCCCAATACTATATACAATATATAGCCAAAAGTATTGGGACACCCCTCCAAATCATTGAATTCAGGTGTTCCAATCACTTCCATGGCCACAAATGTATAAAATCAAGCATCTAGGCATGCAGACTGCATCTACAAACATTTGCTAAAACATGCTCATCATAGAAAAGGTGTGTTGTATGCATGAATTTAATTTTGTTTTCAAAGTCAATTTTCATTGACTAATATAATTTAATTCATTTCATAAGAGATTATTTCATTGACCCTGGTACTGTTGCTTATACTTGGTTGAGATTTGAACACAAGTACTAAAGAGTGCATCCCAAACCACCCAGTGTTGTAGCACTCAAGACTCTGCAAAGGTCTGAATGATTCAGAAAGTGCAAATATGTTTTGAAACTTTAATGGAGTTTGATTTCACGTCAGTGTCACGCAAATCTCCACAGCACACACACAATGTGTGTGTTCCGGTCCAGAGACAATTGTATGGAGCGGATTATATGTGCAAGTCAGTGCAGACCACAAAACAAAGACTGACTCCAAATGATTCTCAAGTCCATGAGAAGACCAAGACCAGGAAAAGACCAGACTCGACCGCAAGTCATATTTTAATGGTCTTTGTCTTGTCATGGACTATGTCTGGTCTTGAGTACTACAAAATTGTAGGCTAACCCACAGTCTTGAGGTTTGGGACATGAGGTTTGATATCTTGAAAATCAGTGTTGTGATGAAGCTGCATTTGAGATGGGATTCCAGACAGTAGCCTGACCTTCACATCACAGCACGGACCGTTATGCATCACGCTAACAAAGTGCCTCGATTCCACAAACATCCATAGAGTCTGATTGCCACAGACACATAAAACTCGACAAATGGGTTTACATGCCATCTGCTCAAATTGGGACTTAAAACGGCTTTTGGATACAGAAAGAGCTACAAAAATGTTTAAAAGGAGAGGGAGCATGAGACAAATCTCAGCTGAAGCAGACCAAGCCAACGCATTGTTTTGAGCTTGCACTCCCTTTAAAGTCATTGAT